>JAUMHF010000001.1:16488456-16533883 GCA_032359275.1 Microctenopoma steveboyesi
ATATATGCTTGAGAATAAATGGAGAAAAAGTCAGTAAACACCATTGGTTGTAAGTTGATGGATACACATAGACACAACATAATAATAGAAGTAATGCAAGGATGCAGTTTTCATGTTTTCCACAACAAGCCACGCTCTTAAAGCTCATTGCACAAAGCACAGGAGCTTTTTTATTGAGTACTTAGCTCATTCTAGCTTTAAGGATTTCGCACCGGCTAATTGTTTTTATTGAGGTATTAATTTGGAGTTTTAAAAGCTCCGAGTACTTTATGCCAAAAATGTGTGTTTTCAGGTGTTTAATTAGCTTTTTCTTTCTGTGTACAGGGAAGAGAGCACAAAATGATTGGGTTGAAGTAGTGACGGTGCTATGTGACATATTAACTTTATTCTCAAGTTTGTTGATGGAATCAGCTCATTCAAGAGGCATTTTAAAAGAAGCGAGGGTATCAGTGATTAATTACCACCATGGTTTCGTTGTAGGGTCTCAGGAAGATTTAAGCATTGTTAGTGAAGTGACTTACACCTAGAAGAAACTTAAGCCGACTATCTTTGTACCTCAAATGATCAACTTGCCAAGTAAGCTCAATCTTGTGTCTTATCTAGTTGTCTTATCTTGTCTGTGTCTTATCTGAGTGTCTTAAACATGTCTCATATAAAACAAATGTGTTTTTTGTTCTATTCGATGTGATGACACGTTCAGAGTGATGAGTTAAAACGAGTTCATCATTTTCACATGTGTTGTTGATGACTCCTACAGGATGCAATGAGGCATTGAGCTTCAAATAGCAGATGAACAGAAGTGAATGCATGTTTAGCTTCCACAGTGTGACACGCGTTTGAGTGAAAAATCAAATCTTTCAAACATGATTGGGAAGAGCAGATGTGGTTTGGCAAATATGATGTCACAGAGAGCTACACAGAGATTCAGAGCTATAGAGCACCTCCACCCACACATACCTCTCATACATCGTAAGATTAGGAGGCAGAGGCTGATGGAGAAATCAATAAATTAGACATTAGCCTCACTCTTTTGGAAACTAAGACAGTTTTACGAACTGACATCCAAACACACAATCAATAATCCCTCCCCAATAATTGGGCTTCAAATGCAATCGCTCTGCTAGTTACTACAAGATCCTACAAGATCATGAAAGTGGGCCTTAATCAATAATAATCAAATTGATTAAATTATAATTAAACATAATTGTATAAATGATGATGTCTGTGTGTGGCATCTCACATATTTTATTGTTTTTGAACAAATTATTTAATAATATTTTTACATAATTGGATGGTAGATATGTATTTTAATTTCAGCTCGAAGTTATATATTTAGAAAATTGTGCCATATTGCTTTCATTAGGAGCCTGAGGCAGTATCGTTTCTTGTGCTGTGCAGAATATGCAAATGCATAGGACCCTGTGGCCACTAGGGGGCCACCAAGCTACCGCTTTAGCCTCAAAAAACTTTAGTAGAATTAAATGTAATTCATATTACTTCTCGCTGATTATATTTGCTCTGTAACGTTGAAAGAATCTTCTTTAAACCACTTGGAAGTGTCTCTGATATCCTTGCAGAAAGTACTAACTTTGATTTGCTCTTAAGGCATGTTAGGTACTACACATTGTCCTTGATAGCTCAACTAATAAGCAATTGCTTTTTCATGCATGAGTCTGGGGTTTGTGACTGCTCTTGGCCATAATATCATTTATTTTTTCTCATTTGGTTTTCACTGTGTGGCTTTATTGGCATTTAAAAAAAGGATAATAAGAATATAAACAATATAATGATATAGTTTTGGAAAAGTGCATTTATAAGTAACCTTTTCTGTCAAATCTTTTTCTGAGAGATGTGCAGGAATCTTCACATTATCAAATTGCAGTATAGTATAGATTGTACCTTTATTACTTTCAATAGTCTAATGTTTGGTTCAATTTTTTTTGTTGCTGTTTTTAATTTTAGTTTCCGGAACCTACTGTGCTACATTGCCACAGATCATCAGGTTTCATCAGGTTTAAATTTGTCATTACTGATTCAAAAAAGGGCCCTAGAAAATGATTTTGCATAGGGCCCCCAAAGAGCAAGAAACTGCCCTGGCATGAGGTGAGAGTATTGGTATCAGTGGACGTCATAGCTAGCCGATTATCATTTTGGCCCGACAGCCAGTGAGTAACCCATCTGAATAAAATTTGAGAAATTCTAAATCTTGGTTTTACTTTTTGTTGTTGCCTCAAAGTTGAAACCACTTAATTACGTCTGTTTTTACCACTGACCAGCATCTGAGTGAATTAAAGAGAACAACTGAGAAGTGAGAGGAGTTGCTCTGAAAGAAGAGGAGAGGAACCTTGTATATTTTAATCATTTGATTTAAAGCTATAAGATGAAAATTAACCACGAGACTCTATAAATAAATTCATGCTACTTTGTTCAGTCCTCCCTCCCTGCTTCACTCTGCACAACCCATTAGTAGTCGTTGTTGTAAAATTACCATAACTGAGAATGCTACAAAACTAATCAAGTAGAAACTTGCTGTTCTCTAATTGATTCAGAGGGGGCGCCTTGCTCTTTTGGAAGCAAACATGTCCACTACCAGTCACTTCTGTGAGTCTGTGTCACAGGATGGTCATGGTACCTCTCCACATTGGTATGCAGCATATTTCTCATAATAAAATATGCAAACAGGTGCAAGATGTGCAAGATTACTGGGGCCGTTGATTTTCCCTGCTTCAGGGCTATGCTAAGCTAGGCTACACACCTCCTGACTTCAGCTCTGTGCTTAACTGCCCGGTTAACCATGAAAAAGGACTACTGTCTGTTTCTGTAATGGGGACATCAGCGCTACGTTTTCTCATACAGCTTTAAGGAGTAAGTATAATAGATTTATATATGCTGTTGATCATTTGTACCATCTAAGTGGTTTTCTGATGGCAGGTGCAAATATCAATGTCGTGGGGTGGTGTGGTATAATAACTAGACCTGATGGCAGCATTGCAGTATTTATTTCTCTAATTGTGTCTTACTGGAACAAAGATTTGTCTACGTGAAGATACATTTCCACTCAGTAACATAGAGTCTTCCACGAGTCTTTCTCATTTCATTTCAACACCCCCAGGTCTTGTCATGATTTTGCGATGTGCTCACTGTTTAGCAGTTGCAACACTCACATAACAGAGCAGCACCTGACCACAGGCCCATTCATTTATCCCCACTGGTTTCCCATTGATGCCTCTTCTTATGACTGAGGCCCAAAGGAATCTCCACCCAGGGGACCTTTCAACAACAAACGCAGCCAGCTACGACAGCAAACTGCTTCTCTGAATGAACAACAATGTCATTCCAGCAGTGTGCATGTGTGTGGCTGTACTGTATGCGTGTGTGTGTGTGTGTGTGTGTAGTGAAACACCACTGGCTAGTAGCAGGAGAGTGATCTTGTGACCAGGGCCCCTTAATGATGGCTAGGAGCTGCGAGCAGACTTAACTTCTCTGCATTAATCTGATTAGTACATCTCATGCTAACTAATAACAGGGTGATAATAACAAGCATGAAGATTAGAGCAACGGACTCGGTGGTGTGTTTCTAAGGTGATTTTTATGAAACACTGGGTTCACTGCAGTTTTTCTGTCTTTTGTCGTGTTGTTTCATGTTGTCTGTGGCGATCCCACTCTAGGACAAAGTAACTCAAGGATCTTTCTCTTGTCTTTGTTTATGTATTCGTTCTAAGGCGTCTAGTGAGAAGGTGCCTAACTGTTCTCTGTTTTCCTTTTCAGAATTATCAGGTGTGCTTCTGCTAAGCTACAGTTAAATGAAACCGTGTCGCCATCATGTACATATGTACTCTCAAAGCGTTTTTGTTGTTCACAGGCGTTTTCAGGGACACAAACTAACAACTAAGACAGGAATGACTTTGCGTAGATGTCTGCAGATCTGTGCAGAGAGGGGTTTCACAAGTCTAGGCTTTTGCAAAGGACCACAGAGGAGGCGGTGCGCGGTTATCCTACCTCGTCGAGTTGTCCTACCGTAGCGTTTCTTACTCTTGAGGTAGCATTTCTCGATAGTCTGGCTTTCATTATCAGATTGTCTTACCTTCATAAAATACAAGGAATATAAAAGATAATTTAACTCGCTAACCCCTAATCCTGACCTCAATCCTAACACTAACCTTCAGTGTCGAAATCAAAGGTAATTTCTATTCAATGGGTTGAATAAATTGGCAGAACACCAGCTCCTCTTAAATGTTAACCCACGTAATTGAAACTTCACGTGTGTTGAAGCATGTTCCAACAATAATGTATATGTGTGAAATGCTTTCCATATAAGGCAGAGTGACAATGGAACAATTTTGAAATTGTCCATTTTGTTTTTAGCTAATATTAGCATTATCGCGGTCAACTCTGTGCTTTATGTATCTCAACAAGTCTTCGGACCTGTTGCCCTTTTACACAGCATCCTGTTTTATGTGCTTTGGACCAGTGTCACTGCAGAAAATCCAACTTTTCACAGGTAGTAGTTTTAACAAAGTGATTGCGTACTCCTGTATAACGTGTTACTGACTAGTGTGTTACTTTACTTGACTTTACTTTACTTGGCAGACGCTTTTATCCAAAGCGACTTACAAGGAGAAGACACCAGCAATTACCATTCGGTTCCCGTGAAACTGAGATACTACAACAAAGAACCTCGATAAGGGCTAACTCATCAAGACAAAGAACGTGCATAGAAATTGTTTAGTGCTAGACAATGATATGAGTGTGTGTGTGTGTATGTGTGGTAGTCTCACTTGAAGTATACTAGATGGATATCTTTCTAGGACAACAGTTATCGAAACATTTCCCCTTTAAGTGACATTTAGGACACATTTTTTCCATTATTTAGATTACCACAAATGTCTTACCAGGAATTTAATTTATCTGTTCTGTCAAAAATACAGACATATATATATAAACACACAAACATACAGACTGACAGACGCAAATTCCACTATGTCTCCAGAAAATACAGAACAAAACACAGACTGATAATATTTTAATAGATGTGTAGTCAGACTAAATGTTTATGTAGAAGAAGATGCTGCAAATAGTCGACATGTCACCAGCACTGGCGAGTTGTTCGTGTGAGTGGAAAAATTGGTCAGAATGCGTGGAAACTCTGCTCCTTTTTTATGGAGGTAAGTTTAAAAGAAAGGCTGTCCAGCGGGTTCCCATCACCCTTACATTGCACTATATTTGTCAGTGCTCAAATATTTGGAAAAACAGGAGGAGAGCAAGACATGGAGGGGGGCAATGATGAGTGTCCACAACAGATACTGACCCCTCATACTCCCACCCCAACTCTCCGAGCCTTACGTGCCTATTTATAGGGGGAAATTGCGCTATGGAAAAATATGACAAAGCTGCATTCCATAAATAAGCTGGGAATGGTGGAAAAGAGCACACGGCTTAGTCTCTGAAGGCCCAAGTAGTGGTTCTCAGGCTTGGCTCTGGAGTTTGGTGGATGGATGGATGGACGGATGGATTGTTGCTTCGGCTTGGTTTGAAGTTGGGCTATTCTTAAATTATGTTGTTCTATCAGTATTCAGTGTTGTTACGGTGACAGACATTTCAGCACTCTGACTAATAAAAGCATAATCTTTTATGCTACGTATTGTGATTACCTTTTTAATAATTCTTTATCAACCTCTATCATCAGAGAGTACTTGCATCAGTGCATCACATGGCTGGATTTACCATTAATCGTGTTTCCATCCAAATCTACTGAATTTGTTAACAGCGTTTTTTTGCAAAGGAAGTGCAAGTCGATACTTGTCTTCACGCACTACCTACACACGGCTGCACAGTATGTGTGTGTTTATCTGTCCAGGTGACATTAAACCACCGCAGAATAAGACAGGACAACATCTTGACATAAAATAAGACAAACCAAACAATTTAGCGAATATAATTACATTAAAATCAAACCATTCTGCATATTTAAATAACATTTGGTTGCACTTTGAAGAAATACAGCAGTATTTACTTTACACAGTATATAGTATACAGTAATATTAATTTGTGCACATGCGTCAACTATCATACAGCCGTCTCAATGGCTCCCATCTCTGCTCTGTGTTTAACTGGTGCCCTCTCAGTCATGTGGGTTGAGAGAGTTTTTATCATTATTATTGCCGTGGAAATGTACCTCTGTACAACAGACTTTGTTTTCTCCAGGGGTCAGCTGATCGCCCCAAAGCTGACTGGCTTGTCGGTCAGACATACGGACATAACTGCTGAAATCTGGAGAAAAACACACCGTGGGATCTGTCTCGAAATGGTCCCGTAACATTTACTAATCTCTGTTATCACGCTCGGAGGAGTTCTGCCCAGATGAGCCCATTGCTCGCACACACTTTTTTTCATTGTAAGAAATCCACTAACATCATGATTCCTTTAAACGTCTGTGTCTGTTGTTTAGGTGATCTGCTGCTAGGTTCTGTTTCAGAAAGCTGCAGCAGTATTCGGCCCACCCCCAAGTGCTCTCAATGTGTCCCGCCCCTCCTGTGATCCATTGTCAGTCTGTATGTGTATTCAGACCCGGTGAGCAATGGACTTAATGTAATAATAACAATAAAAGTGCATTAACGTGTGATAAAGTAATTACCTGCGTTAATTAAGGAGCCCAGCCCTAATAAACAGATGATGTGCTTATACATTTGTTTCCCTGTTAAATGGTGACAATGAATCACATGCTGCTGTGTACTCTGTAGAATGAGGCTTGTAGAATATTTTTGGGTGTAGATGAAGTTTACCTTGCTGGATCTGTTCATCAGTGTGAGCGTGTTACTTTGCTGCTGTTATCATTAGGTGCGTGAGTTGCTTTGCGGGAAGCTAAAACTGCCATTTGCTGGAACAAACATCGTTCTCCTAAATATTTTAGAAATCTAATACAAGCTGAAGCATTAAAGTTTTGAGACTGTAAAAACGTGGTTCATTAATGGACAAAACTGAAAGTGAATTGCCCTCTGACCCTGATGTGTGCAGTGTGCGTGTGTGACGGACTACCCAGCATGTGCTCAGCCTCAGCCCAGCTAGACAGCCCCAGATGTCAAGCAGCAGTGGTGGCTTATAGGACCCCAGACGACTGGTCTTCACAAGGACACGCTCTCCCTGAGGCCCTTTGCCAAGTTCCAGGCTCCAGAGGGTCCAGGGGGTCAGCCTCTGCACTCTACCTCCACCCCCCCCCTTACAAAGTCCGGCACCATAACAGCAGCTAAAGAGCTATGAATAAACAGGCTGCAGTTGTCTCATAATATATTTATGGAAGACAGAAGCTGCGTTTTTTTATGTCGCTCGTGTGGTATTTTGTCTTTGTGGGAAACTAGAAAGTATGCTCTTGTCTTGTGTGACACCAGGACAGAAAGGCTTAGAGTTGAGCCACTGTGTGCCAGTCTGTGTGTGTGTGTGTGTATGTGTGTAAAATACTGAGAGAAACAGGTTATTTAGAACCAGACAACACCAGGAGAGGAGTTTCCATTTGTAGAGTGATTATACAGGGGCAGGTTACGAAAGTAAAGGTTAGCTGACTTTGGAGAGTTTGAGGGCTTCACCACACCCGAAAATGTAGTATGAGCAGGAAAGCATCCAGACCTATATGTTCATCCCCGACTTGAAGTTTGACAGAGAACACAGTCTTATGTGTTCTAGTTGCTAGTTGACTGCTAAATTTGGATTATTCCCACTAGAGGATTGTACCACGAGTGGTACCGTGAATGGTCTGCAGTAGTGCTGGCATCTCTGTGAGACAGTACCTCAATCCAGTGGTGCATTGAGCTAAATGCTAACATCCCTGAAATGCCAGTCATTGAAATTTCTCATCTGGGCATATAATTGGAAATAGCTTAATGACTGTGAAATTTGACGTTGGAAAAACGTGGTCAGTCAGTCAACCCTCCATGAAACCACCCTTAATGACTACCGTAATCAAACTTAAAGAGTTCTGAGTGGATAATTTTCCCTTTGCTCTCTGTTCCACGTGGTTTGTGAAATTCCTGTCTCCCGATATTGCAGCCCCTGGGGCAGACACTGGGATAAACACTATTACATTTTTCATAAACATGCTTGTTCTCTGTCATTTCTCTGGGATATCTTCCCAGTCACTTCAGCTGTTAACTAGTAACCTTTGTAGCCTCTATTAAAGCTCCTACAGCGTGTCATCTGCAAGTGTCCTCCTCCAACGTAGCAGGTGATGGAAGTGTTCCTGATGTGGACAAACGTCCTGACGGGATTAGTTTAACGTAGTCAAAGAAGCAACATGCACTGTTGCGTTTGTGGGTTTGATGTTTGCAGGGAGAATAGAGCAGATTGTGTGTAATCTCAGTGATGTCCTCACCTCTTATCAGTCATCTTACATAAGGGTCGGTGCTCGGCACTCGTTGTTTCTTCAGACAGGTGAGATTGTGTTGACACAGACTGATTGGTTGTTGCTCTTCGTCTATTAAAACCAAACCTGTGTCTCCCACATAAGCAGGGGACAGTTTTATCTCAGAATATCATCGTTGATTCAACCGTTACCTGCTGAGACTGTGGGTTGTGGAGACGTTGGATTGCGTTATGGTGTACACTGTACAGTAATGTTTCCAATTATTTTGCCCATATCGTAGTGAGATGTGAGAATAAAGTCATTTTGAATTAATTTTATATAAATTGGCATAGTTTGTTGAATATTTGTAGCTGTTTTCACTTGGTTATACAACAGTGTGTTAAGTTATTGTTTTAAAAAGACATTAGGATCTTCACAATACATGAACAAAGATTGACTGTTAGTTGTAATAATTATAAAACATAATGGTTGAAAACTCTAAAAATATGTTTGTTATATAATCATAAAATTCTTGTTTTCATGGTCAAAACCTAAATTTGTATTCTTAATTTGAATTCCAATTTTATTTGTCACAAACATAGTTACAGAGTGAAATGTGTCCTTCTTCATTTAACCCATCCCCCTGGGGGAGTGGGCAGCTACAGGCCGCGCCGGGGGATCTAGAGCTCTTGCTCGTGGACACACCTGGTATGAGGGATGGGCTGAGTGCCGCGGCTGGGAATCAAACCTGCGACCTTCTGTATTCCAGCCTCATGCCTTAACCCCCTGAGCTACCAGGCTGCGTCTGTGTTCAGAAACCTGACATGATCAGAGTGGATGCCGTTTAAGTGAAGGAAGTGAGCATTGATCTGGTTCACTGTGCTGCACTAGCCACTCCATTTGCTTTTCTCTCCCTCGGTTAGGAGTAATTGCTTGCTCAAGGACTTCTGAGGCCTGATTGCTTCAACCCAGAGGCTCCATTTGTGTTTGTCCTAGTTAAACCAAACCCCTCCGTGATAAAGCATGTCACTGACATCTTAATAGACACAGCAAGACTTCTCTGCTTAGACACCTAAAAATAGGAGAAAAAAGACTGGAATAATGTGTAATAGTGGGTTCTGTGGTTACATTATTAATACTTGTCCTGTGGGATCTCGCTCTGCCGAACTATCAGGTGTAACACAAGTATATGTCTTACAAGCCTGCTTTCTGCATCTACTGCTCCCAACATTCACACAATCAGATGCTCGGGCTGCACATCAGTGTGCTGTCATAGTGTTGTGGGGCAGCAGTGAGCTGCAGTGCAATAAAACACTCTCGGCCCTTTCAGCCTGTGCAGCAGCCAACATTAGCTGAAACAGCATCTGAGCACTGAGACTTGGTGATGTACCCGTGCTCTCGTGAAAATAAACATACACGTGGATTTTCTGGCATGAGCATGCACACATACGCACCAGCACACTGATGTCCTCCATTATTCAGCCCGCGGTGCATCTGCATGCAAACGGCCCGTTCTGAGACAATCTGATCACACAGCGGAGGCTTCTCCCGGTCTGTTTCTTCGCTCGGTGAGAATATCGCCAGGGCAGAATGGAAACTTCATTTTGCAGGGGCTAATATTAGCCTGGGCCTCTGGAAAATTCCTTTTAAATGATCACAAGCTGAGAAAAGGCAAAGAATTTGTTTAGCGTTTTATCTGACAGGATTCTCTGCATACACAGCACGTTGCTTCTTTTTTTTTCAGATGGGACAGCACACAGGAGGGTCCTGGGAACATAGATCAGGGGGGCGAGGGAGGGCTAACTGTCTGTCTGTCTGTCTCTCTGGCTGCTTGAGTTTCTGCTGACACTAGTAACACTTTATTACTTGAACCACTTTGTGTCACCTGCCAGTTGTGTGATGTGGATTGTCGCACTGCTGTGGAACATGCTGCATCCACAGTGTTTAAATAGTCACAGTGTTTTCTGATGTGAGTGAATCATATAATAATGTATTTATCTGTGATCCATGTCACACTGATGCACTGTAGGTGAATGTAACTCAGCCCGTTCTTCCCTTTCACTCATCACTGCCTGACGTATATGCTATAACTAACCAATATGATCCAAACCTTTTACCCTGTTTGTGTTCTGCTAGGAAAATCCCACCTGGCAATAGTTCAGCGGGTGAACAATGAGGGTGAGGGAGACCCTTTCTACGAGGTTCTGGGTATTGTCACCCTGGAGGATGTTATTGAAGAAATCATCAAGTCAGAGATCCTGGACGAGACTGATTTGTACAGTAGGTTCCCCTCTTGAAGCTCTTCACCGGCCTGTCGCTGTCAAAGCACAGGTCTCAAATCCACAGCGTAGAAGTTTTATAGCTCTGTGCTCAGTTTAATAATCATAAACGTCACACACTGTATATCAGTCTATGATCTTGTTCCGCTCTCCCAGATGGACAAAGTAAAATTTAAAAGTTGGATTTTCCAGGGTTTGGACATGCTGTGGAATTGTTAACGTTCCTTTAGCGAGAAAGTATCATAATGTCCCTGCAGCTGCCTAATGCTCCCCTGCTAGTGCCTAACTTTGTCTGAATGCTGTTTTGTCCTTGATGAGGTGCAGGGCAGCTAAGATTATCATCTTGATTGTTTAATCTGTACAAAATATTGATGAGGCCAGATTTTATTTGTCAGTCCTAAAATGACTCTAACACATTGTCGTTTTTTTAACTGTGACCCAAACTTTAAGAAAAAAGTTTTTTTAAATAAGAAGGTTAAAACTGTCATATAATATATAAAAACAATAAGTTGTCCTTTTACACCTCAGATGGTGTCGGTAAATGACTGCAGACATGGAGTACCTTGTCTCCTATTTAAAACATATGTAATCAGTAATGTTAAGAATGTGGTGAGCTAACAGTGTAGCCCCCTCTAGCTCTCCTTTAGTTCTAGGAAGGACACCACAGCTATGTTTCTGGAAAAGGCAATAATCTGTGGGTAACTCAAGTTTAGTCACCATGTGACGCAGGACGACTAACTCAGTTTATCTGAAGCAGCGTGGGTTGACCTGTCTCCATTGCAGAAAAAAAGTTTCCGTTCATGTCATACGCTCAACTTTTCATTGTCCCTCCACAGCTGACAACAAGACGAAGAAGAAAATCACCCATCGGGAAAGGAAGCAGGATTTCTCTGCCTTTAAGCCTTCCGACAATGAAATGAAGGTTAAAATATCACCTCAGCTTCTGCTGGCTACCCTGCGTTTCCTAGCAACAGGCAAGTGGGCTGCGTTGCTGCTTGACTTCCCCCAGTGTGCCCTCAGCCCCTCACTATGGGGAAAGTGCATGTGTGTGTGCTCTGTTTGTGTGTGCATGTGCCCGTATGGGCTTTGAGTTTTGGGCGAGCGGGTGCAGGGAGGAGTGAGTGTGTGTGTGTGTGTGTGTGTGTGTGTGTGTGTGTGTGTTAAGGGATGAGTTGTTTGAGGACGCACAACGAGTGTGTTGGTATGCATGTGCGCTTGTGATGAGGTTGAAGGCCTCTCGGGAGAGCGGCGCGGGATGTCTGTGGAGACCGCACGCCGATGCCCACTCCTCAGAAAAAGCGCCTGTTTAGGTGCATGTCGTGCGCTGAAGGTTACGCGTCGAAATGTTAGCTCACAGCTTCAGAAACGCCTCCCTGTTTGCTTACACTCCTTCCTCTGTGACATCACGTCCAGCATTTTTGGCCTATGATCAGAGTTCTCACACAAGTCGACATACTTAGATTAAAATTTGAAATATTTCCTCCGCTTTCCCTTGGGAAACGGGTTTCCGAGTAGAATATTTAAGATCTGCTAGGGCAGCAGCAGCAGCAGTTGACTGTTTCTCGCTGCACTTGGATTTGCTTCGGAACTTTGACCTAGCAGCTAAGTGTTGATTAAGTTCCTCTAAATGCTATTAGGGAGTTTAGTTCCTGGTGGTGGAGACAGCGGCCAGCTGACACACATCACCTCCACTGAGTTGAAGGAGCTGATTGGGCCGTCGAGTGGTTGAAGCAGACCAGTCACACTTAGAATACGTCATTTAATCGTTTTAAATTCATTTTTGGTCAGGTTTGTATGTTAGTTCACTCAGACAGACGAAATAATCATACTACTAATCAACCCTTCATTTTACCAGCTGTAGTCAAGATATATACATTTGTTTGACCCTATATAAATACAGCTTATTGGGTTAAAAGCAACATCAGTAAAAAACAATACAAATAAACACCCCACCTAATAAAATATCCATATAAGGCTACTTTTTCCACTTTGACTGTGTTGCATTCACAAATATGACAAAACTCACACAGCAGAGCAGAGAGAGAACAAACAATAAAACCAAGCAGCGTATTAGGGGAGGGGGGACAGATCATACCTGAAAGAAAGTATGTGGAAATTGGTGACTACTCTAAACGCTCATGTTCGCAGCTACATGTGGTTTTACATGTGGCATGAGATCAGTTGACTGGAAGTTTAGTTTATAAGATGACTGGATAAATGCATATACAATATCTAAAGAATCGTTGGCATTTTACCTGAAACACATCACTACTTTTTGTTTATTCTTAACTATCACAATAATCTCTGATTTATTGATCATTGACCCTCCGAATGTTTGGCATCTGTTAAGTTAAAGTGTATGTTCCCTGTTCCTCACCGTCTCCACCTTTCTTCTCTCCGTCACCTCAGAGGTTGAGCCATTTGCACCCATGCAAATGTCGGAAAAGATTCTGCTGCGCTTGTTGAAGCACCCAAATGTCATCCAGGAGCTCAAATATGACGATAAGAACAAGCGGGCACCGGAGCACTACCTCTTCCACAGGAATAAGCCTGTGGACTATTTCATCCTCATTTTGCAGGTTTGTGCCGTCGCTGAGGTGCAAAGTGACGCTTTGCTCCAAAGCTTTGTCCAACATCACACCCACCACTGAACTGCTATGATACTGTATCATTGATAACGGGATTTACACCAATACATTTATGTCGGTGGGTTACCAAGAACAGCATTTAATTTATTAAGAAAGTTGCATCAATATAAACCAAACCACACTGCTCTTTAAATAACACGTTGCACGTTTAAGGCAGGCGTGCTGCTGCTGGTACAGCCAGAGCTTGTTTTCCTTGGTCCTACAGTTTTTCACAGTAAAGCCATCCGTCCAACAGAGCTGTGCTGCAGGGGTTTGTTCTCACAGGTGCCACACGTCTTAAAAAGTTATGCATGGTATGATTGTACTGCAGGGCAGCTTCTATTAAAACAAGCAGCAGAACCACAAATGTCTGACTGAAGAGACACGATTCAGAGTGATCTTAACAGTGTGTTGGGTAGTGCACAATAAACTAGAGTTTACACGGCTTCAGAAGTTTGTTTCCTGTACAAGCAACTAATTGTGTTGGCTGACTACCACTGCCACGTGTAAATGTGTATAAAGAGGATCTGAAATATAGTCACAGCAGTGGCACAGTCATCACACTCGTTTCTTTTTGCACATGCCTAAAACCAATTCTTGTCTATGTTGTGTCCAAGTGTGAAGTCGCTGCCTATGAGACCTGGCTTAAGAGCAAACTGGGAGCTAGTATGCAGAGTGTGGATTCTCTACAAGTAGTAGAAAGAAGAACAAAGATAGAGGGGAGAGGGGGTTTGTTCTAAATACAGGATAGGGGGAATCAATATATTTAAAAAGATTTTGACTGATGCAACAAAGCTCTAATTAACATAACTTGTTATTATTGCGTTAACATGTAGACGAAGCTGTATTTGTCGTTCAACGTGTTACATCGTTGTTTTAACACTTTTGCTGTTCTTGTCACTTCTCTGGCTCCTACCGTCACAGGGGAAAGTGGAAGTGGAGGCAGGAAAAGAAGGGATGAAATTCGAAGCAGGACCATTCTCTTTCTACGGCATGATGGCTCTGACCGCCTCACCAGGTACGTTTAATGCTTGTTCACTGTCTTCAAATGTTGCTTTAGAATCACTCCTTTACCGGTTAACATGAGGAAACTGTTAGAGAGACAGTTAGGCTTCCTATAATAGGATTTATTTCTGTTTCCTCCGCCTACCAGGCCAACAGAGTTAATGCCGTTTTTCCCAATCTGTGGCTAAAAGTGTAAATGACCTTTGAGGGATGTTTATGAACATTAGAAAGATTGACGAGGCTGTCCTGCAGTGACATCATGACAACACGTCACCCGGTCCTCTCGCTTCATTCATAAACTACAATGCTCTTCTCAGCTTTTCTCAACTGTTCTTATTGACGCTGGTGGTGGGACCTGAGAGACACCTACTGGTGTAAACGAAGAACAACAGGCTCTGATTCTGTAGTTCTGCTAATTCTCTGATTCTACTTGATTAATATATACAGGACAGCTGTACTATTTATGTATAAGTGCTGATTATTTCTCACCTTTGACAGACTTTTCTGCTTCTGTCTTTTGTACTCGTATCTTCTCCCACTTCCTCAAGTCCCACTGTCGCTGTCTCGCACTTTTGTGGTCAGTAGGGCTGAATCATTAGCAGGATCTCCAGGTACAGTGGCTTTTCTATACACACTCACAGCTATGTTCTCAGCAAATACCACAGTAACATCCTCCCTCTGACTAACTGGACACAAGAGTGTGAGAATGTTAGTTTGTAAAATTCAATGTTTTTGTAGCAGAGTGTGTGAATTTTAAATTTGCATGAGTGTGTTTTCTATCATGTTACTCCTCATTCATATTTCTTTAGTGTGACTTGATGGGTGTGTGTCTAAAAGTCTGTTTGTACGTGAATTAAACGTGTAAAGTATGATAACGTGTGTGTGTGAACATGAAAAAGAAAGAAGGAGAGAGCAAAACAGCTTCAGATTGGGACTTAACACCCTCATCCCCTGAGCCATTAGTCAAGTGGCTGAATGGTTTGGGAGACTGGAGGCCCCAGAGTGGACCCAGGCTCCGCCCCACTCGCCCCTAGCCTTTAACCCATCGACTACATAAACAAGACCTAGAGCTACAGCCCCCTGCAGGACATCACCAAGCACACATACAAAGATACTCACACACACATATGTTCACACACAAGGGGCATGTATACAGAGCACACACATTTCACACATAACTACAGACATGCTGCCGTGAACACAAACACACCTACATGTATCCGGAAATGCAGTTGAACAAATACACTTTCTGTCTGTCTTTAGCAGTGAACTGCAGTGCACCTCTTAACGTGTTTTTTTGCCCAGTGTGGCGCCACACACACGTTCGAGTGTGTGTCTGTGTGTGTACGTAAATGCACTATGTGTGTATTCTTGACACACACGGACATTTTTTTTTCTTTGTACTGACGCGGCCCCTTCGGCCCCTAGAAAGTAGAGTACTAATCTTCAAGAGTTCACATGCCTGGTGTTTGGCCAAATGCTCTCCGTCTGCACACACACACACACACACACACACACTGTGCGACTTGCTCTTTCCTTCTCATGCACACACATATTCCGACACGGGATTACATACATTCCAGTCGGCGTAGTAGCATTAGCTTTGACCGAGCCGTTTCTACTTTGTTGTGTGTGATTTTCACTAGGCTTCTTTAAGAAGTGGAAAACATAATCTGGCTTTAATTAAAAAATTAGAAAAAAAAGAAAAAAAACAGGTGGTAGCTCATAGAAGGAAGCAGCGTCACTGGAGACCACTGACTCATTACATGCTGTATGAAACTAAAGAACTCACCTAAAGAAAATGAGATTTCCATACAGCACACAGCACGAATCAGTGTTAATATCCAACGTTTGACCTGAAAAATGTCTCTACGCGGGATCTTACCTTCGGCTGACACTGGTGCAGATTTTAGAGAATATATAATATTTGATTAAAAACTGGATGGAAGAATTTCTGTGTAGTCACATCAATTAGACATTTCTCGTTAAAAATCTTGTCCCACTCTGCCACCCTCATTACAGAGAATAAATCTCCTCCTCGGCCATTCGGACTCAACCATTCAGACTCTCTGAACAGGAGTGATCGCATTGATGCCATCACCCCGACACTTGGCAGCAGCAACAATCAGCTTAACTCCTTCCTGCAAATCTATGTTCCGGATTATTCAGTCAGAGCACGATCAGAACTGCAATTCATAAAGGTGAGAATCTTCAGATCATAACGCCTACCTATGCTCACAGGGGTTCGCTACAACGCAGAGATTTGTGGGATGCTAATTATTTAGGCCTTGAAGACTTTTGGTTTATTAAGGAATTTATTAGTTGCTTAATGGTAATAAATCAATAAATAAGTCATCTGTAAATATATCAAGTTTTACCCAAACAAAGGACTGATGACAATGTGCAGAAAGTAATAATGCATAATATAAAAAATATTCTGTGACTTCTGTGACGCTCGACACTATTTTCGCTGTTTCTTAGGTAACAAGGCAACAGTACCAGAACGCCGTGATGGCGTCGCGAATGGACAAGACACCCCAGTCCACAGACAGTGAGTTCACTAAGATTGAGCTCACACTGACGGACCTCCATGACGGACTGGAAACCACCACTGTCGTCAACACAACAGCCAGCACCACTACCACCACCCCTGCAGTGGCCATTGCCGTGGCCAATGAGACGTCTCACTTGCTTAACCAGCAGCAGAACTGTGTGGGTCTCAGCAGGAGCAACCACAGTGCTCACAACGAGGGACCTATCTAGCCCCTTCCAGCCCGGTGGAGACCCAGACCCTCCATCTTGTTTCATTGACACACACAAAAGTGGTGGTATAGATGGTGAGGAGGGAAAGTAGGGAGGCAGCAGAGGATGGAGTGAGGATTCTGGTCCAACCACTAGCCCCCAGTGAGTCACTGAGACCCTTTCATGGAGGGGCAGTGGGGAAGACGGGTGCTGCATCACCCTGAATGCCCCCACCTGAATGCTGTCAGAATCCCTGCTGTTCTCTTACACAGGGTGCACTCGGAAAGTACAAGTCATTGAGCTTCTTCTTTTGGGACAATCTGACATTTTCATAGCGGTGTCTTGGACTAGAGGACAACAAAATGCATGCAAATCCTGTCCCTTTACCCCCCCTCCCCCTTTACCCCACCACACACACACACACACACACACACAGAGCGTAACACTCATACTTTCTCCTCAGGCCAAAGACTTTGGTCCTCCTTCTTACACTGGACACAAAGTGTTTTTGCACTCACATTCCTGCACACTGTCACAATTGATATCTCTCCAAACCCACCCATGCATCTTTCAGGGAGGCTCAGTTGACTGTTGATCCCATCAATGAGGACTCAAACCCAAACACACAGAGAGCAACGGTTAGTCAAAGACTGCACCAAAACCGCTTTGAAAAAAAACGTTAAACCATGAACCAAGAATGTTTCCTGTATTTATTTATTTTATAATATTTTATGTATATATGTATACGTGGAAACATGATATGATCTAACTGGCATTTAAGCATGTACACAGAGGTGTGCATGGGGCATACCTGTCATATCAAAAAGGACATGCTACATATATGGAGATGAACATCCATTCATGTATATGAGGAGGTGAGGGTCTTTTACAGATACAGTATGTATATTACAGATCTTGTTATTTTTACTATTATCCTAAATCAGGCTTATGGTACACTATTTTTTTCACCTTTAAAAAAAATCACATATTGCCTTTAAGAGAAATCATATAATTAATTATTTTAACAAAGTGCAATGAACTGCAATTTATTTAAGAGATGATTATGAATAAAAAAATCACTGTATTATACATTGAAAGATGTATTTGTATGTATGTACTGTATGTATATGTATATTTGTTTTTGGAAAATGCTGAACTGCAGCCATCCACAAGCAAAGTTGCCCTTAGTCGGTCTCTCTTGCTCTTTGTCTCTTTCATGTTTTTGCATCTTTTGACCTCAAACTTGTCTATGTTTTTTACCGGACAACCAATGCCTGGACTTGTCACCGCAGCGTAATTAAAGGTGGGTGAGGGCTTCCATCCAGGATTCCATCCCCACACCTATGCATGAGGTCTTTTTTTTTGCCAATTTTATGCATAATCAAACTTGATAATTGCACAGTATTAATGACCTCATCTAACATGTTGAGCATCATCAACGTCTCAAAAAGCAACCTCAACATGAAATGTGTCCGTCAGTGATACACAGCTATGCTTTTCCACTGTTTGTTCGTGTGAACCGTTTTTTTCGTTTGTTTTTGTTTTGGATGGGGCGATGAGTGCATGGTTGTGCCCACAGAACATAGACTGGTGATTCAGACTGTTTTCTGTTGGCAGTGAATAAGAAAGAGACTGTCCACAAAGTGTAGATCATAAACTATGCTTAAAAATTCCTGGGTTCAGAGTTTCAGATCAAAATTTAAAACATTCAACACAAATGTTGGCTGCTATTAAAGAGAGACATATTTATATTGTTTTCCATTTATCTTAGAAACACTGTAGCCATTGATGTTTATTTCACAATTGTAAGAATACGTGATTAAAGCATATTTTGACCTTTTGGAAAACACATTTATTTGCTCTCTTGTTGAGAAAGATGAGAATTTATATGTAACTTTTACTTATATCCAATAAATATAAGGCTCTAGTTACGTAAACCTAGCATAAAACCTAGCTAGCTAGGCTAGCTCTGTCAAAAGACAAAAGAAAAGGAATCTCAGTTTTAAGTGTAAAAAGTGGTTTGTGATTTTTGTTTTTTTATTCCAGACTCTAGTGACCTTGTAGAGTACGTAATGAGTTAACTGTTAACATTTAACAGGGTCAAACTAGCACTTTCCCATTTTTTTCAGTCTCCATGCTAAGCTAAGGTCACGTGCCCTGGCTCCAGCTTCATATTTACCACAGAGGAACAGCTGTGGTATCGATCTTCTCATCTAAATCCAAAGAAGAAAGCAAATAATCAAACTTCCCAAAATGTCCAACTATTCCTTTAAGTTTTCTTTTTCTCTAGTATTTTCTTGCCCTTATTATTTTACCTCATAAAAACAGGAATGCGTTTAAGATAACGTTACTGTGTGTGTGCTTGAAAAAAGTTTCTGAAAGCTACATGGGTCTTAGAGTAGAGTAATTGTTTATTTCACACCTATTGGGGTATAGATTTGAACTCTTTTAATGATAAAATTATTTTTGATTCCACTTCCGGGCCTGTTTATTAACATTATATGTACTGTATGCTAGCAGATCGTTTGCTGCTTCACAGGCAACATATATAAAAACTGAATCTGTTGTTTAAAATTAGGTTGTAGTTTGTAACCACTGGTGGTCGCTGTTTCCTCATGTAACTCAGAGTGTGTGTGTGTGTGTGTGCGTGTGTGTGCGTGTGTGTGCGTGTGTGTGCGCGTGTAATAGCTGAAAGCAGCACAAACAGCCCTTCTAATTTGTTCAGCTACAAGGCGTGTCCCTGTATAACCACACATACAGCAGAGTACGTCCGCACTGTTTGCAGCTGTTTGCAACTGTTGTTTATTGTTTACTTGTAAATGCTCCTATGCAGCAGACCCACTCTGCTCCGCAGGGACAATCACTCCAGAGATAATAAATCAATGACTGATGATCAGATCCTAAGATTGCGCTTGTGGCGTTCACACGAGCCGGCGCATCTCAGTGCCTGACAGAACAAGAAGCATGATGACAATTCAAAAGTCCAAATGCACAATAGGAAATGGTGAGGGAAGCATCAGCTGCAACTGGGTTATTTCTTTAATCCTGTGATGTAGAACACACACATACTGTCTCTTTTTCTTTCATGTTTTCCTTCCTCTGCTGAACATCAACATTTGATTATGTGAATACTTTGTAGGCTGGTGTTTAACTGGTCTTTCTGTTCATCCCAATGCTGCTACTGTACCTGTGTGCTGTCAATAATGCTTCTTCTACCTGAAGACAACATTCCCATTGCCTCCTCCAGCTGGTGGTTTAATAAAAAAGTGAATGATTAACCAACAACACAGGTGATGGCTCCGCTGCTTCTTTACTTCTGATATAGTTTAGTAGTAAACAGACAGTAACTAAACATAGTAAATGCAGTTACTTTGGAATATGTTCCTTAATAGAGCAGCTCTTCTGGTCTGACTCTGAGGCAAAATGCTCAGTCAGAAAATGCTGCAGCAGCGCAGGCTTCCTCTCGGCCTGTAATGACAAACCATTGCATAATACTGTTATTCCACACTGAAGGCTATTTACAGGTACTTTTTTGAAGGATGAAATAACACATGCTTACTCTTAATAAATCGTACGTACTAGACTTAATATGTTCAATAAATTTGGGCCTTCTGGTTATATGCTCGCAGTGTAACCAGCATTATTTGGTGGTTAATGTTGGCAAACTTTAGGTAGATGCTGCTGCATAACTTTATATGTTTGCATTGAATTCTGTATTATATAAAGATTTGTTATTTTTGAATCTTTTTTATTTACTACAATAATAAAAAACAGAAATTCTTTGATTAATCTCCTTGAATGGTGTGTGTGTGTGTGAACATCAGCAAAACCTGAACAAAAGACCACATAAATTATGAAAAACTATTTATTCCACATTATTATGTAATTTACCCCCATGTTCAATCTGTAATAGTACAATTTCTGACAAACAAAACAAACAGAACATAAAGCGATATGCATAAAACAGAAGATTGCAATAGATCAGAAAATGAAAGGTGACACCGATTGTAAATGTGGATGTGTTACAGGCATCACGATGGATAGAAATCTAAATCTAAATCTAAAGCTCTGTAACTCCTTCCCAGGCAAAGTCTGAGTAACGAACTCCTGTAGTACTGTATAAAAATAAACAAGAAATGTGGAAAATTGATAGGAAAAGGAGGTGGACATGTCTATTTACAGTTCTGTAAAACAAGACCACTTTAAAACTAGCTTAGAAAAATAAAAATAACCCCATGGTGTTGATTACAAGATTTTAGGAAGTGGTATTTAACATGCTATTCACATATCCCTTCACTGTGAGTTTGTCTTTTTTTACAGGTTTACAGTTTTTACTCTTTTGTAAACTACAATGACATAAAAATGATGCAGTTCACAAAGAAGTCAAACAAATGCTACCAGAACTGTGGTGGCAGGGCGGATATGCTTACTTTCACATGCATATGCAAATTATGTAAAAGACAGTCCACTGTTTCTTAGCATGTGGCTGCTTCTTATAGCATATCCCAAGTAATACAGATTTAAAACACAAATATTTGACTTTAAAAATAAAACAAAAAAAGGCAAACAACTAATATGTTTCTTAATGTCCCACAGGTTATGCAAAAAATTGACAGTTCACCATATTCACCTCTCTGCACTCCACATCAAGCCAAACCAAAAAGTAGACGGCATGTTCCTTTCCCTTTTGTGGCCTAAATAAACAGGCCAGTCCCACGCTTACAAGACAAAGGTGAGGAAAGTTAACACACGGCACTGGATATTAAAGAAAGAAAAGCTAAATAAAAACAAGTCTTCACGTTATAATTTCAGGTGAGTGTTCTGCATACGAACACTGACGCCAGTGATTCCTGGGTTAAAGGCTCTGAAAGCATATTTTCTTCTCACTAACGACAAAGTCTCACTTAACAATGCTGCTTTGTGTTAGTGCATAGGCAAAATGCAAGTTTCATTCTTTGTCTGCTCTTTTTACTAGTTGGAAATGTGCAGCACTCTACTAGAAGTAGCTGATGTCACACACTTTCTTTGACCTATCAGGATTCAGCGACATTTGAATCATAAGGTGATGTTGTTTAGGCACACTAGCTAAGATGCCTTCAAAATGTAACCGTTTTTTATGTAAATATTCAAAGTTGTGCAATTGAAGTTAACAGTCGGGTGCCACTAAACTACATGACATTTAAAATACATGCTAGCTTTTTCTTCAGTGGCTCCGTGGACATGAGCAGTCACTGGCTTCATGGATATACTGTAAACATCTTGTTCTGTATGACTTTCCACCAGCTATGTCACCTCATCCAAACATTTTCATTTGAATGGGGGGGGTGCAATAATAAAGCATCTGCATCATGAGTTCAGAGGATGGCTCTGATTCAACTGTTCTGCCATGCAATGGCCTGTGGTGGCTCATCAAGCAAGCGCACAATCCGGCAGCTTCTTTGAGTCTTTGACTATGACCCATCACTTTCATTTGTTTGAGCATTCACTGAAATCAAGCCACCAGTCCTGTTGAAGTGGTCAATGCTTGTCTTTTCCTTACATGTTACATTGAACAAGCTTGTTTTTCTTGTTGTTGCTAACTTTAGAGCAGATGCAAAATGAAGTGCTTCAACTTGGAGATCGTCTGTTTTCCAATTCTGACAATAATGACACAGTTAAGAACCATTGCTATAATAAAATGATCACTTCACAGTGTTGAAAAGCCCAACAGAAAAATACAGACACACACTTTTCTTTCACATATTCCAATACCCTCGAGCATGATGGCAACAATCTGGGGTCAGTGGGTTCAAAAAAATAAGGCCAACAAAACCCCCGAACCAAGAAGGTAAACAAAGCGCACCCAATCAGTCCACAGTCAAGTAGATCTGCTGAACTTTACTTCACACTGTACCTGCTAAGAAAGCCTTGGTCTTGCCATGCCAAGGCCATTTCCACACCTAACACAATTACTAAGTTTTGTCACTGGTCAAAACTATCCTGTAATGTACATTCTCTGTGTCTGAATCTGTCAAATGCAATAATCATTCATCTTCATCCTTTATCTCCTTTAAAAAAACAAAAGGCTGAAAGAATACTGTGTATTAGCCGTTTGTGATATTAAAACACAAGTTCATTACACTGCAAAAGCCTGACAGCTACTGTAGTTCAGGGTTGTCATAGAGACGGTCAGCTTAAAGTACTGTTACAGTACTCTGTCCTCGTTGTTGCTTGGTAACAAAATATTAGCATCAGCAATGTCTTCTCGCAACCATACATCCTACAAAATAAAATCAGATTATTGATCAGCTAAACTCCAGCTTGTGCTTCCCTAACCCTAACCCTTAGGAGTTTTAGAACATTATGAAAAGAGTGTTCGATGTTTACTCAAGTTGTGGTTTGTCTGTTTGATAAGGAAAAAATTTACAGATATGTGTTTAACAAAAAAAAAAGTAGAGTTTTGACAATTAAGAACGGAAACAGTCTTCTGACAGTCATATGATCCGTCTCACTACTGGTCCTTTATACTACAGAGATCTCCAGTGCCTATGCCTGTGTGTGTGCGTGCGTGTGTGTGTGTGTGTGTGTGTGTGTGCGCACATAGTGTTGTGCTCTATTGTCTCTTTAATTCTGAACAGGTAAATCTGAAATTGTCAGTCTACAGTCAATAACTGATAATAACTAAGCGAGAACTTTGTTTGTTTTTTTGCAATTTTATCTGAGTTAGTGACTGTTGATTGATGAGAAATCGTATCAACTCAAAAAGTGAAGGAGTCTACATACTTCCTGAAGTCACTGTATTCACATACGCAGACATACACACCCACACCCACTCCCACACCCACACCCACACCCGAGATGTTCTTCCTGCCAACCTTACTTTCGGAGAGAACACATCCTGACTTTGCTGGAAAATATAAAAATGCCGGAATGGGAACTTGGTTCATCTTCATGTCCAAATTATTACTCCTCCTCTTCTTCCTCCTCCTCCTCTTCATCGTCATCCTCATCGTGGCAGTGGGTGATCTCCTGAGGCGTCTGGGGGAACAGGTTGGGAGGTTTGATCTCACTGAAGGAGCGGGTCAGTTGGTTGCGTTTGCACTCAAGGTCCTTGCAGTCGCTGCAGTGGGTGCGGTTGCGCGTGGCAAGTGGTGACTCTGTGTCGATGTCTACGTGGGTGTGTTCCACTGTGGATTCGTGTGGCATCTGAGGAGAGAGGGAAGAAAAAAATCTGAAATATCTTGGCAAAACTGCTCCTGCTCCTTTTTTAAGCAGCATGTTACGACACAGCAAACATAAAAAAAAACAACACATGATGGTTATTGAGGCTGCTGAACAAATCTAGCTGTCATAGTTTGAAGAGTTTTACTGCTCCTTCAAGTAGCGTAGCAGTAGAGTCCAGCAGCAGGTGCTGTTTGACTCCCACCACCCACTAACATAGGCTTCAGCTGGAATCGCTCTTGCTCAAAAAAAAACTAAATCTGACACGAGGAGTAGATGAAATAAAAACTGGCTCCACTCTGTGAGGAGGCGTGGGTTTAGTTCATCCCCCCCGACGTGAGACTCAGATACTCACCAGCACGTGTGCCGCTCTGAATAAGTAGCTGAAGGGGTAGTACAGCAGGTTGATGAAGGAGGCGGCGTACAGGTCGGCGTAACGCATCACTTGGGAGGCAAACAGTGTCTGTCTGGAGCCGCTGCGGAAGAGGCTACCCATCATGCCGTAGCACATGTCCATGTCATGTGTCACTTTCTAAAGGGCCAGAAAGGAGAGAGAGGAGAGAATATTGACTGTCATTGTCTAACTGTCCTAATAACCTTACTCTTATTCGGTCTGTGTTGAATACAACTGTGTGTTCTCTCATACAAAAAATGCTTATTTACTCACTTCTATAACATGTGTAGTATCTATATTCAGGGGGCTGCTGTGGTTATTCACTGACAGAACAAATAATACAGAAGAGCTGGAAAGAGTTGAGTCTGCTCTTTGATGGGGTGAATTACTGTTAATGATTAGACTATAGTAGGAGCAATGTAGGTGAGGCCACTGATAAGTGGCCACCTCTAGCAGTCAGTGGTGAAAGTGTGTGATGATGTCTCAAGTTGTCATAGAAGCAGAGGTGAGTAAGGTCATACCTTGACTCTTCTCTGAATAGTGCTGATGTCTGGCCTCTCGTTGCTGCTGCTGTCCAGATGTCTGAGGGAGGACAAGAGAGAAAGACGATGAGGATAAAGGAGAAGGTGGTGGTGGTGGGGGGGGGTGATATTCACACCAGCCTGCGGAAAGATAATGCTTCGGAAAGTTGCTGAACCCGGTGACAGCGACAGTGAGTCATGCCAGACTACAGGAACCTTTAGAAATGACTCCCATTAAAAACATTGTGAAATTAACGAAGTAAAAAACAACAACTAACTAATCCATGTGATATTAATACATATATATACCTCTACCTGCACAGACACACAGACGCTCTTGGAGTTTGAACATCTTAAAGTCCATTTTATACACTTTCGCCTTAGTACTTTACTTCCTACCCATAACCATGATCTGCTGAGTACATTTCATCTCTTTGGCCCGTCTGACTATGTTAAGAAGCGAGAGACAATCATTTTAAAACGATTTTATCAATGAAAATAAAAACATTCTAAACATTCAAAAACTCTTCCTATACACTGTTAAATATTTTTGGGCAGGTAACTCCTTGACATATTGGCAAAAGGGGTCTCTAGACCATGAGTCGCTCACTTCTGCCCCCTAGTGGATAAGTTAGAACTCATTAATACACAGCTTTTATTTTTAAGTTTGACTCAATGTGAAAGTGGTTCACAGCATAAAATGCATAAAATGGTCAGAGATGCTCAAAGTCTATATAAAATACAGAAATAAATAACATGGGTGACCCTGGTAATCTGGTGGCCTGTGAGAGCCAAGCGCTTAGACTTTACCCTGTTGACCTTGCTCTCTCACAAACACGTGTTCACATGCAAGCAAACAGATGCTGTTACTGCAGAGAGCAGGCGAACTGATGCAAGATACAGCGATGAGGGGGGGCGGGGGTTATACGGCAAAGGAAGCGGGGGGAAACAGGGTTAAGGGTTACTGTACTCACTTGTAGAGCTCAGCCAAGAAAATGTCCAGACCCTGCAGTTCTTCAAATAACGCTGGGAAAGAGAGGAGAGAAGTGTGAATCTGTGCGATCTCTACAGTTAGTGTGCCGTGGTGTAGCCACATGACAGTGACCAGTGTATAGGTTCAGCAATGCAGCTATGTGGAAACAAATGTACACTGAGTCAAACGGATGTAGGTCTGCGTTGGTGTGTCTGTGTGTTTGTCTCACAGCTCTTGTCCGTCCACACGTGCAGCTCCTGTGCCAGCTCAGGTATAACCAAGAATGTCCTCCAGCCTTGACGTTTCTTGGACTTTAGGATGTCTCCAAAAATATGATCACCAATATACACGATGTCCTTCCCTTTGGCTCCCAGCAAGTCGCACACAATGTCTGACGAACCTAAAGGACGACGACGTAACATATTCTGCTACAGAAAATCTAACACTAAGTCAAAGAATGAACAAGTGAAAGAAAACGAGCTCTAACCTCCGGAGTAGACAATGCCATGCTGCAGGGGTCCTGTGTAGGTTCCTATCTTTAGACGTCCTGTGGTCTGAAATCAAACATGCATCGGATTGCTGAAAGGAACTAGATGTGAATGAAATCCTATGCTACAACACGTGTCCCCAGATAGTCTTTTACTGAGTGGTAGTGAGGAGAGGGTAATATGAATATTCATTTTAGATCAAGTTTACAAAGAACACGGAATATTTAGTTTCCAGTCACTTGCGCTAAAATTAATTTGCAAACATAGATTGTGGAAACAGGAAAAAGATGAACAAATAAAGCAATGTCAACCCTCACCGTATCGACTTGTCTGAGCACCGTGCCCTCACCGAAGAACAGCGGCTTCCTGGCATCCACCAGGATCAGATCAAAGTAGGACTGCCAGGGCCTGTGGGACATACCGGGCTGTGGCAGACACAAAACACGTGTCTTACACATTTATCTAAATATTCAACACCTTTCAAAGTATGTTCACAAGGGAGTGGGGAGAAAAAAAAGCGATGTTTTACCTTGGGCCCATGGGGGAAGTCAAACAGGTAGGTCATGATTTTCTGTGAGAACACAACACACAGACTTACAGTCAATCACATGGATAATTCATCTTCATCTGTCTTAGCTCTGCCTGAATGTTTTACCCCTGAACAGCTAGGCCTCGACTGCACACACACTATACTCACATCAGTGTATTTGTAGTCACTGTTGGTTGCCAAGAAAACTTTGGCTACTTCATTCATTCGGCTGAGGAGAAGAGGCAGCTTCCCCTGGTGGGAACAGAGAGGGAGAAGTGGAAAAAAAATCAAAGCGTCTTTACAAACTAGAAGACTGTGTGTGTGTGTCTCTTCCCCAACACAGTAGCCACTTACATCTCTCACTACATACTTCTCCAAGTTCTCGACCGTCTTCTCCTTCAGAGTACCCTGCAGAGTGAGAGCAAAGAGTCGGATTTAACAATGAGCGTTTGTCTGCGCAACACATTCCGAGGTTAGAAGCATTCGTACGAGGTTAGAAGCACTCGTACTACTTCAGCGTGTTGCGTAGCACGTTAATAACAGTCATCAGTGACTAAGAGGCAGCATTTAGCAGTGGTTTATACAGGATGTTTAAAGACAGATACAGCGGTGGCAGCCAAGTGAACACTTCCAGAGGGCATCTATGGTTTACTGTAACGCACTAACACAGAATAAACTAGACAAACCAGAACAAACGTTTACTTGATCTGAACAAAAAGGTCTGAAAAACAAGTGTGAAATCAGCCCCAGTGTTTTCTGCTTGTACAGGAAATATCAACATTCAAAGACACATTTTCATGAGCCCCGAGTTCACCTTGAAGTGGACCCAGTCGACGGCGTCGCGGACGTCCTGGAACATGCTCTTGTAGGACATGAAGAGGTCTCCATCTTTGAAGCCCGTTTCACAGCTGGAGGAGAGGAGCAGAGACACACACGTACACAGCCGTTGCACAGGCCACATCTTTACAGAAGGTTTTTAAGAACATGACATTTGTTTTTTGTTTGCTTTTAAATGGGATAGCCTTCCCTTGTTGGAGGGGTCCCCAGCCAAACAGGAAAGCATTCTCCCCCTAAAAGACCAACAACCAGGTTTCAGAGGACAAAGGACATGCAGCCATTCCAGATTACATTCTCAACAAATTTACAGACTATTATTATAGCTCCTCAAAGTAACAGATTATGTAAAGATTTCATTATTTGTAAATAGTTAGTGAAAACATTTTGAGCCCTATGACATTCTGGTAAGAACCCATGCTTTTCTACAATTAGTACTGGCAGAGATCAATTAATTATTGTTACAGAAAAAGTCAAAGGTTTTCTGACAGAACGTCGTTTAATTTTATTTCCATTTTAAAATAATTAGCTGAGTTTAGCATTCGAGGCATCTGCACCCTCCCATGCTGTAGGGTTTCGCTCTTGACCCAGTTTGGCTTGCAACTGTCTTTGTGTCACCATGCGGTGCCCAGAAACTTGTTGTATGACAAATCGCGCGACGGAGAGTTTTTACCTTGTGTATCTGTCACAGTTAGAGAAGAAGTCCACTAGGCAAGCAAAGAGGTAGGTCTCTGTGAAGGAAAACGAAACGAAACGCTGGAGTTAAACTCTTTAACCTTCCATTATTAGAAATCATTTTCACAGAGATCTTTCTTACTCTCTTGTTTTCTAAAAAAGTCCCATGGTATTGTCCTTAGCATCAGGAGACCTTACCTGGCAGGTTGAAGAGTGTGTTAAGGATATAAAAGCGCTCTGTGTCATCTCTCTGGATGAACTTGTTTGGGTACCGTTCACGGATCTCCGGACTGGGAAAAGGGAAAACACAAGGCATGGACTTAATGAAAACGTAAGTTGAACACGACACAAAGTATAATTTATTATCACTCACCCTCTGAGGAAGTGGAATCCATGCACACAGACCAGGATATTACCATACGCGTCGACCTTCAACAGGTTTCCATACATGGTGTCAAACACAAGGCCCCTGAAAGCAGCACAGAAGAGAAACAACTGTCTAAGTCTACTAGAATTAGCTTCTTCGTTTTTTACCTACTAAAATAATTCCGTATAGAAATTTTAATAAGTAGTGAGCTTCACTCTGTCCATTACTAGTATTAGCTGTATGCACTGAGCTAGTCGAGAGACGACCATCTGACAACCTTCGTCACTCTCAGACAACATGATTTAAGCAATGCAACAGGTCTGACCTGGTGGGAAACGATGGGTCATAGACGAAGCTGAGCAGCTCCTGAGGGTAGCCGATGGAAACCAGACGCTCCACTGTGAGCTCAAAGCCCAGCGACTCGTACTCCGGTGACTTGTACACTAAAAATGAAACAAAGACGTAATAATGTTTCATTATAAGATAACAATACACATACAAACCATATGTTATGTCACTGTCTCAGTGCTTTTAGTCCCAGATTGAGGTGAGTGTCATTAACATGATGAACATTTGATGAACATATTCCATCTGCACAAATGTACTTTTTTCTTTTCCACAACACTGTGGACTGACTCTGAGTATCACTTTGTCAATCAGATGATTGTCAGACAAATCCTTTACAAACGTTCAGCTAATAAAATGATACATATCTACATTATTCATCAAGTATAAATGCATTCAGAAATGCATTTTCAGATTTCAGTCATTCAGCTTTTTTGAAACTGAAAATCATTGATTGATCATGGTTTTACTGCATTATTTTGTAATGAAAACAAGTGTTGGTTAAGCCCCAGGTTGACTATTAGCTAATAAACGGGGCAGAGCGTGTGTCAGATGTGTAACGTTTACATAACACTGTAGTGTTATGCATGTAGTTAAGGAACGTGATCTGTGGGTGTGATGAGGTTTTGCATAGCAAACTCATTAGAGGAGCCATAAGGTTAGCAGAGCTGATGCAGTGCTCACACACACACACACATATATATATACACAATCCCTGAATGTTCTGGCTGCAAATCCACCAAGGAATAGGATCAGGCATTAAAATGCTAAATTGCCCAACTTTCAGCAGCGGCTCTAATACCCCCTGCTGAGACTGGGCCCCCACACTGTCACCTGTAGTGCCACAACAGGACTCGAATCAAAACAAAGACTGGTGCTAGGCTAACAAAAGGCTGGCAGAGGATTAAAATGCTATTTGACACTGGGAAAAGAATATGTCAGATGTTATAAATACAAAATGGAGAATGTGCTTGCTTTCTACACTCCCAGTGGGCTTGTGGGAGGCCCCTGGGGGGGAAGACAGATTGGCTGATAATGCTCGGACAGGACAGTTAGTGGGGGGACTGCACTGTAGGACAAACAGGAAAACATCTGTGTCCTACTCTGCAAAAAGCAGTTTGTGTCTAATACTGGGTGGTACACAGTTGTTCAGAGCATAATTAGCATGCGCGGAGTAACAGGAAAACCATGGGTTCAGTTAAGCTTTAACCTTTTGTTGACTCTTCTACTCTGTGAGCCTGAGCCTGTTTCAGCATTACAATCACGTAACGTCTTGAAGTTCAACCCTCCCCTTCCTTTCCCCCCTGCTGTGGTCACCCAGCAAACTGGGGTTTTGGGCGCGCTGCCCAGAGCAGTAGCATGCATCAAGTAAACTGCTTTCCCTCCTTTCCCTCACTCACTCGTCATATTCCTCTTGAAGCTCTGAGTCTCTACAAAGAAAACTATTTTAAGAGCGGTTTCCCCTCTCGGTCACCTTGGCTATCATCACTCTGTCTTTGGTTCGCTGGACGTCTGTCCTCCTGTGTGTTATGTAGTGTGCCTTAAACAAATTGGGTCAAGCGGTTGTTTCGCTACCTAATGATTAGACAATACTATTGTAAAGTTGTATTGATCACATAGACTAACTCTTCTACTATGGTGACTGAATGAGCTGCATATAGGCTCCAACTGTCCCACAAAACTTGCTTTGGAGCCATAGGTTTTATCCAAAGCTCTAAATACCTGAATAGGCCAAACCAAACTTTGATCACGGGTCATTTAAGACAAACACAAAGCTAAAGCACTTAGAAACTGGCATTCAAACCTTAAGTCTAATAAACGTTCATGCCTAAACGTAAAAGTTGATAATGTGTCGTTTGACAGCTGCACACTTCCTCCTGGCCTCAGGAATTGAACCGCTGTACAAAATGAGCATAGCGCAGCACAGAAATATGCCAGCCCTGAGCCCCAGCCACTTCAAACAGGTGAAAGAAACAAGGACAAAAAGCACGAAACACAGAAAATCTCTCATGTGAAACAACCAGACTTCAACAGACCTTGACAAACACTGAGGAATACAACAGTGACCACAATTGCAAAGACACACCTTCCACAGAAATGACTTTAATTAGTCCACAACCACTTTGCTCCTACAACGTGAAAAACAAGCCCTCCTTTAAAAACTCTGCACAGACACATGACACCCTGGCCTGAAGTATATCCTTTTCACAAGAAATTCTAACCTCTCCTCACTATTTCAGATGTTTGAATGCTTGAGCAGTAGTTTGTAGAGTGACTTGTAGGTCCTACTTTCCATGAAGGCCACCTGGAGGCTACAGTCATGGAAAGTCCCATATTTTAGTGACTAATGTTGTCAGATGTTAATGGAAGACTTGTGTTTAGAGCATTTTTATGATGGTTGTGACTGTTGCATCACTGTTTTATATGGCTTCTGGCTCCCCAGCCGTGAGCCCTTTCTCATACTTCTTGTGCTGTCAGTGTGCAGACACACATTCATACCAGTCTACTTAGAGCCTTAGCTTCGAAGCTCTGTTACCTTCAATCCCTGATGAGGCTGTTGCCAGATAGTAATACCCCCACCGCTCCCACTGCTGAGGTGTGTGGTGTCTTTAGAGTCCAGGTCACTTCAGAACTACGTGTAACACACTACGTGTAACTCCTTTGACACGCAAGGTAAACATCTCGCACCCCGCCACTAATAGACCACCAAATCCAAATCATATTACGTTTCTCCTAGTGAGACTAAGCCTGAATCATGTCAGATCTATCAAATCTATGTTAGAGGTCAACCCCTTAATGGTCCTAATTAATGTGCGGCCACTAATATGCAAATGTGGGCCTATGTCACAGACTGACACAATCAAGACTACTGTGGAAAAACTAAAAGATTTAAGTACAGCCTCAGGCATCTGCTGAAAAACTAGGACAAAACTCTGTATCTCTCAGTGCAATCTGGGACTAAATGTGTGCTTGAGCAACATCTCTGCGGCTTGTTACGTGCAGCCTTCAGCAACACGGAGAACAGATGAGGCAACACGGGCTCATGCAATGTTTGTTTAGTGTACAAAACCTTACAAATGCTTGATATTTGTGAATGTAGCAGCTGTAGATGTTTCAACACCAGTAACTTACAGTTAAGAAGTGTCACCTTGACCATTTGTACAGTATGTTTGGAGACAGTGTCTTCGACGGTGTTCTTCCTACCTTCTAACACGCATATGAAGCTGAACAAACACGTTGCTCAAAAGGTCAATGTTTAATAAGCTTTTGTTGTAGAGTAAATTATCTGAGGAAAAAAACAGACATGAGTGCTTATTTATAGCTAACGCGTTCTATATCATTAAAACTCAGGGTGAATCATTGTGCTGATTATACATTATGTTTATCACTAACTAACTGAAGACAGTCAGATTCAGTCTTGGTTATTGTTTTTTTTCTATATTTTTGCCCTATCTCGATTTGAAAGATGTGATGTTGCATATACCCACAGCAACACTAGAAACAAGACGTGTTGACAGGTTTGGCGATGGCTGCTTATGTTTTCGGCACCGTAAGTCACATCTAAGAAAACACCACCCATGCAGAGGTTTTAAAGTTCCTAAATGATATTTCCATAAACTTGTAAAACTGAGTAAAATACTGCATGATGTTTATCATTTCATATATATTAACCATGGTATAACTGTAATGGACAAATCTGCAATAAAATAATCAATGTTACAACATTTGTTTTCACTGAAAATTATGTGTTTCTATAAGAAAAACACTGAACTTTGACACCCCGGGAAACAAACCCTTCGGTTTGGCAGCGCTGCTGCAGTTAAGCAGCAGCCATTCTCATTCTTGATTGATTAGCTATTTCTGGGCTCAAATCCTGAACACACTCCAAAGATACATGATAGCTGTGCTTCTAGCTGCGATTTAAACTTGGTTATGAGCTCCCATAAAGAGAGCCATGTCAACAGCTGAGCGTTCGTAAAATCTTCCGCGCTCTGAGAAAGAAGGGTGTGTGTGTGCGTGCGCGTGCGTGCGAGGAACAACGAGTGATCCCCATTCTCAGAGGAGACATTAATGGCGAATTCACCAAACAAACGTGACCTGTTTTTAAAAGTGAGGGTAGCCTTATTTATAGAGATGGAAAGACCAAACACTGAAGCTGAGTCACAGACAGAAGAAGGCAGCATGAAGAAAATCTGGATATTTTTGGCCCTGTTACTGGTCAGTAGGAAAAAGACTGAGAGTGTATGTCAGGGAGCTAATAAAAAACTTTTATTCTCAGACTATTATTGAGTGCTCCCTCCATTACTGGCACTGACCTGAATAACAGGTTCAGTCCTGGAGGGATAGTAAGGTAACAGAATATAGAGTTGACTGGATAAAAGAAGACTTACGCATTCACACAAAGGACATGTAAAAAATATTCATTTGGTTGACAGACCAGAAAATAAACGTCTTCAACATCTTTTTTTACTTTAACACTCACAATAATAATGATTTTGTTATGAATAGATATGTATGTACTGAACTTTCACTCCACTCTGTGTGGATTTAACAAATGAAACATGCTCATTTCAGTCAGCTGTGTTTACATGACAACAGGAAGGACAATACACGTAAACCCAGGAGCTGCTATGTAACCCTGACGTCCTGCATACAACAGTGTGTGTGAGGCTGGGACTAACTATTTATTTTCCTTATATATAAAAATACCTAATAATCCTGTTGAAAAACTGACAAATGTCTAATTATTCGTTAATCACTATCAGAAACTGATTAAGAAACATTTAAAACCTCACAGGTAGAAGACTGGGAGTAAACACATATTTCGCATTCATTACTCAATCAATGACCGTATTGATAACTTTATTATCCGAACCACAGTCAAATTCCCGCTGGTCAACGAAACAAATGATCACGTGTTTTGCGTATCAGCTTACCTGCTAAAGTGTAATCCATGTCAAAGCCAAAGCACTTAATCTTCTCCATTGCCAAGCTTCTGTTGACAAACACTCTGGAGAAAACAAGTTAGGACAAACGTGTTAGTTGTGTTAATGTAATCACTGGCAACTGAAGCACAATCAAGACAAGGAACTTTTCTATGTGGTAAATCTTTGTTGTTGTCTCGACCTGTTTAACTTGTCGAATAATCCTAGCATAACAAAAACAGAGGTTTATAGTTATTCATCAAACACAAGTAGCAGATAATGTGATTGGTAAAATAGAACCAAAATAAAACGCCTGTTACACAATAAAAAGAAATGTATGCCAGCATGTCAGTTCCTTGTTTCAGTCTAAGGACTATGTGTCTGGTTAGACTGCATACTGTGGTTGAAGGAAACAGTTGCACAGATTGTAAAGTCAACATCAAGCGTCCAAAGAAACTCTCTCTCCACAAGTTTAAACATGACAATCTACCAACCTATCCTCACCATCTGTGGCTGAGCTGAATGCGCAGCAATATTTCTTCCCACAATCACGAGATCAAATTAAAATTATTTACCACATTATGTACGATAATGTGGTAAATAAGCCTGAAATCCGACTCAGCAAGGCAACTCAATCTGTGGCTATGACCTCCTCATCTTCGCCAGTATCTGAATCATCTGTAAAATACCTGGAAGCAGATCCATAGTGAACAAGTTCCCATTTCGATCTATGTCCAGCAGACGACTGGCGATGCATTCTGTGAGAAATTAAACTGCGGTTTGACTCGTCCGACCTGCTCCAGCAGCACAGACCAGCTACAGTATGATCCACAAACAATGCTCCCTCCCTCTCTCTGCTTTCTTGTCATTCAGAAATTTTCTGACTTGTTGCAAAAATGATTGTGGCCATTCTGCGTCATTCTCTGTTGTTGTGTGCTGTCAGACAGGGTTGTTGTTGTGCAGCGCGGTGTTTGTGGGCCCTCAAAGACATCCAGAACAATCACAAGTCAGGTAGAATCAAGCGCGGCCCAGCCCCAAGCGACAGCTGCTCACATCACCACACAGCAGGGCTAACCTTCCTTCACTAATCGTTCGTTTTTGATATGTGTCAATATGAGTAAAAAAGGAAAGAAAAAGGTAAAAAACTACATAAGATAGTTTTCATCAGTCAATTTTCGTTTTACTGATATTTACGTATTTAGTATTTAAGTAACTAATTTTGAAATTGTATTCTATCGATGGAAACAAAGAAATCATTAATTAGTAAAGGGAAAGCAAATATAAAATGTAACTAGATGCTGAAACTGGATTGGTTAAATTTAAATATCCTGGTTTTAAATTAGAAACTACATCCATCAAATGAAAAACCTTAAAAGTTTAACATTACAATTTTTAGATATCTGAGATTCTGGTGTTTTGAAAACAGCATGATACATTTTTGTTTCTCCTTTGAGGCCTTAACTTTTTCAACAACTTACTCAAAGCTTAGGGACCCCTGAAAAACCAACACAAATGCACGTATTTACTGTCAACATATCCCAGCACTGAGTGGGCGTAAGCCTTTTCCAGTGGGGGATTTCAATTGAAATCTTTTGTTTTGTTGTGCTGTTGCTGCTCCACATGGAACCTCATGCTGGATGCCTGTGGGCGGTGCAGTAAAGGACAGTCATAAATGATGACTTAAGTAGGATCGTGCCTCACCAACGCTGATAATAGGTGGGAGTGATAACCGTAGTCAGCCTTGACTTTGGCACTGCTGACGACCACAATGCTTCAAATAGCCCGCGCGGGCCACACCTACAGAAGAATCCCTTGTAAGTTGTACTTCGAGTGCAGCTGTGCAACAATCTGCCAGATTTTTTCCACTGTGCCCTTATCTCATAGAGATAGTGATTCGATTCCCTGTGACAGAAGGTTTATCTGTGCGGGGCAGAGCTGTCAGCCTCATGCTATGTGATACACAGCTCTCCCTATCAGACTGCACTGTTTCAGCTGAGCTCTTACATTAAAGGAATGGCCTTTATCTACAATACGTCAGATTTGTTAAAGGGTGTGTGATTCAGTCAGCACAGTACACACACACACACACACACACACACACACACTAAGAGCTAAAAGATGAGTGACATTTTCATAACCCTGTGAGCAAAACATCTTATGTAAGGGTGTAGAAGGAGAGCCGTAGCCAGCAGACATGTCTCACTGTGAGTTAAACACTGAACAACACGTTTTATTACTCCGACAATAAATTGCTCCTTATTTAAGTATTTCCAACAGAATCACAAGAGTGTGTCTGTACGTGTGTTGCATCATCTAAAGTTGTTATAATAATTTTGTGTCAAAACAATGCAATGAGCATAGCTTCTGCCACAATTAACTATAAAAATTAAAGTTTCAAGAGAAAAATACATACTGAATGTTTTGTGATAATAAATGAAATGGAATATTGTATGTTTGCAAGTGATTGAATAAATAATCACGAACTGCACCGTAGTGTAAAACCCTATTAAACAATTAATATTACTAAAAATTATATAAACGAATCTAACATAAACAAACGTGAATAGCTAGTTAAGTAACAGAGAACAGCCAAGCTGTTATCTAGTGCCACTAGTCCAGTTACCAGTTACATCAGAAAATTACAAAACAGTGCACATTTAAACCGTTCTTAAATCCAATCCTCACCCAAACAAAGGCAGCTGGTTTAGAACAACTGGCATAGCAACCCTTCTTAGTAACCCCTCTGGATGAAATTACCTGCCTTACCGACTAGAATAAAATGGGAAAAGTCAAATTGGCATTCTGCTTAGTGTAGTGTCTCAGTGTCTGAGTGACTGCCCTTACTGGAGTAATCAAAGTAGATATAACTGACTTTGTGTTCATTACAGTTTAGTAAACACAGACTGCTGCAGTGGGAGTTTCTATACTCATCAACAGTCCTGGCGTTTTTGTTATCTTTCCGATAAGCAGTAGTTGAGCTTCACTGTAGAACGGGCCAATTATTCTGTCTGGCTGGATTTTGTATGCCCTGTTACTATAATGAGAGATGAGTCCGTTCTTCCTAAACTCCCTGAAACGAGTTTCTTACCTGTGGTAGGGCTCTCTCCTGTATTTTTTCATTGCCAGGCCGTCCATATTCGCAGGTAAGTCTGCATAGTTCTGCAGTCTGTCGCTCCACGAAGTGGTCATCTTTAAAACCGTTCCGTTTCTGGGGAGAAGAGAAGCCCCATATACAGGGGGAAATAATTAGCTTAGTAAGGTTGGTGTTCAATTCAAGTCATCTTTAATTACAATTGCAGATTGCAGGACTTGCTAAGTTAGAAACCCGGTGATGGGGGGGGGGGTCACATAATACAGATTCGTTAAATTTAACCCAGTCTATCTATTCTGATTCTGATTCTAATGTCTAATGCATTATAGTCACAAAAAACCTCTGTTCTCCCTCACACTGCAAAGTAAAAGAGCCACGACCAAGACAGGAAATGAATTAATATGGGAAATGTAGTACCAGGCTTTATGTGCAGAGATAATATGAAATTCTCACACACAAACAAACTTAGACTACAGGAGAAAAATAATGTGTAACAGTGAAAAGTCTGCTTTGGGCGAACATATGCCTTATCCTGGCCTTTTATAGTCATCAGCTTCTTGAGCTTTTAGTCTATCATTCACCTCCTGCCACTGGACAGGCCGGTGTTCAGGACGAAAGGAGGCAGCGGTCAGCTATCTGCTTCTCTGTGCAAATGAGACTTGCATTTGGAGGCAGAGGAGACTGTGAACAAGGCCACAAAAACATCACAACATTATCATCAGTGTTGACTTGACAGCTTCAAGTCAACACTGACTTGCGGGGGGGGGGGCGGTATGATCCTACTGCAAAACAGCAACACAACTACTCTCACAAAGAGCTGTTGTTCAGATGTTTTACTGCTTTATGTCGCTTTGACCCACTGTGCACACTTGGTCCAGTGGGTTGGGGAAAGCAATCTCGGCTAACTTACAGGAAACCACACAAACAGCAGCACAGATTCAACTTGTGACTGGCTTTGTTCGTTGCCTCGGGTCTTTCTCGGGAGAGAGAGTAGTGTCGACGTCTGCTGCAACAATGCGCGTAGTGTTGACTGTCACTCAGTTTCAGGACGTGTTTCATGTTTAGGTTTTATCTTTGGTTGGAATATTATCAGCAGCTAGCATACATATGAATGTAATACAACTAAAGGCACATTTACAAGCTAATACCAACCTTGTCTACAGAGTCAACAGAAAAACAACTAGCATTATTCGCTTAACTGTAAATGCTAGCTAACCCCCGACTCAAACAGCTTCTAGCCGGTCCTGCTGGATTTTTTTAAATATGTTATGTACATTTTATAAACGCCAAAGCCTTAGCTGGCTCTGGTATAACAACAAAACCTCCGCACACAGTGTGTGCAGGTTTCACAGCGTTTAGCTGTAACTGAATTGTTACTGTACTCACCTCCGAGTTCCTGTATAGAAACAACTGCACCGTCAGTGATTCTGAGCATGCGCCGTGAGCGAGCTCAAAGTCGGAGAAAGATCTCTGGTGTGTGTGTGTGTGTGTGAGAGTGTGTGTGTTTGGCGGAAAGCCGCAGTAGAAGCGGTGATGTGGGCACGGTGAAGCGAGGCAGCAGACGACTGATCCTGCTCTCGGCTGTCTTCTCTGTCTCTCTGCTGCCAGCTGTTGTTATGAGACATTCACAGGGGGCGGTGCTTACTCCTGTCTGTCATGAGGAGGCGGGACTATCGGCAGAGACACGTGACACCACGGTCCTGCATCTGTAATCGGTTGAGTGCATCAAGGTGCAGAGGCTGAGCTGTTGACCTGCAGCGGGGCAAAGAGTACCTGTGATAGAAGAACAGGCCAAGGTTGTGAGGCTAGACTGCAAATCACAAGAGTCCTTTGGTGTTTATGAGCACACCTATCTCCAAGACATTTGTACTGTATAAGTAAGAACAATAATATAGTGTAACGTCAATAAACGGAAAGCCCACACTTCGAAATCTTATATACTTTATACTTATAAACTTACTTTTATACTTATATACTTTTAATCTTAATACTTTTATATTAGAAATATGGAGATACATGCTGTAGATTGTGTTTCCAAAATATCGAGGTATGAGTTTTGGTCCATATCGCTCAGCCCTAATGGAAAGTAAACCTCTTAAGTAGAAGTGCACATTGTGTGTGTGTGTGTGTGTATGTTAACTTATAATATTTTTTATTAATATTTTTATGTATTTTTTATTTAAAATGTGTTGTTTAGTTTATTACTTTATTATTATCACATTTCACTTGTGCAACAAGTACAATACATTAATCTTACAATAAGGAATGTATAATTAAATACAAATCAAGTTAATAATGGTGGAATCCTGAACAGTATAGGTTATTGTTGTATTGTTTTTTCCTAATTTTAAGTAAATTATGTTTAATAACATAGGCTACAATATTTCAGAAATACAGTCAGAAATGAAGTGCTGTAATAGATTTAAAAAGAGCAATTAAAAGAATGAAAATTGTTGAGTACAAGTACGTAAAACTTACATACATAGTAAATTTCCACCACATTATTAAGTTATATAATTACAGTAAGCGACTGAGCAAGAGTATAATAAAGTTCAAGAGTCTCGGCACAGTGACACATTCTTTGTTGTAGGTCTGGAATGAACCAAAACCTCGGAAGTCGAAGTGGATTTATTTGAGGCTATATTCAGTAACAGCGTAGACACTCTCATTATCTATAAAAATGTTATGAGTCTGTTTACTCCATGCATCTGAAAACTCCCCAAACACACTTAGATCTGAAAGTCAGCCCTTGACCTCAGCCTTTTTATTTCATTCTTCTGGAGTACAAGACCAGTGTGTTGTGTCATGTGTGTCACTGTCCAAACATAAATGTGTTCACATATTTGCTTGCAGTGTCAAGCAACTCGACAGCAGGGGGCAGCAACGGCCTGTCAGTAACATTGTCTAGAAATAGAAACATGATCTACATCACTGAGTCGATCAAACTTCATTGCACCTTTCTACAAACTGCACTTTTACCATTTCAACTCGTAGCATCTATTATTTGACCTCAGTTAAAGTCTACAAAGAAAATCTAGTTTTCGCACAATGTTGAAAATCTGCACTGATTCGAAAGGACAATGTATCGGAAACTACTCGGTCCCGAAGTACGAACATTAATTAGTGATTGGGCGGTCCCCCTATAAAAAGGAGACGCGCCCAGCGCTCGGCTCTGTCTCCATACAAGCCAAGATGAGCTACGGATCTGAAGTCTTCTCCTCCTCCTCCTACCGGAGGATTTTCGGGGATTCTCCCCGTTATGCATCCTCTCCTTCGCGCACAGCGATGAACGTGTCCTCACGTGGAGGCTATCGGCCCGGCTCTGCATCCCGGAGCAATGTTCCGTCTCTGGGCTTGTACAGCAGAAAGTCCGGCCGCACCTTCTCGTCTATGCCACTGGAGACCTTCGACCTGACGCAGAGCACCGTCCTCAACAATGAGTTTAAAATCATCCGCACCAACGAAAAGGAGCAAATGCAAGGTCTTAATGATCGATTTGCGATGTTCATCGAGAAAGTGCGCAACTTGGAGCAGCACAACAAAGTGCTGGAGACGGAGTTGGTGGCTCTGCGCCAGCGGCAGGCCGAGCCGTCCCGCCTGGCGGAGCTCTACCAGCAGGAGATCCGAGAACTGCGCTCCCAGCTCGACGAATCGAACGGGGAGAAGTCCCAGCTCATGATCGAGAGGGATAACATTGAAGATGATCTGCAAAAAGTCAGGGGGAAATATGAAGAGGAGTTCCGTGCCCGCGAGGAGGCGGAGGCGACCCTCAAGGCTTTCAAAAAAGATGTGGATGACGCCACTATGGTGCGCCTGGACCTGGAGAAAAAGGTCGAATCTCTCCTGGACGAGATTAACTTCCTGAGAAAGGTGCACGATGAAGAGGTGGCCGAGCTCACAGACATGATCCAGGCTGCCCAGGTGTCTGTGGAGATGGAGGTGTCCAAGCCGGACCTCACCTCCGCCCTCAAAGAGATCCGCAGCCAGTACGAGTCTATGGCGTCCAAGAACCTGCAGTCCGCCGAGGAGTGGTACAAGACCAAGTTTGCGGACCTGTCTGAGCAGGCCAACCGGGGCAACGAGGCGATCCGCGCCAGCAGAGAGGAGATGAACGAGTTCAGGAGGCAGCTGCAGTCCAAGACCATCGAGATAGAGAGTCTGAGGGGAACCAACGAGTCTCTGGAGAAGCAGCTGCGGGAGATGGAGGACAGGCACAATGTGGAGATCGGAAACTACCAGGTAATTACTTTATTAATAACTTTATAACTCCTTATAAACGGACAAACTGATTATAGACAAACAGACGAAGTGTCGTTGATTTCATTGTCACGTACGTTTATTTACCCTGCAGTGTTTTATTTAAAGAAATAAAGCCTATGAATGAATGAAATGACGATGAATCAGCTGCAGTTCGTGCTCTGTCCGTGGTGCTGAAACTCATTCCCCTGGGTCAGTGCGCTCAGCAGCTGCACTGACAACGCCCACTGAGTAGAAAAGCTAGGAGTGACTTACATCATGCAGGTGCAGCTTTGTATTCCACACATTTTGCTCTTACACGACTCAAATTCATCCTGCAACCATTCAGCAAACAGTTGAATGCTCATGACTCTCATTAATATATATATAGAGAGAGATAGAAATACCAACTTCTGGTCTGTCTTCCTTAGGATAGCATGGCAGAGCTGGAGAATGAGCTGAGGACCACTAAGAGCGAGATGGCTCGTCACCTGAGGGAATATCAGGATCTGCTGAATGTCAAGATGGCACTGGATATTGAAATAGCTGCCTACAGGTAGGTGCTCTCATCCATCACCATAGTATCCTGTACAATATGATCTCTCTCTCTCTCTTGTTAGCCTTTGTATTTGAGCATTTTCTTCCTGAACCTCGCCCTGTAACATCTCCTCTGCAGGAAACTACTGGAAGGGGAAGAGACCCGCATCGGGACGGGCATCACCTATCCCAGCTCCTCAATAAGTGCTGGCTACAGCTACCAGCCCCGCATTTACACGAGCTCCAGCAAGAGCTCGAAGAAGGAGGACATAGATGGGGACCAGCAGCAGCAGAGCAAGTCCGGAGGCAAGGTGTCCCAGCGGGAAGTGTACGAGGAGACGGTGGTCACCACTAAGAAGATGGAGAAGCAGCAGGATTCCAGTGATTTTCCCACCAATCAGAAAAACTAAGAGCCTGCTGTAAGCCTGTTCCTGACGCATAAAGCCTCCCTCCATCCTTCTTTATGTTCATTCCCCTGATCATCTGTACGTATCTAAATGATGATAGCCCTGCTCTGCTTCCTCCTTCTTCCCCGTACCCTTTATCTCCCCACACGTGTTTTCCACAGGAAACGCCATTATAAATCTACTATAACCATCACTTAATACAAAACACGGGACATCTGTTCTTTCTCTTTCACAAAGTCAACATCAAACCATGACACGCACTTAGTTAGCATCTCTTTCAGATGCATGGTCTCAAAGACGAAAAATCTTCAACCGGTCTTTCTCACTTATGTTACATCAATATGTTGTATCGACACACAGTAGGTACCACGAGCAGTGAGACTCTCTCCACACTTTCCAGTGAAAGCATGCGCATGCAAGCGGGGAGACAAGATCTAAACACATCAGTTTGTATGAGCTACTGTCAATACATTAAATCCACACAACGCACATACTGACCGTTTAATAAGAAAGCACATGAAACACCAGCCAAAATAAAGGATAGTGTGTCTTACTGAGCCATCGTTTTAACTGTCCTCACTTAGAATCAATTTTACAAACAAAAGTGCCCAAATCTCTTGTACAACGCAGTTGCACAAATAGGCTGTGGTTCAATGAGCTCAGCATGACAGCAGTATGAAAGAGGGTGAGCATCCTCAGTGGAGCACGGACCCTTTTCAAGCTGCAGGCGAGCAGATTAATGCAGCTCCTCAAATTAAATCCAGCGTACAGGAAAACAAACGTATTAACCAACGTGATTTGCATGGTTTATGTCGACGTCATGCCTGCATGGAATCCGTCAGAGTTCAAAGCGTGACCCCTGCCTTCCTTTTAGCCACTGACACTGCTGAGCTTCGCCATATTCTGTAATAGAAACATGCTTCCTAACTTTTAGGCTACGTTTGAGACTGCTGACTTAGCTAGGCCATAGATCTCTGGTGATGAGGAACAGTTTTCCTAATGTGATGTGAGATACAGGGGAAATGCAGATGAACCAGAATGTGTGTGATGAAATGTATGATGTTTCCCATGTGCCATCAGTGATGTTGGGGTACATTTAGGCTCCATAATCCATATAGTATATCTGCTGAAGGCAGGTCATTCCAACTAATCTCAAACTCAGAACCTACCAAACCACCACATGTTTGAATCCACGTGACCGTGGCCATGACTGGGTAAAACGTCTGTTGTAGTAAAACCTCACCAGTGGAAATCCTTCTGTATGAGAGCCTTGCTTTCTGCGTGTGCACTGCCAACTTAAACACGGCTATCTTATTCTCTTGCTGCTGGTCATGGCGATCCACACCATGACGAATTACACGTATGGGATGGGAAAAAAAACTACTGATTGTACAGCAGACTGTTCTGAATTGTTCTCCTGTCGTTTTACTTCAGGCTGATGATAAGTACCTTAGTGCTAGAGCAAGTGTGGTGTGTGTGTGTGTGTGTGTGTGTGTCTCTACACAGTGGCCTATCATAACTGGGATCATTTTGGCGTTTAGTTATAGATTATTAAAATTCATTGCACAGCTACAGCTCTGTGAACCAAAAGGGTTTTTGTGGTGGGTCTGAACATAAGAAAGCCACTACAACTTCTACAGCACTGCCAGACTTTTCTAAATGCACACGCAAACACGCTTCGTGGAAAAAAATAAACATTTTCTAAAGATACAGTCGGTGACCAATCCACAACCAACTTTCAAGGTGTAGCCAGTCAGAACAAAACATGTATGACGTAAAATGCCTTAAAACACCAGCAGCTTTTTCTGGCCATGTGTGTGATTCTGTTCAGTGGGATGTTTTAGTCATTATTAGCTCTTTCTTAGCTTTTATTAGAGTTACCATGACTACAAAAGCATAGGAGTTGAATGTAGTTGTAGTTAACTGGTTATAACTACTGTATTGTTTTGTGACACCATATCAATAAAGAAAATGTGACATTACTGAGGCTGCACATCATCTCATTGTGTTTCTTCTTTTATTAACTGCACAGTTTTCAAACAAGGACGCCCATACTGTAAAAATATGCCGTAAAGTGTAAGTGATGATTTCACCTTCACCAGCTGCGACACTAAGGTGATACAAAGATCTTCACACTACATTTTAACCATGTTCAGGGCATAAAAAAAGAAAAAGACATTTAGCTACAAAATAATTACTGCTTTTGAACTTTTTTCTTGAATACGTATTTTTTCTTTGCTTCTCTGGGGCACAGTGCAGATGTTCGTTACAGACGTATCATAGATTACATGATACTGTGCAGCACATCCACCTTTGCACCCCAAGTTGGTGCTCCACACACACACGCAGTCCCAGACCTTGAGACGTTGAGCTTCCAGGAGCATCGCTGCTTAGCTCATCTCTTCTCGAGCCCACCAACTGGGTGGGACAGCTTCAGTGCTGGGCGTGCGTGTGTGACGCAGGTTGCAGCTTTTCAAAGATTTATACCTCTGCAATGCTGCTGAGTAGACTGTGTGGTGACAGTGTGGTGAGAGCCCTCCACTCACACTGTAAAAGCCATATTTTGAAACAGCCCTGTCCTCAAATTGAACAAAAACTCAGTCCAATTTGAGATTTAACTGCAACTTTAATGTCGTCGTAATCATCTTACACTGCACTTGCCCGATTTCTCAAGTGTGTCATCCTATAATTATTGTGCACACACTTGTATTTGCATACTCGCTGTGTTGAGTTAAAACGTTTAAAGCCGTAAGAAGGATAAACTCAGTCTACCACATTGTGTTATATGCATTTTATAGGCCTTTATTACTCCTTAAGTCACTGCAAAGTTCCACAGTGTCATGAATATCTGTGAAGGTTCTCAGTCATCCAGGTCATGGTTATCTCAAAAAGGTTTATCCAATAGCAACTGGACTTAGTA
>JAUMHF010000001.1:16533983-16545032 GCA_032359275.1 Microctenopoma steveboyesi
CCTCTGGATAGAAGGGCGAAACGTCGTCAAGAAACCTACTAAGTCCAGTTGCTATTGGATAAACCTTTTTGAGACAGTGTCATGAAGTACCATGTACTTTACGTGTAGGCTAAATGAAGCCTAAACTCCTCATTGAAGCATTCATACAGTATGTTCGTGTTCACAGCAACACGTCAGTGTTTCTATGGTGAAACTATTCAGCAAAATAGAAATCATTAGATGTCTTGAGCTTTATATCCGACACCTTGGTAAATGAGCCTGCAGGGACTGACCACCAGAGAGGTTTTAATCTGAACATGCTCACTCCTCACTGACAGGGGCATCCCTCCTCATTTCTTCCCCTTAGCTGCCTCCATGGACAAAGGAGACTATGTTGAGGGAGAAACATGTTTTATGGTCTGTCTGCTGTTGAGTGTTTGTGTGGGGCTGTGGCGGTGGAAATGAGAATCAGGCTGTGAAAAAAATGGGCTGCGGTCATAAATTTCTCCTGTTCATCAGCATCTCGTTGCTGTTCACTGCACTGAGGTGTCAGACACATATTTAACAGAAACCAGTAGTGGTGGGATGATGAAAGTACATTTACTACTCTACTAAATTACAGTTTTAGGATTCCTACTTGAGTGTTTCCATTTTCTGCTGCTTTATACTTTGAATGAATTAAATTACTACATTTACTACATTTACTACTGTAGTTATGTTTCAGACTCGGACTCATAAAACAAACACTGTGTGTTCAGAAAACATATGAGTGCATAGAAAGTATGTGTCATTTTGGTACTAGTATTTTGTGAGCTCATACATTAGGGCTTGTACTTACTGCGGATACTATTGAACGGACTACAACAGTAAAGCAAATGCTCCTTTTACCTGAGGAAATGATTTAATGACTTTTTCCACCACTGGCATCTTTATATGCTCAGACTGAGTACAAGGTTCATGTTAGGTATGAATAAAGTCTTAATCCTGTGGCTTTATGAATCTACACATTAATATACAAGAGGGTAAGAGCAAAGCAATCCCTGCGCTGAAAACAAAATACAGACACTCCCACAGGTAGCGACAACTTACACATTTACAACTAATGCCCAGATAGATAAACATCGAATACAGATGTAACACTGCTTCTCCTGTTTGTACTACGCTAATCCAACCTAAACATCCCATAGAGAGAAATGAATTGATCAAGTTAAATCCACTTAGACAGCTCTGACAGGTGGTTATGTATGCCAGTCTCTGCACCAGTAAGCAAAGTGTTAATTTGTGAGTTGCTGCAGCTGTTGCCTTGGAATCTGTTGCTAGCATCCTGCAGTTACGGCAGCCTCGGGGATTCACTGGTGAGACAGAGTTTGCTCTTTTCCAGACGGGCAGACAAAACGGATCCAAGGCCAACATGACTAAGCAAAACAAATACGCTGAAATGTAGCAGTGAGATTTGAATGATCAGCTGCAGAATCTGCTGAAAATAGATTGTTCTGTGTGGAGAAAATAGCAATCTACCATGAAATTACCTCTGTCTGGCAGAATGTGCTGAATCATTTTGAGGTAGGCCCCATGTGTGACATCTGTGCTAACGAAGCCGTCACTGTGTTTTTTTTCTTGGTGCTAAAAATAGCAGACAGGCAAAGATGAGGAGCTTTTCAGAACAAAGAGGTTCATGACCTCTGTCTAAGCTTCTGTAAGGATGGATGGAACAGTGTCCGGGTTATTCAACCCAAGAAATGCGATTCCTTTACCGCAAAATCCAATTCATCAGTCAGGAAATGGTTTTGTTTTTATTTGATTTAGGTTAGGGTATTTAATGTTTCCTTTGTTCTTCAGTCCAGTGTACACAAAGTAATTACATTGTTTTCCATTTCCTGATTTCTGTGTAAATTGGTGATGTGTAGCAGCAGTGAACTCAAGCAAGCGTTTTTCTCTCGCTGTGGATTTAGACCCAGGGCCGTTTCTAGGTCTGTGGGGGCCCTGCGCAAGATTATTTTGGGGGCCCCTGTTCTGAATCGATATAACAAATTTAAACCTTGAATCTGTTCTTTAAATTCAACATCAGTTGTCCTTAAATCTAAATTGTTACTTTATCAACCGTAAAACATTTTTTAATAAACACTTTTTATGTGGTATATTCACGTGCAACTTCTCTGGCATTCTTCCACATCTGTAGTGCGGATTTGATCAGACTTGTGCTACTGTCTCTGGCTTGAAGAGGAACTTCTGCTTGGGCCCAACCCTGATGGGACTCGTTATTCTGGGGAGGGAGGACAGAAACATGCAGCCAATCCAGTCCAACCTACAGGCATGTGTCCTTAAAGTAAAGCTGTACTTAGTGTGAAATTCTTTGTTATCACCTGCCATATGAAAAGCATTTACAATATGAAAACAGAAAATACTGATTGAACAGAGACTTATTTCTATTTTTTGATCAAAATATGTGTGTTCGAAGATCACAGTTTTCTAAAACGTTTCCTCTCCTCTCTGGGGGCTGCGAGGTGTGTGCTGCCACTGTCTAATCCATAATAGAGCAGCCGAGCCCATCTGGAGGCTGCGCACTATGACACAGCAACTTACAAGGCAGCGTTTTTTACAGCGTGAAAATGTACCAAACTCAGGCTGATGGTGAAAAGGCACTTTGCTTCTGTGATGCGTCACATGACACTTAAACACTGAAGCTAGGCAGCTTTAACGAAAGTAGGTGTATGAGTGTGTCAAATGGAATAGCTGATGACCAGAAACTCAAAGCTTTTTAAAGAAAAGCCTCTGATCAGCTTTAGATGACTCTTGTGCATTGATCAGTGTTAAGAATTCCCTTTTTAAAGCTTTCCTGACAGATGTACTGTGGCTTCAATGTAGATCAGATGAAAGATTACATAATACATAAGCTTTTTTGCTCAGGATTTTACTCGTGGCTTCTTCTTTTTTAGCGGCGTGGTTAAGGCAGAGGGCTGGGAAGCAAAGAGCCCCGGGTTCGATTCCCAGCTGAGGCACTCAGCCCTTCCCCCATACCAGGTGTGTCCCTGAGCGAGACACCCAGCGCTAGCTCCCCGAGCGCCTCCTGTGGCTGCTCTCTGCTCCCCCCAAGGGGGGATGGGTCAAATGCAGAGAAGAAATTTCGTTGTAACATGTAAAAATGGATTCTTCTTCTTCTTCTTTTTCTTCTTGTTCCTTAGTCATAAAATATTAAAATGACTTGCTGTTAAATACCTGCTGCTGTTGAGAACATGCATGATACTCATGGCAATGATGTCCTGATAGATACAATATTTATCTTATGGGGTTAAAGAACAATCCACTTATTTCCTAAGATGCTATGTTAGCAAATGGCATCTACCTTAAAACAAGGCAGCAAACTGTGGCTCAATCAGGCCACATCATTATGACCATTCATTTCTTTTGTAGCTGAACAGTCGTGAAACTGTGAAAGGTCAGACAAAGCAATTTCTGCTATCATTAATCATCAGGACCTGGAGGCGTAGATGTAGATAGAGGAGAAACGTCAGTTTCAGCTCCAGTGTTACATTGCACAGATCATCTTCTTGTTCGGCATGTGGCAATATGAGCTCTCCAACAAAACTAATATGAAAGTAGATGATACATCAGATAGTAAAGGCAGGTTAGCTTCAGCTATCATAAAGACTGTAGTGGAAACATGGGTCTGGGTGAAGAACATCTGGAGCTCGTGTTAACTGCGTCTTGTTTGTTTGACAGAACATAATAATGTTATTTCTGTATTTAGATGCTGTGAAAGATCATGACTGCTCTGTTAAAACTGCTAATAGTGTCCCTGTGACACCTTCTTCAACTCTGTGTACAGTGCACATATTCCCATCCATTCTTTTGTTTTACCACTTCTATACTTTGCATTAGTGGGGTTTCTATTTTGACTTAATCTGTTTGAGGATTGGTGTCTGACCTTGAAAGCCCCCTCATTATATTTTGTTTATTTTCTGGGTTGATCTCACTGCTATTTTCCCACACACTCATCAAATCCCTAACTCCTGATTTATGATGAATATGATGGATTTTTCTTTCAACTTAAGGTTAACTTACCAACTTCAGGGTGCCTTTACTGCATTGATAGTGTTTCGGGCTTTTCAGGCTTGTGGTCATTGTATAGCTATACTAAAACAATGGGCAGATCTTTTTCCTGTATTTTTAATTCCCTTTCCTCCCTTCCCTGAAGAGCATGTAAAAACTGGGAAACAACACTGAGGGATGCCCCGTGCCCACACAAACCAATAGAGGCTGAATGGTTTGGGGAATAAAGATTACTTGCCTCCAATTTATTGACCGTCAGTCAAAACTCCCCATGCTCCAAAAAGTGCACACAGACGTGTACAATGCAGCTGGGTGGGGAGATGCCAAACATCCTTTCCTTTCTTACGTTTCTTTTCTTTCTCGCTGAGGTGCAGGAACAATAGTAGCACCCGCAGCTAATGAGAAATAAAGGTGGGGTCGTAAAGGTATTTTCTACTAATGGAAGCCAGCCTTTGACTGATTGTCAATCAACCCAATACCAGTGATTGATTAGTCATGCTGCAGATACATGACTGTGCAGAGTCTTTCCCCACTTGCTTAAATAAAGAAAATTATTATTTTTAGCAATTACATTTCTCGGTTCACGTCTTGGCCCATAAAAATGCAAAACACTTTTATCACTTGTAAAAGGCATGAAGGTCATTCATGTGTGAATCTGTCTTTCTTTAAATTGCTTTAGGGAATTAAGTTTAAAATCACACGTGTACTGAGCAAAGGTTTATTTTATCGGAACAACTGTTCCTGGTGAGGGGAATTTAACAAACGCCAGTGCTCATCAGTTTAAACTCGCACTTTCCTTTGTCTGTGCACATATTGTGTGTATATATTAACACTGATCTTTCAATTGTATTGAATATGATTGCAGAGATTCTAAAGGCAAAACGCATGTCAGCCTTGATATATATGATGATGACTCATTGCAATTCATTTTAATTCTAATACGGTCTAATTTCTTAAAGGCCTTTTTGGATTGAAAATAGAGTTGACTGAGGAGGAGTCAGTACCTCTGAAACACCAAACATGCTGGCATGTCTGCCTACCAGCACCTACCAGCACTTTCTAAAAACCTTGACTGATCTCTGTAAAAGAGAATAAACTGCAGTGATTGTATCGGTTTCATTACTTTTATGGTGGTTTGGTCATGATCGACACAGGCTTTGCCTCTTGACTGCTGCTCGTTCTATTTCAGCCTTCACCCACTGAAGGTGATAATGTGTGATATGTGGTGGTAGGTAGGTGGCTGAGTGGGTGGTGCTAAGGTATTGAACTGAACTTTCACCACCTTATTTCCCTTTGCCCATTTGAGAAGCAATATCTACGTCAACCTTGACACTTTAAGAAATAACATAAAGCTTAGTGCTGCAGTGCCGCTGAGTGTTTCCCTGGATGTCCAACCTGCTGGTCATGGGTGAGTGCACAGTAATTCTAAGACATCATTCAGCAAAAGATGATTTAATGTGGTAATAAACTACAGTAACTCTCGGTTGTTGTTCCGTGGAGGAGAAATGGCTGGATGAAGTTCTCTGAATGAACGTCTGCGCAGAACATATCACACTAACGCCTGTTTTCATTAATCACGTGTCAAAAACTGGTCAAACAAATTGCCTCGTTGATGCCAGGTAGATAACGCACACAGGAGTGATGCTACAGATGTGACAACAACAACGATAAATGTTTGTGAGTGTAGGGATGTTTTTTAGAGGCAGCAACCCGACACATCATCTTCACTGTGCATAGGGCAGGTTTGAATATCTATCACTGAGCATTTGCAGCAGTGGTGTCTTTAGAGAGAAATGTGGTTCTTTCAACTACACACAAGACACACACACGTCCTTTAACCACCACTCACAACCCTGTGAGTCTCACGTCTTTTGTCTGTGCCACACTGCAGTGCCGCTTTGGCTATCAAAGTCATCTTGCATCCAATGCAACACCCTCTGCACCCTCAGCTCCACCCACTTTGCTGCACAATATTAACACAGAACGTACTGTTCATGCAATCCCAAGGCATCCCATCTCCAGGCCTACAGTTTGCATATGTGTTGTGTTTGCCCCTCCCATCTTCTGCTCCATACCCCACCTCCCCCCTCCTACAGTGCTGACTACAGTGATTCTCCACCTGCTGGCTGTCTGCCCAGAGGCTGATAAACTGTCAGTGTACACCCATAAACAGCTATTGATCATGTAGAAAACACCAAAGCTTTCCATTACCTGGATGATGTTGTAATTAAAAATGGCAGTGCCAGTGGGATTTGAGAGCAGCGACTCGTTCGGGCTGGTTCTGTTAAAATATTTACCTCCCACAACACAGTTGTTAGAGTTTAAGTCTGGCTGACGGATGTTTGTGTGTTCGCATCAGCAACTGATGACCAGGGGGCTAACGCATGTAATTAGAGGGCAGATCAATAGACTATGATCAGCTATTAATCAAAAACCAGTGTAGAGACCTGTACAGCTGACTTTAGAGCAGAGTGAGATGCTGTATCTATTCAGTCCCCTTAGTTCTTTCAGTGGCTCAGGTTATGTGTTAATGTTAGGGTTAATGTTGTTCACAACACAATTCAACATTTGTTCGATCTAGATTCCAAGAGTAGGAATTAACAGACCTATCAGTGTGTAAGACAGATCTAAATGACATGAAAAAACATCATTACTGGCTCTCTGTCGGAAAAACTCCATGTTATTGCTCTGGGAGATGGAGATGAGAGAACATGATAATTACACTGTATAGAGTCATTTACAGGCTAAATCTGAGTCTTCTCCCTGTTCAGTATGAATGAACATTACACTCAGTGGATTCAGGTTCCAGTAGATAAGCAGTTATGTTCCTTAATATTACTGGAGCAATTTTGGATATTGCATTATTATTCGAATTTCATGTGGATAGGCAGCTGCATTTTAGGCGCTGAGGGTTCAGGGTCTTGTCCAAGGACACTTTGACACGTGGCCCAGAATCAGGGGGAGTGGGAATCTACCAGCTGTGCTGCAGTTGCCCAAATGTAAATACATCAATAAACAAATACATTTTTTTAAACAAAGACTGTGTATTGTTCATAGAAATTGGCAAATAAATAGGTGCACAAATCACATTTCAATAAGAAATCTCAGCTGCATGTTTGTGCGTTGAATCTGTGCAGCTTCACCTTTTCCTGTGTGCATGACATTCTGTGCATGTACCACCTCCACTGCCATTTTGTTTCGAGGGTCAGTCAGTCCCCAAGGAGTTTCCCATCATCCTGTCCACCCTCCCCTCCCGGTGACATCAAATAGTTGTTTGAAAGGAAAGCCTGGTCCTCCCCCATCGTGAGACATACACACACCTCAAGGAGAACAAAGAGCATTGCTTTGTATGTTTGTGCACTTGTGCCTGTTTGTAACTGCCTTCGTACGTCTATTCGTATGACAGTATGCTGTCATGTGAGGGAGAAAATGACTTCATTGCCTCCTTGTCAGAGAACACTCACCTGCATACTGACTAAGAGCTGAAAAATGAATAACACGCAATGAAGACATGTCCCTGAACACATTGGATTTGGAACAGATTGGAATTTAGTTCAAGTCTATACTGACAGATCAAAGGAGTTTATCAAAGATCACTGTCTACAGAAAAGGGATCATGATCCACCAGTGTTGTCCTGAATGTCCTAGAAGAAGATTTCCTGCCAATGTCACACACAGCGGGTGGGAGTGTGTGATATCCATGAATAAATTCTTTTAATTTAAGAATGGATATGTTTTAGAAAACTGTGATTTGGGTGGAATATTAGAATATCCATATCTATTTCCTCAGTTATTTTGGATTATGTAGTTTTATAGCCTACAACAAAACTACTTGAGCTGCTACTAATTATGCTCCCTTTGCCACTGGGTACAAATTGTAATAATTGATTCATGATTTCAGGCTTTAAGTACAGAGCTCTGACCTTTGGCAAATTGGAGGCCACTCCTTTATCTTACCCTCACAGCAGCTGTCACTCCGTGTGTGTGTGTGTGTGTGTGTGTGTGTGTGACCACCTTTAGACATGCTCACTGGACCACAGAGAAGGTTAATTTGGTAGGGAAACTATCTGAAGAGGTTTGGATTGAGGGACAAAGGACGTTCATAAATGATGCCTCACAAAATGATTCATCTTGCAATAACATGTGGGAACATGTGGTTCCACACTGAACAATGAATTATGAGAATATTCATATAATGTGTACAATACAGATGAATCATAATGCTTCAATAGACTCTTGGTGCTTCTTGGTTTGTGTTAGTTAAGATGCTTCACTGTGCTGTGCTGGTCTATTAGTTTTAGATGGAGCCTGCATTATTCATAGTGATAAAGAAGCTGGGGTGCACAACACTGTGTTGTGGAGGACCTGCAGTGGGGATGATGGAGGTAGAGGGTGTGGGGTAGGGGGGCTGCTTAAGTGCCTGGTTAGATTTCTACTGACAGACAATGCGTTGGAGGGAACAGAGCGAAACAGCGTGCGGAGAAAGAGAGAGAGACAAGGCTGAAAGTCAACAACTTTTTAATACAAGATGATCAGGATTGCATGTGGTGTAGGTAGATGTATGCTGTATGTAGAGGAGGTTTGAGATGATGAGGAGGCTGGGTGTAACAGTTTGACAAACTACACTATGACACATAATGTAGGTAGTCTCTAAAAGAGTGGTCAGCATGATAGAGAACACAGAGATTTGCTGTCTGTGGCTCTGTCAAATGGCGACCAAATCTACGTCCACATCCAGCCCACATGTAAAACTCACAAATCACACTCCTATAATGGTAACTGGATAACCAGCTGCTAACATGCAGAGTGGTGCTGCGTCTTTTGTCTAACTCTTGGCATGGTTCCAAAATGTCGAACTGCTCCTTTAACTTACTGATAAAAGTAGAGACACTTTGTTGGCTAAATATAACAGTAAAAGTTGACTTTGGACTGATGCATTTTTCTAGTGTAACCATAAACTAATATCGATGAGGTGCTGTATTAAGTGCCTTGTTTATGGGCACATTAACAGACACATTCACATACTCCACACATTCCCTGGTCTGTCTAGAGGGTTAAAGGCTGCTGTCTAGAGGCTGCCACCGCCCCTCCATAAGGCCTGCGGAACTGACAACTGCGTGCAGGATTCAACTCTTCAGTTAGGTCGGTGCTGAATAATGCAGGCTCCCCACATTCCATCCCCCCCAAAAATGGAGATCCAGTGCTGCCGCTCTGCTTTCACACCCATTATTCCACTTGGATGGGCACAGGGTTCTAAGATGTATTCATGCACACACACACACACTTGTACTACCTGGCATCAGCCAAAGAATATCAGAGCAGCCTCTGCAAGACCAGAAGCCAGCGGCACAAAACCTGATCATGGAGCTTTAAATGTCTGCATCTAAGTATTAGTCCTTTATCTCAGTGTGATTTATCCTTCTTGCTGATGGCTAGTGAAATCCCCAATCTCCTTTTCCCTGTCAGCTCTGTTCTCGCGTCTGCTGAAAATCGTCATCACTTTGCATTTGCTGTGTCGCCTCGTCGTTAACACCTCACGCCTTCCTTTACACCTGCATCTCACCATTACATGTCACCTCTCACAGATCCACTCTCTCTTTGTCGTCCATACATGCTCTGAGGTTATGGACCCACCATTTCTTAGAGGTTACTGCCCCACCCCTTCTGTTCTCTGACCCACTCCCCATGCCACCCACTATGCTGTCTTCCCCCTCCATACCCCTTTTCCTTCTCCTCTCCCTTTCTTTTTTCTCCTCTCAGGGCATTTTCTACCTTTTTTTGTGACGTCATACCTTATGAATTATTTACATCTGCATGTCAGTGGGGGATTATTGTGCTTTGTCCAACCGTTTACTGCATAAAAACAGTCTTTTCTGAAAGGTAAAGGTATATGTCTCCTTTATATGTGCAGGTAACCATACCTGATCCTCTAATTCTCATATAAGGCACTTCAAAAGAAGTATGTAAGGCAGTTGGGAAAAAGCTGTCTCACATGCGTTTGTATTGAAATCAGGCGTAAAAATACCGAAAGAGACTAGAAAATAGCCACGCCCCAGTCTGCAACCCCAGCATTACATCACCCTGTCGTTTTGCTCACATACACACACACACACACACACACACACACACACACTTTCATTGAAATTATTAATCATTTTTGCATCTGCAGTGCAATCTGCTTATCCCGTGGACAAAGCTAAAAGGGAAATAAAAATAACATCAATATCGGCAACTTCCTTGAAATCGTCATCTGAATGATCAAGTCACAGCTTTGAGAAACCTGCTCACCCTGCAGACATGGGGTGGTGCCACAGAGACCAGCAAACAGATGCTAAAAACATCCCCCACAATTTTATCATAGGACATTTCTACTGGCACAGAACCATAACAGCTTGAGGGAACATTGATGTTAAAACTGAAAAAGCCTTTTAATTTATATCAGTGATCGGTACCCTGCTGCTCGTACCATAGACATTTTGAATTTACAACAACTGAGGTGACAATGTTGTATGTTGCTATTTCATAAAAAGACAGTGTGTGTGTTGTGGTTCTACGACAAATCCGCACACGGTGCACGGCGTCTCTTTATTTGAGGGTCTCTGTTGGGCGAGGCCACACCCTGCTGCCTCCTGACACTGTGAGAGAGAATCAGAAGAGAGAGAGAGAGGTGAGAGAGAGTCCTCCAGCTTCCTCACACACACACAGACAAAATGAGGAAAGTCATCACTGAAGTGTGAAAAAGGAGGAAATGACTGAATTTGCTTCTCTACCCACCTCACCCACCCATTTTATGACTACGGCGAATAACACGTGTGTGGCTTCACAAAAACCAAATAGAAAACCCACACATGGAATTTTTAACTGAACATCATCAGTGTGAATGAGAACGAAGGTAAAAAAGCTTGTATTCTGACAAAAAAATTTAAATGAAATAGATTTTTTTTCCCTTCTGGGATCGAGGCCTTGACGTGGCAGAAGGGCTTGCGTGGTCTAGTGATCCTCAGAGCTATGTTGTCGGGA
>JAUMHF010000001.1:16545132-16617189 GCA_032359275.1 Microctenopoma steveboyesi
GGCATCTGGTCAGGATGCCCCCTGGACGCCTCCCTCGGGAGGTGTTACAGGCATGCCCCACTGGGAGAAGGCCCCGGCTGGCTTGGGAACGCCTTGGGGTCCCCCCAGGTGAGCTGGAGGAGGTGGCCGGGCATAGGGAGGTCTAGGTTTCCCTACTTAGGCTACTGCCCCCGCGACTCGACCCCGGACCAAGCGGAAGATAATGGATGGATGGATGGATGGATGGATAGATTTTTTTTATTTCTAACTGAGATTTTGACCACACTATTTGAACAATTTCCTTGATGTGATAATGCAGAAATACTCAATTAAAAGAGTATTACAGTATTTACTGTGATGAGGGTTCAAGATTCAAAACACTTTATTGATCCTAATGGGAAACTGTTTAAGAAAATGTGGTCAACAGCACAATATAGGTAAACAATTATACGGAGGATAAAAGCCTGGTGCAGCAGGTGCTGGACATCGCACTGCACAGTAGGTGGTGTTAAATTAGTATACGAATGGCAAAGGAACATACATCTTAAATCAATAATCTTTAGCCCTGATTACTTGCACAGAGAGACGAGAGAAAAGACGACAACAACAAGGTCCAGTATGTATGGTACTATTGCTGATGTCGGTCTACTGTGGACAACATACACAGGCACGTTCATGCAGTGAAAAAAAGCCATGTTTGCTCCACAATAGCAGTTTTACACAGACAACTGCTGCTGAGCTGCTCGTGTTAATGTGTGTTTCTTACATTGATCGTCCCCACCCCCATCTCTCCTTCACACGGAGACAAGGAGTCACAGTTTTATACAACGCCCTACTGCCTCTGCTGTGGACCCTTCATTTGTCCCACTCCGTACTCTAGACCTGCTGAGGAAACACTTATATGATGTCCCCTGTCATATGAATTGTCCACAAATGTATTAAAATGTCATCCTCAGATGATACTGCACTATCAGACAAAGCATGAGCACGTACAGTACACAACACAGTACTTTACTTTGGAGGAGAGGTTTGAGTGAGTCCACATGATTCCTGCATGGTTCCAGAGTAGAATAAAATGAATTAGTATTTAATTTTGGTTTTTCACTGACAGTCTCCTGGTAATGAAAACAGATGACGGATGTCCACTCAGCTATACGACCGTGTCCCTGACAGGGAGTTCAGTGTGTTCAGAGGGGGAAGGTGTGTTATTCTGTACAGACAGAAATCCAGCCTCAGCAGAATGCAAAGTGAATACTGCTGATCCTGCTTCTACAAGTTACTGTACATAAAACTTTGTACTGACAACATTTATTCACAAACACATGTCTTTAAGGCCATAATGCTGAAACCTGTATCTTCCTGAATCTTATCACATACTTTGTCTAACACGTCTATCAGGCAAAAGGGAAAGTGTTTTAAAAATCATATGTTATATTACACAGAAGCAAATGCTAAGAATTTCAACATAATGCAAGAGGAACACTGAAAGACGTTACAGTTGCTGTTGTTTTTCTTTACATCCATACATTGTCCAAGAAGGTCATTGAGTTTGGTTGGGTTGGGTTGTGTGGAACTAAAGTGCCACCAGCTGGTACAAAATGGTAACTCACTCGTCTATTTATAAATGACAACTGACTCAACTGACAAGATACAACAAACATTGCCCAATCGTTTGTGTGTCATTGAATTCCTCATCTTTTTACTGATTAATAAAAAAAATAATCGTAGAAGACACACAATTGTTGCTCAAATACACACATCTCAGCTGAGCCTAAATATGGCAACATCGGAGGACTATATTGGCAGAAACTTACTCCTAACCTCTGATTTATAACTTGAAACTTAGTGCAATTTATTCTCAGTCTCCAGGAATAAACGCTAGAGCTGAGGGGGCGGGACCTCTGCCGGATTTATCGTCTACGGGATGACGCTGCTGTGTGAGCACCAATCAGGTGACCGGATCTTGTACTGTTCGTTGTACTTTTTTTTACGCATTGCACATGCGCATTTCATTTAGAAAATGGCGGCCGTGCAAGGTGGTCCGGTCGACGCAGACGAAGAGAAAGACATAAAAACTGAACCAGCAAACGATGGCTGTGGAAATAATAATGCAAACGACACCCGAGCGCCCTCCGCGTCTCCGGAGGCTTCCGCTGAAAGCAACAAGGCCGTGGCGGGAACCGCGGTGGACCGGCACACGGTGTTCGCCGTCCTGCAGTTTCTCAAGAGGAACAACCTCGCCGAGTCCGTCGAAATTTTGCGCCGTGAAGCGGGATTACCGGAGGATTCAGGAGATGCAAAGGGAGCTGATTCCGCCGGGTGTGGGTCTGGCGGCGTGGATCTAGAAGGCGGGGATGCGAGCTCTCTTCTCAGCCGGGTCACTGTTTTATCCTCCGCCGGAGCCCCGGCGCCAACAAAAAGTACGGTACAAATCCGTGATCTACAATTAACAAAGGTGTTTTCTAGTAATATACCGTCTACAACAACTTGTAGTTGGATTAAAGAGTTTCATAATAATGACCAGATGATTATAACCAACCACAAACTCCTTAAATGCTGAGCTCTGCACTTACTTTGAGTTGTTTTCATAAAGCTGCTGTGTGTTTCTGGGCTGCTTGGGTCACATTAGTGCAGGAGCAGGGTTTTTGGTTCAAATTAATAGCAGTGGTAATATAGTCAGTGGACAGATGGGACTTTTCTTGGTTATTATTATTTGTCACCATTAGTCTTAAGTTAAAAGCTTTATGTTGTAACTAACACCTGTTTTAGTTAAATTGTATATTGGATTACTGCATGTGTTTTGAGCGTCTCACTGTTTCAGCAGCGCCTGCAGAAGATCAGCCAGACGTAAACGTGGTGCTGTCGGCGTACAGCCAGCAGGGAGACCCTGCCCTGTACCAGGTTTACTACAGCAGCCTGAAGAAGTTCATAGAAACGGTTTTGGACTGTCACAGAGCAGAACTGTCCCAGGTCTTCTACCCCCTGTTTGTTCACATGTATCTGGAGCTGGTGTACAACAATCATGAAAGCGAGGCCAAGGCTTTCTTTGAAAAGTGAGTCTCTTGTTCTCTCTAACTTGTTCCACCACATGTTCTTCTGAATATAAAACACAACTGACTCGCCGCACACCTCTCCTGCCTGTCTCCGTCTCAGGTTTAGCGGGGACCAGGAGTGCTATTACGAAGACGACCTGCGGGTTCTGTCTGGTATGACCAAGAAGGAGCACATGAGAGGAAATGAGACTCTGCTGGACTTCCGCACCAGCAAGTTTGTCCTGCGTATCTCCCGGGACTCCTACCAGCTGCTGAAAAGGCACCTGCAGGAGCGTCAGAACAACCAGATCTGGAACATCATTCAGGAGCACCTCTACATCGACATCTTCGATGGCATGCCGCGTAGCAAGAGCCAGATCGATGCCATGTCTGGCAGCCTGGCGGGAGAGGGCAAGCGAGAGGCCAATAAGGCTAAGGTTAGAGTAACATTAAAATGGCTAAAATGAAATGTGTGATATTTGTCTTCATCACAACGTCACCGCTTATCGTCATTCAAACTGCTGCAGGTTTATTACGGATTGCTGAAGGAGCCAGAAATAGAGTTACCTCTTGATGATGAGGACGAGGAGGCAGAGAACGAAGAAGGTAAACCCAAGAAGAAGAAACCCAAAAAGGACAGCATGGGCTCCAAGAGCAAGAAACAGGATCCTAATGCTCCCTCACAGAATCGGTAGGAGTGTTTTACACTGCAGCATTGTATAAAACATGGGAATGTCGGGTAGGATTCAGTTAAAAATGAGCGTTTTGATCTGAGGGACCTATTTATACTGCATGCATGCTTATGAATAACAAATATCCCCACATTGCACGAGAGAAGTATTCACCAACACAGCTATTCTGCTGTTTTGTAGACAAGTCTCTACAGTGTTAAAAATGAGTTGTAGAGATGTTGTAAACATTAATTATTCATTCTTTTGGAACCGTTTCTGATCTGAAGCTTCTCAGTGACCACATACAAACCTCTTGTTTGTCTTTGCCTAGGATACCTCTACCTGAACTTAAGGATTCAGACAAGCTGGACAAGATCATGTACATGAAGGAGGCCACCAAGAAGATCCGCCTGGCAGCAGACAACCTCCCCTCTATCTGCTTCTACTCTTTTCTCAATGCGTATCAGGTAAAACAACAGAAACCAACTGGCCATTTTTCATGTTTACAGCGACCAGTAGAGACTGGGCAGTTTAACGACATTTAAGTCATTTCTAATTAGTCTCACGTTTTGTCCTGCAGGGTTTGACTGCAGTGGACGTCACAGATGATTCCAGCCTGATTGCAGGAGGCTTCGCTGATTCCACAGTGCGGGTGTGGAACGCCACGCCCAAAAAGCTGCGCAAGGTTAAATCGGCAGCAGGTACAGTTTTTCACGCCAAGTAAACGTGTCTTTTCTTACTTTGTGGTCAGAAATTCTTTAGCTGAAGCTGTTCTTTCCTGTCTTTTTTCTGGATTTCTCTTTAGACTTAAATCTGATTGACAAAGAGTCCGACGATGTGCTGGAGAGGATCATGGATGAAAAGACGGCCAGTGAGTCAAAAGTCCTCTACGGACACAGCGGCCCAGTGTATGGAATCAGCTTCAGCCCCGACAGGTAGAGCAACTCGGTTCAAATCTCACTCTGCAGAAATGTGATGCATTTTCTACTGATATAAAGGTGCACCTAAATACTGAAGATACAAAAAAAACAGGGGACTAGAATAATTATTGCATATTGGTCTTTCAGAAACTACCTGTTGTCCAGTTCTGAAGATGGTACCGTCCGCCTGTGGAGTCTCCTAACATTTACCTGTCTGGTGGGCTACAAAGGCCACAACTACCCCGTGTGGGACACTCATTTTTCTCCACATGGGTACTATTTTGTCTCTGGGGGACATGACAGAGTTGCCCGGTAAGAAGCTGCGGAACTTGTTTAATCTTTTCATATGCTATGCTTCTATATTTGGCTGTAACACAGAAAGAAACCGTTACCTGTGCTGTGCTAACTCTAACAGACTATGGGCAACAGATCACTACCAGCCCCTACGGATATTTTCTGGTCACCTAGCTGACGTCACTTGTACCCGTTTCCACCCCAACTCCAATTATGTGGCCACAGGATCATCTGACCGCACCATCCGCCTCTGGGACGTCCTGAGTGGAAACTGTGTCCGTATATTTACTGGTCATAAGGTCAGTCCTGTCACCAGATGGTTGTAAGGACGAACTGTCCTGTGATCAGTAGCGTTGTCCTTTATTTTCCTTTGTTCTGCCCAGCTGTAAGGGAAAACGTGTGAGGTGTCACATGGGATAAAGGAGGAACCTGATTCTTGTAGAGATGGGCCAGTTTTAAGCTTATTTGACCATGACCAGTCTGAGATATCTCACGTTGTGCTGATGACGTGCTGATGTTTGATGGTTCATGTTGCACACCAGAGTGCTGTGGAACAGTGACACTTCCTTCTCCTCATTCATGGGAGATGTTGACGTCTTTGCTCTCGAGCTCAAAGCCGCCATTCTTGCTCGTGCTTAAGGATTGTGCTGCGAGCTGTGCCGTAGGGAAGTCACCTCCTTTTATTTAAGAAAATAAAAGCTGCTCTGTGCTCACGTGCTCAAGAATGCAGACAGACATAACATGCTCGTTTAAGATGAAGAGTGACACATGCATACTGCAGGACAGGTGTCTGAATTCACTGCTGCAGAGAAGATGTCTCAGCCACTCTCTTCACTTTGTCTCCCAGGGTCCCATCCACGCCCTGGCTTTCTCTCCCAACGGTAAATTCTTAGCTTCGGGAGCCACTGATGGCAGAGTTCTTCTGTGGGACATTGGTCATGGGCTAATGATCGGAGAGCTCAAAGGCCACACAGACACCATCTATTCCCTCAGGTTCAGCAGGGATGGCGAGATTCTGGCCTCTGGTGGGTATAAAACAACTTCTTACTTAAGTGATAAATCAAATTAAGAGGCTGAAGCGATGAAGCTTTGATTTGAGCTTCATCAGTTAAACCTATATTTAGGAAACAGCTGAACATGTTTTCATCTTGAATTCCAACATTCAAAGTATCCTCTTTTTGTCAGGCTCTATGGATAAAACCGTACGTTTATGGGACGCGATGAAAGCATTCGACGATTTAGAGACTGACGACTTCACAGCAGCTACGGGACACATTCACCTACAGGATAACTCCCAGGAGCTTCTGCTCGGCACCTACTTCACTAAATCAACTCCTGTCACACACCTTCACTTCACTCGGAGGAACCTACTGTTGGCTGCCGGGGCCTACAATCCATGAGACATTGCTGCACTGATGGATGCTTAAAGTTATATTTTACTCCCCGAGCTACACAAGTAACTTGAGAAGTTTGTGGAGCAGTGGGAATAAAATAATTGTATTACCTGTTCACCTCTGGTGAATATCGGACTGTGAATGAGGGTAAAATTAGGCTATCGCACTCTTAGTTTGTCCCTCAGTCTGAAAGATTCAGGTTCATCTGTTGCAGGTACAGTCATGAGAAAAAGTGATGACACAGTTTGCAGTTTTCTGTATAAATGAATCACGCAATTTGATCTTTACCAAAGTCACAACTGTAAACAAACACCATATTTTTAGGATCAGTCACACACCTGTGGAAAAAGCCAATGTTTTAATCAATTCAATTTTAATTAATTAAAAATGTAATGGCTGTGTTCAATAAACAGTTATAACCAATCATCCACATAAAAAATGTATTTGATATTTGTGACTCTGGTGAAGATCGAATCACATTTCACAACTGATTTATGCAGAAAACCAAGAAACTACAAACAGCTATTTTATATTGTGAGTACAGTGTTGCCTGAGTAAAGTGCCACTTTGGATTGAAGACCTTAAAAATAAGAAATCACTGCCTTCATTACAGTTTTGCACAACACATGGCTGACATTTGTGTTTCATTGTCTTTTTATACTGGTGTATACTGTAAATAAAACAAGTCTTTTCTATGTTTTGGCCATACATTTCTTTATTAATTGGGAAATCAAACAGCAATATTTTAGTACAAGTATGTCCAGAGGCTCTTTCCACTTCCAGTGGTTAGAAACAAGGATCAAAATGGAAACCTATGAGGAAATAAATGTCATGAGTGAATTAAACGGACAAATACTGGAAGTACAATATGATAATATTTTACTTACATCATCACTTTTCTGTGACGGCAGGCTTTTTCTTGGGCTTCAATTTAAAGAACAGGAAAATGGCTGCTAGGCTAGCATATGTGGCCAAAACACACTGCAGTAAAAAAACAAGCATAATCACATACTGACAGCAGTGTGGTGGGTTTTCAGCTATTTCACAGTTCAACTATTAGATGTCAAGCAGTTTAAGTTAGTACTCCAACAACTCACATTTTTCCTCCCTGTAATTGTGTATGAATTGAAGTACTTTGCAATCCCAGTGAACTGGTGCTGGCCCCCCGCGTCATGTCCTGCCATGATGGATCAACAATGGTTCTACAACACAGAGAATGGGTGCTAGAGCAAATATATTATTGACCATAAGAACTGTCTATGTGTCAATGACAGTAAAACTTTAATTTATATACTGAATAGATCTATGTTAAAATAAATTATTAGTTGCAACCATCAATTCTACTTTATTTTGGCATAAATAACATTCTAGCGAATGTAAACTAGTTAGAAATATAGTCTAACATTGCATGAAATGAAAATGTTCAACTTTAGGGTGGTCGGTTTAGCATGTTAACTTATCTTTATTTCTGTGTTAATATGTCAAGAAAATGAGTGCAAACTTTAGCACAACACTGCTACTGGCTGGTTATTCTACTACAATTCAATACACTGAAAGTCTGTATTTCACATACATTGACTTTAATAGCCCAGTATCTGTAGCTAGAGCTGCTCAGATAACACTAGCACACTACAATAAGTTAACGTTAGCATGCTAGGCTAGCCGAGTTGCTAGTTTAATGTTCTGGCAAACAGCTAAAAGGCACATTGTCATAGATGTATTTTAAAGACGACATCGGTACTGCTCAACATTAATAAAGTCAACGTAAAAGGCTAATATGCTTCTTAATTGGTTTATGTCTTACCGTTTACACACGACCCCTGAACGAACCGAATGAGACAAGTGCCCTTCAACTAAGGCCGCAATGCTAAATTTCGCAGGAAGTCCCGCCTACTCACAGCATACAAATGTGTGTGATTATTGGTCAAAGATAATTTCAGTCAGACGTAGAGTCCGTAAACGATCACTGAATGGATAATATTTATGCTAATCATCTTTCTTGCATGTGATTGGACAATGAATTTAACGCCCACTTAAGTTTTTCTTCCGGGTAGTGATCATGGCGTGTTGCTGAACAACATGTGAGTTTGTATATTCACTAGCCGGAGATTTAATGAAAGGAAATATATCATCCTGAGATAGGTGATATATCTTTAATTCTTCGTCTTAGACTCTGCGGAAGCCTCGATAGACTTTTTGTTTACTGGAAATGTTAATACGCATGCATGAGTGCTAAAACGTCGGTTATGTACGTAACGTTACGTTAGTCTGCTAACTTCATGAGCAACAGAAATTAGACTGTTCAGTTTACTTAATTCTGCTTTTCCAATTGCCAGAGTATTTACATGTATGTCTATTTTGAATCATGCAGTGTGTGGTCAAAAATATAAGCTCCATACTTCATGTATTCATTGTTTTAACATTTGAGACAGGTACACTTTACGTAAACTGGTGAGGGCAGTTTCCCAGTGTAAAAGTTAATGTAGCCATACTTTCATATGCGCCTAGTTGCCGATAGTTTCCAGGTTCTTTAATTACGTGTTTACTGACGATGACTTTTATTCTCCCAGAAGACTGAAACAACATCAAACATGGCATCGTTGGAGGAGGACTTCCCTCGAGGAGGAGCAGCAAAGAAACCCACTGAGAGTAAAATAGTGGTGCAACGCACAGAAGTGGACAATCTGTTTCAGGTAGAATCTAGTTCTTCTCTTTTTGTACCCTAAACACTACACAAAACATTAGTCTTGTTTGTATTGGCTCATATTAGAATCAGTAAAAAATGAAACGCTTCTGATTCTCATGCAGTCAAACGAACCAGCAGAAACGAAGAAAAGAAAGGGGGCAGTTAAAGATGACGAGAAGAAACAGAAGAAGCAAAAGCCCAACAAAGAAAAAGAAGCTGGTCTGACACTGAATGCAGCAGTCAAGCATGTGGAGATCCTACATATGAAGGTACTACTGACATAAAAGAAATTTGTAGAATTATTTTCAGTTTCAGTATCTAACATGACAAGGTTTTTACTTCTTTCGTTCCAGAACGTGAAGGAGGGCATGCTGATGCTGGGTTGCGTGAAGGAGGTCACAGATTTTGAGGTGACAGTCGGTCTTCCTTGTGGCCTCCAAGGCTTCCTCAGCATCAGGAACATCAGTGACTCGTACACTAAGCTGCTGAGTGAGCAGTTGGATTCAGCTGACATGGAGGTATGACCGAGGAGTTGAAATTGCTGTATCAGGTTTATTTGATTTCTAATATGATTAGATAATATCTGATTTTTGTACGTCTGCTTCACAGGAGATCTGCTCTTTGCCTCACCTCTTCTACCCGAGCATGGTGCTGAGGTGTGTGGTTGTCAAGTTGGACGTAGCTAAAGGAGGCTCTCTCAGCATCCAGCTCTCCATCAACCCGAAGCTGCTCAATAAGTCTCTGACCTCCGGCTCTTTGAAGGCTGGCATAGTGAGTCATTAGTGACAGAAGCCAGAAATAATTTATTCCTTAGTTTTAAACCACAAATGTGTTGTAATGTTAACACCACGTTTTACTTTAGGTGTTGAGTGGATGTGTGGATAGCATCGAGGATCACGGTTACATAGTTGACATTGGCATCAGTGGGTCCAAAGCCTTCCTGCCTAAACAGGCAGTGAAAGACCAACACAACAACACGGAAGGTAAGACAAAGTATTTTAGAGTGGTTTAAAAATCCAGTTGGTGAAAACAGTCTCACAAATATCACGTTTATGTTGTCTGTTCTCGTGTGTGCAGAGTTAAAGGTGGGTCAGTATGTGACTTCTCATGTGGAAGAAGTCAAGAACGGTGGACGTGTGGTTCAGCTTTCTGTCAACCACCAGACCATCGCCCAGGCCTGTGCTGAATCTGAACAGGGCTGGAGCCTCACTAACCTTCTGCCCGGTCTTCTGGTCAAAGCTACTATTAAAAAGGTCAAATCGACTTTTTATAATTATTGTTACATGAATAAATCTTCTTTTCAGATACTTGACAGTGATAATTAATTTTGTCTCCTTATATTCACTTTAATAATGTTGACATTTCTGGATTGTAGGTGACCAAACATGGTCTGGTCCTGGACTTCCTGTCCTCATTTAGTGGACAGGTGGACATCCTCCACATGGATCCTGAACTGGCGTCAGACTACACTGAGGGAACTGAGGTGATATTGATGTGCTACGTGCATTCTTTTGGCGCCAAGCACAGCGTTGTCATGGTTGACGTTAACTCTTAATTTACGTTTTCAATTTGAATTGTTTCAGATATAAATATATTAAATGAAGTCATTATGTTAAATACTTCCAATATTACCAAATAATAGTCATTACACTTGTTGTTAATAAACAGCTACTGTATCTGTATGTGCTCATTCTAGATTTTGAACTTTGCAAACTAACTGCTCACCCTTTTTTTTTTTCATCCGTCCACCCAGGTGCGAGCCCGTGTGCTGTATGTGGAACCATCTACGCGTCTGGTGGGTTTGAGTCTGCGCAGCTACCTTCTTAAACCTGGGAGCATCGTCGATCCAACCCCTGCCGGGGGTGACCGCATTGGCGAGGTGGTGAAAGGTTGCAAGATGATCGCCATGCACCACATGTCTGGAGCCGTGTTGGAGCTGCCTGACCAAACGCTAGCCTTTGCACACGTGAGTCAGGATGGCGATTTGGATATTTCAACCTATTAATTTGTTTATTTAACATGAAGAAATGCTCTCCGTAAGTATTTTCATGATTCAGTTCTGTGGTTCATACCTTTTGATAGAGGAACCACCTTAAGGAGTCACACGAGGCAGCTAATAAAAACCGGCTGCTCGCAGTCCCTGAGCACACCTGCAGGATCCTGGACTTCAGCCCCATAGATCAAATTCATTTCGTCAGTCTGCGCAGGTACGTGGCGCCTCGTTTGTGTCTTACCGCATAGTAAGCACTGAACTAAGAATATGCAAAATCCAAATACTGACGGCGTCTTTGTGTCTGGTTTCCAGGAGTGTGATTGAGAAACCTTATTATAGATACCACGATCTTCAGGCAGGTCAAGTTGTAGAGGTAAGAATTGATTAATAATGACCATGATACAGCATCCTATTTTAACTAAGTATGTTTGTCTCACATCCTCTTTCTTCCATGTGTCTTTCCCCTTCAAGGGGACGGTGTCAGTCCTGCTGACACATGGGATGGTGGTGCACCTGTCAGACCACATTAAGGGTCTAGTCCCTCGGACCCACCTGTCTGATATTGTCCTTAAAAACCCGGAGAAGAAGTACGCTGAGGGCATGAAGGTCAAATGTCGGGTCCGTGCTTTTGTTTTCTAGCCACTGAGCTAATTGTTGAAGGAGTTTGATGTATCTGTAGATTTATCTTACTCCTCTGTGAATGTGTCTCTGCAGGTTTTGTCAGTAGATGCCAGTAACAAGAAGCTGTACTTGACCAGGAAGAAGGCTATGGTTGAAAGCCCCCTGCCGCTGTTTCTCAGCTTTGCTGACGCTCGTCCTGGCCGCGTGTCCCACGGCTTCATCGTCTGCGTCAAAGACTTTGGCTGCATTGTCCGTTTCTATAATTGTGTTAAGGGTCTGGTGCCGCTCGCTGAACTCAGCTCCGAGCCCATCATAAGCCCGGAGGAGGTCTTCTATGTTGGGCAGGTGAGACGTGATGGCCCAGACTTCAGCGGACAGCCTTTGGGTTGTGAATGATTTGGTGTTTGATAACTAGTTTGTTTTGATCTGATCCAGGTGTTGAAGGCTAAAGTGCTTCAGTGTGATCCAGAGAAGGCAAAGATGGTTCTGTCATTCAAGGCTGCCGCGGAGGGAGAGACTGAGGAAGATGCTAAGTCCCGGTTTGACTGTGAGGTTGGGAAGGTATGTTGAAAACATATCTTAAATTTGTTTGTCTTAATCCATCACATCTTGAACACATTATCTCCAACCTTCTCCACTGTGTGTGCCACACAGAAGCTGGAGGCCAAGGTGTTGAAAAAGTCAGTCAACGGTCTGGAGGTGGCTATCCTCCCTGATGAGATACGAGCCATACTACCCACCGCGCACCTGTCGGATCACATGTCCAACTGCCCTCTGTTGTGGGAGAGTCTGCAGGAGGGAGACAACATCTCAAACCTCATCTGCATCAACAAGAACAAACAGAACATCGTATCCTGAACCCGACCTGCTTTTAAAGACGCTGTACAACATGAAATATTTTATTAGCATTTGATTGAAATCTCACATTTCCTGATTATAAAAAGCAGGACAGTTGTGTCAGTTTTCCTTAGCTGCACCTCTTTTAAAGACTCTCACCAAGAAACCGACAGTGAGGTGGTCACTGGAGGAAGGAATGCTGGCCAAGGATTTCTCAGAGATCAAAGTTGGGATTCAGCTGATTGGCTGGATTAAGAACATCATGTCTTATGGCGTCTTTGTAGAGTTTCCATATGGCCTTGTTGGTCTTGCACCCAAGTCGGTGAGTAAAAGTCTTAGTGTGTAATGTCTTCAAACCTCATTATTTTCACCCCCTGAAACTCTCTCTCTGTTCTGCTTCCCAGGCCATGACAGACAAGTTCCTCAGTGACACGACAGCTGCCTTCCAGCTAGGTCAGACTGTCATGGCTAAAGTGACAAACCTGGATGAGGAAAAGCGGCGTTTCCTGGTCACCCTGAAGATTTCGGAGGTCATGTCTCCCGAGGTGGACTTCCAGACCAGGCTCATCAATGGCCTGCAGGAGAGAATAGCTGTGGCTGAGATGTTGGCTGTGAGAGGTGTGTGGCATGTGTTGCCTCTGCTGTCACTTGAGATTTATACAGGAACTGCTTTAGTGACGATCCAAAACCTAGATTTGTAGGTTCTAGGTGAAGTCTAACCTTTTTGTTATATTTGTTTTAAATCTCAGAAAAGAGTGAGCTCCGTCAGCAGCTGCCTGCTCTGTGTGTTGGTCAGAAGCTGAAGCTCACTGTGGATTCTGCGAATGACAGTGAAGCAACATTTAAGTCTGATGATTTGACCGGTGCTACCATACTGGCCAGCAAGCATCACGTGATGGGTTTGTATTTTGTTTGTAAAGTGGTGCATGTTTTAGACTGTAGGCTCTGGAAGGATCTTGTATTGCTAAAGCACATCGCGTATTCCCCTCCCACAGGCTTTCACTTGACCTCGGGACAGAAAGTCACAGCAGTCATCCTTCACGTTGACATCCTGTCTGCTCGTGTGCATGTTTCTATCCTTCCCAAACTGGTGGGAAAGAAGAAATCTGTGAGTGTTACACGTTTACAGTTTGGTTTGACAGCCTGGGTTTAAATGTTTTTGGAATTGTGCGCTGGTGTGATTCTAATGTTTTAATTTCTGTATTCACAGTTGGCAGAAGAATCCAAATTCACAGCCACAGTGCAGTACACAGACAAAGACTTTGCTGTCATCTCGTTGGGCGATACAGCACAGCTGACTGTGATCCAAACCAGGTGCCACCTGAATGACGTATTCTTGTTGGAGTCGGAGAAGCTGAAAGCAGGGATGAGTTTGGCAGTGGATGTCATGGAACCAAGCTGTCAGGAGCTGCAGGGGCTCCCCCTGGTGTTGTGGAAACGCAGTGCGCCAAAACGACAGCGCACCACTTCAGAAACCCAGCTAGGCTCCAAGGGCCACTGCTTTGGTGAAATTGTGCAGGGGAAAGTGCGGTCCGTGAAGCCCACCTGCATTCAGGTCACGCTGGAGGACGGAAGCACAGGCAGCGTGCACGTGTCTGAGGTGGTGGAGGCCGGAGAGGTGTGTCAGGGATCCTTCCCCACGTCGACGGTGAAAGTGGGCAGTGTGGTCAGCGCCAGAGTCATCGGAGGACGGGAAGCCTCCAGCCATAGGTAACTTCTGCTTCAGTTGACATGTTTTACGTGTTATTCCATTCGTAACCACATCTCTGTAAAGTGTTTATGTAAAATTAATGTCAGCCATTGTTTTGTGTGTTTTTCCTTCAGATTCCTGCCATTTTCTCATCCGAAGTTTACATACACTATTCCTGAGCTCACACTTATACCCAGGTAATTGTATAGTACACAACACGGCTGGTATTAAATAATACAGTGTGTGAATCTATCTTAACATTTAGACATGATATCTGAAGCCTTTTGGTTCAATAGAATATGATCCATCTGATTTCTGATATGTTTTTGTGCCGTTTTTTCTGCAGCAAGCTGGACACGAGTGTAAATTTTAAACCTGTTGCAGCGAAAGATAAAATAAAAAGTTATGAAGTCGGGGACGAAATGACATGCTTTGTATCAAAGGTGGGTTTTGAGGATTGTAGTGGCCGGTTCTGGTTTTGATCACAAGCTGACTAATAAAAAAAAAACCTTTTAACATTGGTGCAGTCTAACTGTTGAATGTGTGTGTTTGTGTCTCCAGTTTATTCCAGAGAGGAAGTGTTTGGAGGTCACCACTGATCCCTGTGTTACTGGGACGATTGAGCTTCTGGCCATGATCACAGATCAAAAAGTAAGTTCGAAACTGGATTCACGTTCTGTCAGAAGCATTTCATGTTTATTAAAGTGTTAAAAAGGTCGGAGCCCAAGGTTAGTACTAGCGTTGAAACATTAAGTATTAGTCTTAACATCATTGCATGCATTTCACTGGATATCGTACTGTGTGTGACAAATAAAATCTGAAACTGAATCTGATAAATGTGCTTATTTTTAGGACGCCGGCCACCCAGAGAAGCTGTACAAGCTGGGCCAAGCTGTCAGCGCTAAAGTTGTAGAAGTGAGCTCCAAACCTCATCGCTTCGTTCTGTCTCTCACAGGTAGTTACTGCTTCTCATTATCTGGTTATATCTCACTTTCCTCATTGCTGCTACTTATACTACTTATTAATCCGTTTCACTATTTCCAATCAATGTAAGATTATGTATCAGGAAGCAGGAACCACTTGATTAGATTTCTGGGCTGCTTTGGGTTTCCAGGTGTCCATAAACTGGAGAAAGGCAGCGTTACTTTGGGGATGGTGACTAATATTCAACCACAAGTTGGCCTCCTGGTGAAACTACCCTTTGGTAACACCGGGACTGTTGCTGTCACTGACATGGCTGATGCTTATAAACCCAACCCCTTAGATGGGTACAGCAAGGATCAACTGATCAGGTCAGTAAACGCAACACTGACCATCAGAAGAAGTTCTTGGCTCGAGTTTGAAGATGAACAACAGTAAATGTGCTTAGAATCCAGTTAAAAGCCAGACAGGACAAACTATCAGACTAGCTTTCCCCTTGTTATCGTCGTCCACGCTGAATTTATCTATTGGGAATTGTACAGCGAGTTTCACTTCTCTCCTCTTTTACCCCAGGTGTTGCCTTGTGGGGGGTGAAAATGGCAAGTGGCAGTTGTCTCTCCGACCATCAAGGTATGAATAGCGCCACAGTAAAAGTCTCATGCCTTATTTATCTTTCCAATATAGAGCTCAGATAAAAATCTGGATTTTCACACTGTGTCCCGTCTGCAACTCTTCTCCTTCAGGCTGAACCCACAGGGGGCCAAGCCAGTGAAGGACCCAGAGATTTCCTGTATAGACACTTTGACTGCCGGCCAGATCATCAGAGCCTATGTCAAGTCTGTGGGAGAGCAGGGGGTCTTCATCAGGTAACTGATGCTTCTAATGTTCTTTGGCTGAACTGAACACGATTATTTCAGCAGATATCATGACACGTCCTCTCTGCTGCTCAATATTTCTATATATTATGTTCTTGAAGACGTTTTCATCCGTCTATCACATATTTTTTTCCAGGTTGTCTCAGAGTATTACTGGTAGAGCCCAACTTCAGCAGTCCACCAATTACTTTGTTAAGAGCCACAAGATCCTCTCTGAGCACCTGCCTCCCAACACTCTGCTCACCACCAAGGTCCTCAGGTAAAAAAAATGCATTTCGTCTCTAGAATATCAGAGATAACAGCACGTAAGCTGAGATTTTCTCATCGCTAAGGTTACGTTATGTAGCACTTTTTCATCAGAAAAACACACGACATTGCTTTGTACAAATGTGCAGAATCCTAATTCTGAGGTTGTTCACGTAAGAACTTGTCCAGTGTAGCTTTACGTAACAGCCAGTTATAGAATCACTACTCCGTCATGTTATTTTGAGCCTGCAGCTCTATCTATTCTTGTCTTCAGTATTGACAAAGTGGAGGAGCTCGTCGAACTCTCTCTGCTCCCCGAGGACACGGGGAAGCCGGACGTTCTTCCAGAGTCTCTCGGCCTGCCGCTGCGTCTCACCGGAGAGGAGAAGAAGAAACACGATACTATGCAGAAGAAGAAACGTGCACTGTCTGAGAGCACCGAGGTAACAAACGGCCACAGTCTCCTCTCACATCAAACCGTTCCTTCTTTGCTGATTTGCATTAAATAAAAACACATTTTTAGATTATACACAACACGGCTGTTTAGGTTTTGCTAAGGTGCAGGGGGGTGAACCGATTGTGGTCTCAGCCTCTCGTGTTGCTTTAATTGCAAACAGATGGCCACTGAAAGCATTAAATTAAAGTAATGTAATGTTTGGTGCTTTTTTTGTTTCCCAGAAACAAGCAGAGTCACAGGTCCCAAAGAAGAAGAAGAAAAAGAAAGCAAAGACTGATGACAACGACAGCGGAGTGGAGGTGTACTTCAGAGAAGAGGAGGATAAAGAAGACCCCAAACCTGACTCTGCAAAAGTAGGCAGCTGCTCGGGCATTTTACGTTTCCCCTATGGATTCAGTGCAGTAATGTCATTACAGAGAACCTGAGAGATGTTGTCACCTCCTCTCACTCAGCAGGTGACACCCAGCTCAGCAGCCCCGTCCAGACTGCACATAGCAGCAGGTTTCTCCTGGGATGTGGGACTGAGCTCTCTGAAGCCTGCCACTGCAGCTCAGGAAGGGGACTCCAGCGATGGAGAGGACCAGGACAGCAGTAAGGTGAGCTAACCATAAAGTCGTTGTACAGTTTTAGGGGTTTGCATTTTATGCTATTCTCTTTTTTTAACTAATCTCGTTATGCCTCTGCCAGCCCCAGAAGAAGTCTCGACATGAGCTGGAGCAGGAGAAAAAGGCTGCCGAGAAGGTCCTGGTACAGCGGGAGACTGAGCTCATGGATCCAAACCTGCGCCCCCAAGACGCCGCCGCCTTTGAGCGCTTGCTCCTGGCCTCACCCAGCAGCTCGCTGCTCTGGCTACAGTACATGGCTCACCATCTGCAGGCCACGCAGATCGAGCAGGCTCGCTCTGTGGCTGAGAGAGCCCTGAAAACCATTTCCTTCAGGTGACTGATAGAATGCAGTCATTCAGCTGTGTTAGTGCATCACCGTCCGGGAGTGGAGGGCAAACATCAGGCGTGCCAAAAATAATGAGCTTAAAGTTAGGAAGCAGATGAAGTAAATTAAACAAAAGGCAGGACTGAGCCCATTTCATTTCATTCACCCCTGGTTAGAAAAGCAACGTATACTTTACTGCACAAATGGAAGCATTACAGGTCTGCTTACATTTAATTTGAAATGTATTAAGTCATTTAATTTCAGTTCAAATAAAGCTTAGTCTGTTGCGTCGGCCTTCTAATGCACGCGTTTATATAGGCGAGCTTTGGATCTGATTCTGGCCTGTTCAGGTACTGAGGTTTGTAAAATCCAAACGTGTGTTAATCCAGGGAGGAGCAGGAGAAGCTGAACGTGTGGGTGGCCCTGCTGAACCTGGAAAACATGTACGGCACAGCGGAAAGCCTGAGGAAAGTGTTTGAGCGCGCTCTGCAGTTTTGTGAGCCGATGCCCGTCTACCAGCAGCTGGCTGACATCTACGCCGAGTCCAACAAGATCAAGGTACAGTTACTGCTGGTTTAAGACATTCTACGTCTTCATTGCTGCAACACTTTCCCCTGTTTCACTCTCTGCGTGTTGCGTGCTCTGTTTTCTGGCTGTATTCAGGAGGCTGAGGGCCTGTATAAGACAATGGCGAAGCGTTTTCGTCAGAACAAAGCAGTGTGGCTGAGCTACGGGACCTTCCTGCTCCAGCAGGGCCAGGGCGATGCAGCCAGTGCTGTCCTGCAGAGGGCGCTGAAGAGTCTGCCATCCAAAGAAAGTAAGACTGCTGACAAAATGTTCGTTTACATGTTTCTGCTGTCAGTGACTGTGGGTGTGTGGTGTTCTGTTTTGCTGTTCCAGCTGTGTCTCCACAGACCCTTTATAATTGATTATTGTTTTAGGTGTGGATGTGATCGCCAAGTTTGCTCAGCTGGAGTTCCGTTACGGTGATGCAGAAAAAGGTCACACCATGTTCGACAAAGTTCTGACAAGCTACCCAAAACGTACGGACCTCTGGTCGGTCTTCATCGACCTCGTGGTCAAACACGGATCGCAGAAGGAAGTCAGGTGAACACGAGCTCTATTTGCTGATATTGATTCTTACTTTTGAGTAGTCTGCTTTATTGGTATGAAAAGTGACAGCTGGATCGGTGTGTTGAACCTTGTTGTTCATGGCGTCTCTTTCAGGGCACTCTTTGATCGGGTGATTCACCTCAGTGTTGCGGTGAAAAAGATCAAGTTCTTCTTTAAGCGCTACTTGGAGTACGAAAAGAAGCACGGCACCCCTCAGAGCGTCCAGGCAGTGAAAGAAAAGGCCATGGAGTTTGTGGAAGCTAAAGGCACAGAGGCTGCCAAATAGAAACCAGATACCGATACACACGTTGTGTGGGTCAGTTTGTGGCTTCAGATGCTCATTTGGTTTCTTTACCGTGTAATTTAGCTTTTTATTGTTATTGACTGGGAGCTGTTGAGTCTGAGTATGATGCCGTAACATTTCATCTACTTACATTTTTAGCATATTTGTATTGAGCTATGAAAAGAATGAATGTCATGATTGGTTTTCTATCTATCTGAATGCATTTATCAATAAACCCAAGACCATTACAGTACATTACATGGTGTTTTATTTAAAAGCAACAAATACAAAATAACAATATATCTATATGTAGATAGGGGCACGTTTACATACAATACATACAGGCAAGACTAGTTTTCTAGCAGTCTGTTTTTAAAAGGAAAGGGCCTGGGACACAATCTGTTACAATATCGTCTACTGAAGTCACCATGGTTGTAATCCCGCTGGTCTTGGTATCAGCTGGACTCTGTGGCTACCCCTGACTGCTGGAGCATTTCACCTACGTTGGCAGTATTGAAGATGCATGTGTGGCACATATTTATAGGGTGACTCACATGGTTTGTGCTGGCTGTATTGGTAACACCCCTGAGATATTAGAGGTATCCATACTGTTCCTGTAGTCTGATGTCCTGCTGAATGCCTTAGTGTTGTCTCTGCATAAGTCATCCAGTGACCGTGGGAATGGTATTCTTCTCTCTTAGGTGGCTCTTCTTCCTGTCATGTTTTTTGTGACCAGTGCTATATGGAAGTAGAACTAGGAGCATTGTCATGAACACATCCTATTAAAACACTCTATTCCTGACTGATCTGACCAAATACTTTTGGTGCTATCAATATCCAATTCCCACTAATGCGTATTGCTCAAAGGTCAGTAGCAAGGTGGCCACTCAGGATCATTATCAACATTTCCTGTGAGATGTCTTACAGATGACCGCTGTCCATGTCCCTAGTGTTTTTAATGTTTGTGTTTTTAATAAGAGGAGGAGTCGGATTTCCTGTCCACCAATTGCCTCACACCTCCTCTGGGTCCATGGGACCCTCAGCACCTTGGGGAGCATCTGTGTGGAGACGGAGGATGGGTTTGTTACACATGGGGCACACACTGCGGATCTCCAGCCACTTAAGCAGGCACCTGAGAAGACAAACAAGGACAAGTGGCTTAAAAAAAACATTGCATGGCAAAAGTATTTTCAATTTTCTTTGTCCTTGTTAGTTACCTGAACATTGGCCAAAACTACGACTATCAATCAATGATTTTATATTTGTAAACATTTTTAGCCAACATCACTACTTTTGTGCAGTCTGACATGTGATTAATTAAACATCTTAAGTACAAACAGAATTAACCAAACATGAAGCTGCAATAACTCATTAATCTTAGAAATAATACATTTAATGTTTTGATGTGTTTTAATGTGTGTGATCACGTCTAACAATACTGAACCATTTATAAAGGTTCTAGAGCAACATATGCTCCCATCCAGATGACATTTGTTCAGTTGTGCTGTAAAACAGCTGGAGAACAATCTCCAGACTACACAATTCCAGTTTGTTTCCCATGGGTGGGTACAAATACAAAATTTTGAATAATTCTCTGTTCTCTTGTCGTTATGCTAAGCTAAAGATCTTAAGCTGCCGAACTGATTCTTTATAGCAGTCACACTTGAGCTACATTTTTTTTGTCATAACCTTACTCACTTCTTGTGAAATGCATGTGAGCACGGACACACTCCCAGCTCATCTCTGGTCCTGAACTCTTCCAGGCACACTGCACAGGTTTGCTGCAAGAGCAAACAGAACACAAAGCTTAGTTTATTTGTTTGATGTTGTAACTGTGCATTGCAATTTATAATCTATTGAGGTCAGAGAGTAGCACATTTAATTTGACCTAGAGTATAATGAAGTCAATGTTTAGAAAAGTGTATTTTTTATCTTAACTATGTTTCTAAGGAACATGACTATGGCGACCTTCAATTGTACAAAACAGAGATTGGACATTGAAATAAACTACCTCTAATCACCATAGCTGCCTTGGAAGAAGTGCTTTAGAAAAGCAATTTCTTTTTTTATCACAGGAGACAGGAAGAAACCATTTTATAATCCATTTTGAATGAGCACAGCTATTTCTGGAGTCCTACACTGTGCAACAAGTAGAGAAGCAGGCAGCTTCCCTGACATACACTGAATGTCTGCATTTGAGATACAAGACATTTTCAGGACATGACAGTCTGAGACTGTGTGCAGCAAGTTAATCACATCTGAGAGGAACGTTTTAGTTAACCCAGCAAAGCCTCCCAGCTCATAAGGGGAAAAGTTGGAAATAGGGAGGGTCATATGCACAGCTGCTTAGGGTCAAACATGATATGTTCATGCGTGTCCATGAGTGTGACTTACTCCTAAAAGGCTCATTTTTTTGCTTGCCCCCTTCAGCACCACCTACAGTAGGACAAGAGAACAAAAAGAGAGAAGCACTGGGTCATGTGTGTGTGGTGTCAGCTCTATCACGTTGGCAGAAGCTGTGGCGCAAAACAAACACTTCAGATGGGTTCAATGTCCCAATATGGCAGGCCTAAAATATCTGCAGGAGTGGGTCCGGTGGTGTGGGGTTTTTTTCTACATAGTTCAACCATCCACAAAGCAAAACATAGTCACACCCTGCTACCTGCTACCATATCAGGCATTTTCACACTGCAGCCACATTAACGCTTCACAATCAGTATAGGTATAATGACTCGTGAATGGAGTCAAGGTTAACTATAGAGTGGTGTTAGGTCACACACTACATGATAACAGCGCAAAATGCTAGAGTAGTATTTATAAACGGCCTCTGAAGCTGGTGTTACATGTTCACCCCTTGTGACAAATACTACTGTGACATACCTCGTTGTAGCTGAACTGCTCCCTTGTCCCTTGTTGTTTCAACCTGTGAAACAGAACACAATGTCTGTAAAACAGAGGTCATTAATCAGCGCTCCCATTTCCTGTCAGTGCAGCTGGGGTTTGAGTTATACGGATAAAACTCTCCATCCCGGAGTAGTGTGTCATTTCATTTATGAAAATAATAAAGTATTAATAATCATTATTATTATAACAATAATATAAGAATCTGAAACAGTGTTTGGTGAATCGAGCAAACATAATATTTGACAGAAGTCAAAATAAAGTAAAAAATGTATATATATGTAGTCTGTTAAAAAATTACAGTCAGGAGAAGGAGTGTGTTCTTTGTATGTTTCCAGTCTTTGCGCTAAGCTAAGCTAACTGGTTGTAGCATCAACGTTAGCACAAAGGTATTAGCGATATCCTTTTTTAAAAAGAAAATAAATAAATACATAAATGTCAAATATCAGATATTGTTTCAACCATGTACTTACAGTTTTTTTTGCCTATGCTGTAAACAAAAGTAGTTAAGTATTTTTTTTACCTTTCATGTTTCTAAACTGGCATGTGAGGGAAATTATTACTTGTAAATTTATTTAGTTGTAAATTCTCCAAAATTTTATTCTAATTACAACCAGCTACTTTACCAGCTAACGTTATATTTCAGTGCTTGGTAGGTAGTTTGATGCAGTTTAATTTAGTATACATTTTCGAAGAAAAAAATGCTTGCTAAGGGATTTATTAAACCTGTAGGTTTAATAAATAGTATGCTCTATGCAATAACACATAAAGGCCACATTTAGATTTATATATTATTCTAATACTTTTCTAATCATAGAATATATCTAGGGCCTTGGACACCCCTGCAGTGTAACACTTCATAAATTTGCTTTATGGCTTTAAGTTGTGACATCAGCATCAAGTTCCTAATATTGTGGTTTGACTTGATTTAATCTGCTGTGGCACTGCAGTGCTTTGAGAAAAAATCTTTATTTCCAAAAATGTTCTTAAATACAGTACATCTTTTAAAACAGGCACGTCACCTTTTGTACTTGACAGTCACCTACCTGAAAAGGTAGCAGCAGAAGATGAGGCTGAGCATGAAGACAAAGAGGCCGATGCCCAGCACAATGACATACACATTGAGCGGGAGGTGATAGATGTCGGACGTCATGCTGCAGAAGTATTCAGAACGCTGAGAACCCAAACCACACAGGCATCCTGCCAGAAGGAGTTTGCAAATACAGATTACATACTTGGCACACATATAGCTGTTACCTTGAAGGGTTAGAGTCCAGCATTGTCAATGAAGTAAGTCTAAAAATTCTCAGCTTGTGTCTTGCTCATTTCCTATGTGGTTAATGTTTAAAATAGTAACTCTTTCTTTGTTAGTATTTCCATGACAGAAACACATTTTTCTTTATAGGGTTTACATGTTTTGGGTTTGTCTACAGCCTGAGTGTTTTAAACAAAAATGTCAAGCTCAAAATAGAGATCGGCTGATAAAAACCTGTTTTGCAACTTTATTGTTTACTTTCCCACCATAATCACCCATCTTGAAACCGTCCCTTGAGCGCTACAGTATACAGCAGTTAGCATTGACAGTTGAAGTCTAAATTAGTAGTATAAACAACATGCAGAGTAATTTGTACAGGCAGTTGCTTAATAGTCTAGAAAGCTGTTAAGCTCTTGAGATCTGTGATTGCTGATCATTAACTAGAACATAGATCTGTCGGACTACCACATACTTCTGGTGCCTGCAGGGCTTTGAGTATTAAGATTCACAATGATTTAAAATGTGAATGCGTTTGCTACTGTGGATCAAAGAATAAAGAGTTTTAGCGACATAAACTGGTGCGGAGTTGAACGTACAGAAATAGTGGGTGTTTGTTTGGATACAGGTGTTCAGGGAGCTGTGACTGGCACTATGGTGGCAACTGGGGCGCTCGCGGGTCTGTGTATTAATTGGCTGTAAACAAGACATTAACGGAAGCTACACAGTTAGACTTCTACCACACCACCATTTGTTCTAAATGAATTTGCATTTGTGAATGTGTGTTGGCGGAAGAATAGGGATATGTGGGACGTTTTTCCCTGTGTATTTGTATAACAGAAATGTGAATGTTTGTGTCGCAGGTGGCAGGGGGTGGGGTATATTAGGCAGAATGAACCCTGGAGACTACAGGGCCATTTGGTAAAACAATAGCAGAGGAAGCCCCACTTCCAGACTCGTGTTCCTATTAATTTGCAGCGAGGATGCTCTTTGGCAGCCACTGAATGTCTATGTCACTCTTTAGAATGAATGAATGGGTCCAGCTTGCACACTGTGGGGGGTATGGGATGGATAATTTGATGTGGCTGGGGGGTTGGGGGATTTAGAGGAAGGATATTGTGCATGGAAGACATAAGAAAATGGGAATAAGGTTTTAAAATACAGTATGTTATCTTCTATTCTGGTTGTCATAGTTGTCAAACTAACATGACCTTGAATATGACTTTTTTTAAGTGCCCTCACCCAGCTCACAAAAAACAACCAGGGCCTCCACTCTTTTTCCATTTTTCCATTTCGTACTGACATCCATTGTGTGGATCCCATTCACTGGCTGCCTGCAACTAAGTCTGAATTTATGAGATACGAGTAAGTACATGTGCTCCAATGTTTGGCAGTCAGCAGACAAATCCACTCACTCACCGTTACACCATTGGAATGGGTGCATGAAATTTGACTCCCAGGGCAGCAGCAGTAAATTCAGGCCCTGTCACAAGAAGACTGGATGAGAGCGAAGCTCGTGGGCCAAAGCTCAGGACAGCGAAACTGTTTGGAGCCTGGATTTAGTCACACTGAGCTGGATTTCTCGTTGTATTGTGTTAACTACTCCGACAAGAAAGAATCAAGAATTTCAGATTGGTTCAGATTCCACAAATCCTTAGGAGGTGCAGTTTTGTTGACTCAGCAGTTCTGCCTAGCATTCCCAAATCTGGATTAGGCACCCTGTGTAAAGATTGGGAGATTTGAGACTGGGGTTTGGATCAGGACTGGAGACTCGAAGTGTTCCTGGATCCCAATGAGAATGATGTCATCACTGGAGAGAGACAAAGAAATCTTGTTGACAAGAAATGATTGTTTTTCAGATGCCTCAAACCATGTGTTATTCAGGAGTTGTTATTGTGCTAAACCCAATTTCACGTAGTCACAAGGATGTAAACAACACAGGCTGCTTGGTAACAAGAAATACTTACATTTCCAGAAGAAAAGGGCTTCTCTGACTACAGTATAGTCCCGTCACCAAATTCAGTGACATCCGCCATTCAAAATGACAGTCTTCGTCCAGTGAAGGTAATTATCTGGCTTTAGTCTGTGCTTTGTCTTTTCCCAAAGCTGCTTTTTTTAACAGAGGATTTTCACAAGTCTCATCCCCCTCTCCTCTTGTCTGTTGTCTCCTCCTCCAGTTCTCTGATCTTGCAGTAGATATTCCTCCTCAGTATACAAGGAAAAAACGTGCGTCCACCAAAGCCCAGACAAAGTGGGAACAGCTCCATGCAGTCGACAACAGTCCTCCAGTTGGGTTTGATATTTTGCTGTTGAGTGTGTGTTTGTACGTCAGTCAGTGCATGTGTGTGTTTGTGTGCGTAGGGGGGGATCCTACTCTCCCTCTAACCATCTGCTCCTTCAATTCAGAAAAAAAAATAGAGACAAAGGCGGTGTGTGCACAAGTGTGTCTGCATGTGTTGTATTCAGTCTCTCCCAACTCCAGCTGGCTTTGTCATGGCAAGTTTCCCCTCTTCTACTTTCAATCCATAATGGTGCTCAGAGAGAACCTGCAATCCGCCTTTCCCTTCCTCCCCTTGGTCCGCTCTGCCTTAGGTTTGTAAACAGATCTGTGCTCATGTGATCAGCCGTTTTGCCTCGCAACTCTCCTCTCACTCAGCCCTCCCTCGCTACCTCTGTCCTCCAATCTGTAGGCAGAAGGAAGGCAGAATGAGCCAGACACTGGCAAATAGGAGGCTTGCAAGCATGCTGCTGCGTGTGTGTCGGTGTGCGCACACCCCCTGTCATGTATGTGTGAGAGAGGGAGACAAGAGAGACACTTGCAGCAAAGTCAAGGGAGGCCCTGGTCAGTAACGAGTACAAGGCTGATTTCCAGACAACCACAACAAAGCCATTTGCGTGAAGTAGAGAAGAGAAGACGATGACTCCTCATTCAACATTTTCCCTCCATTGCGCATAGACAGATATATTTTTAGATGTGCAGTTCAGTGTTTGCTTTGTTTGACCGATATATAAGCATCATATTACTCTTTTACAGAGAAAGAACATGCAGAGGAGTGACAGAGGGAGGAGTTGTCTCTGCATGGGAGAGGATATATAGAGAAACAATTAAAAAAAAATCACAGCCTGCTTTAAGTCTTGCATGAATGTTCACCCCCACACCAGACCACTGGTGCCAATTCAGCGAGGGAGTGAACAGCTGTTGAGCTACTGGGTGAACTGTGAGACGGTCAAGGGGAGTGCTGCTCCACTAATCCCCAGGGGGAGGGAGAGGTTTCAATGGGATCCATGCCATTTTCATTTACTCTACCCTACCCTTCCTCCTCCTACCCTCCTGCCCTAGTAATGACATTACTGCTGAGTACTTAGGAACAGCTGCATTGGCTGCACAGATGCATGAGCATTAACACAGTCCTTAATACGCGGACACTGAGGGGTGGAATCAAAGACATGTTTTGTAGCTGCGGGGTGGTGTTGTCATTGTTGGCATGTGAAGGTTGGTGGTTTTGATGACAGCACGCCCTCTTGTGAAATATGGTAAAAATGCTGCTGCTTGTTTCTGGTAATGCTATTGATATTCAACTGTAATAAAAGTCCTGTAAATCATTTTAAGAAGACAGGCGACAATCACTTTTTCCTTTGAAAACTGGGCAGGTAACCACTGGGAGCTGAACACGAAAGTTAGGGAGCCACAGAGAGAGATGCAAATGTTGACCTTGTTTTCTTAGTGACATGTAAATTGTTTTGGCTTCCACAACCTTTTGTTTTTGCATAAATCACAGGGTTTGCTTGATTGGAAGTACAGTGTTGTAGATTGTAGAGTTATCTGCTCACAACAGGGTTTAAGGCCAGAAATGTGTTTACAAATCAGAATAGACTAAGACTAGAGGACTGTGATAACAGAGGAGTTTTGATTTTGGAATGACAAAGTTGATGTTTTACAGAATTCTGATAAACCATTGTTACATGAGTCAGTGCAGATAAAGTCCTTGTTTGAAGTCCTTTAGACATGTATAGCTTGAATCTGACATTAAAGTGACTGAGTAACATTTAGTGAACAGGGGTCACTGTAGCCACAAGATACAGGATGTGATACAGTTAAAAGATACCATTTAAAACTAAAGTGTAAGTATTATTATTATTATAAGAGCTAGGTTACCTGATATTTGCTATTGCAGCTATTAACTTATTTTCAGCAGAAGGGACTTGAGGTTCATACAGCACTTTCTTTTTTTGTGTGCATATTAATAGTTTCCGTTTGCTGCTCTGAAAATATTTACGGTGGCGCCGTACTTGAGAGCAGCACAAACATTCATTAGTGTTGTTATCATGGAGAACTCATGCTGTTGCAATGCTTTGCTATCAGAAGACTTCTGCAGCCTGTGATATACAGACAGAGATTTTTTTCCAAAACATAGAGAGCAGCAGCAAAGGGTGTTTTAAACACTAATATATAAAACATATTTTTGACAACAGCACAAACAATCGTTGGACAACTCACAATAACAGGTATCTTTAAGGACAGTATATTATTTATCTATTTTTATTTGCATATTGTGGCCATTAGCTGTATATTTATAAATATCGTGTGCATTGATTACTATAACTGTCTTAAGCTAAATAACATCCAACTGGAGCTTTTCTTTGTCCCTTTGGTCCCTTCAGACCTTACTGTAATACACTGCCCATTCTCTTTTTGGCACATTGTGGGTGTGTCCCTTTACAAAGCCATTTACTACTCCATTGGCTTCTTCATTTAGTTTGCCATTGTTATCTCCATCCATTTGGTCCTTTCTCAGAGCCAGAGCTGGTTTACAGGTGTGCCAGTTCCACAAAACTTTATTCATATCATCCTGGGCCCTGATACCCAGAAGCTTGTCTTCATCGCTTTTCTTCTTGTCTTCATCTTCATCACTGTCGTCCTTGCTGGAGTGATGGTGGTGCAAATTTCGCATCTCTCCACTGATGTTCTCAAAGTACTGGTGAATACATACTTTGGCAAAGCTCTTGGCGTGCTCCTTACAGGTCTCATCGAACATCTTTCGCTCAATGTCAATGTAATGAGACCAGTACTTGGTCTTGAGGAAGGCTGCTTGAGTAAAGCACGGTCGAATAGCCCGGATCAGAAAGGCCGTGAGGGTCATCATGAGCAAAAACATCCATCCACATGCCTGTGAAATATAAACATGTATGAGTGCATTGGTGTAGATTATAGCTATCTTTAGCCATAACCCTCAAAACAATACTCTGTGGTCTAATTATATATATATATATATATATACAGAAGTGAAATGATCCTCAGTAGTGAATCCAATATCTGATTGACCTCCCTTTGGCGGCCTGGTAGCTCAGTGGTTAAGGCAGAGGGCTGGGATGCAGAGATAGCTCAATCGATTCCCAGCTGAGTCACCCATCCCATCCCCCATACCAGGTGTGAGCGAGACACTCAGCGCTAGCTCTCCGAGCTCCGCCTGTGGCTGCTTACTGCTCCCCCCAGGGGGGGAGGGGTCGATTGCGGAAGACAAATTTTGTTGTAACATGTAAAAATGTGTTCTATGACAATAATGCAGATTAGTCTTCTTCTTTATCTGTAAACAGCAAATGCAAAGTTTTTCTGTTGTTACTGAAGACACCTACACTCAAACAGACAAAGATGTGATGGTAAAAGTATATCCAGCAGCTTCCTGACAGTTTCATAGCTCATAAAAAGAACTGATAGAGTATATCAATAGGCTTTTTTTGAGATGTTACTTTTAAGCATGAATAATTGCCCCTTGGCTGATCAAAGACCCAAATAACTGTGTGGGTGGTTTGTATAGATTGAAATAGGGCATGTTCCATGAATAATAAATTTAAGGGCTTATCTGTCGCTCTAATAAGCGTAGAGGAAAGCTTTAGTGAACTCAAAGTGCCAAGTGAGTTAAAGTGTGGTGGGAAGATTTAAGTTAAATGCACTTTTGGAAGGATAGGGCAGGAATTCTAAAATGGTTATAATTAACAAGCATTTGAGTTTAAGCTTAGGAAGGAAGCAGATTCATAAAAGAAGTTCAAAAATAAACGTAGGCTGAGACTCAGTGAAAGGAAGAGCAGGACCCTAACCTAAATTTATAGATGCTGAGGTCTGTTAAATTAGTATTTATTTATGAACTTTTGTTTAACCAGCAAAGTAGGGTTAGGGTTAGGGTTAGGGGTTAGGGTTAGCGTTAGTATTTAAAAATCTCTTTTTTCAAGGGAGTCCTGGCCAAGATAGGCAGAAAAAATATAAAACATTTTAAAGTTATCAAGCAAACAAATAAATATATAAATAAATGTGTTTATTACAGTCTACTGTAATCGCTGCTTTAAGCAACAGCAAACTAATAGTAATAGTCACAGGTTTCCAGGTCATACTCTGACAAAAGGTTAACTGCTAACGTCAAAAATGTAGGAGGTTACCTGTGATATACACTTGATGTATCGTGATGCTGCCACTCGTATTTCCTGATGCTCAAACAGATCTTTGCATGGAATCTTTGCCAGTAGTTTTAACTTCTCTGTCTCTGACATCCCTTCAACAAGACTGGAATTCCCAAACTTGTCAATATCCAAGTTGACGCTGAAAGCACAAAGAAAGCTTTTCCCATCCATGAGAGTGACAGACACCCACACTGCTGGTGCTATCAAGGATCTTTGTGTGATTGAACAAAACATGTAGCGAAGGATTGTTGGGTCCTTCCTCCGTCTCCCGGTGGGTCTTTTCCACTCTTCTGCAAGCACTGACACGTTATTGTTTAATACAAATCCTAAAAGAAAGAACCATATAGGTGGCAGAATAAGCAGCCCGATCCCATAGGTGTAGTTGTATTCTGGCATACAGGGGCAGCTGAACTCAAAGGCAGAGTACATCTGGGCACTAGCCAGTGCCATGATACCACAGATCCCATTCATAAAGGATTCCTGGTTAGACTGGAGGAACTGGAACATCATACGAAACTTATCCATCTTAGCGGATGTGGTGGTTCTTAAGTTCAGATGTGATTAAATCTGTGAAAAGAACATCAATATTTAAAAGGGTTAGGGTTAGGGTTAGGGTTAGGCTGACTCATGTTTACTCCTCTGTTAAGTAGTACAGTAAACTCTTTCTTTAGTAGTAGTAGGCTTTGTAATAGTTCTTCACTATTGATAACAGACTTACTAATGTTACACAGACCATCCATAATCTGTAACTAACAACATTAATACGGACAACTTTTCGAATCCCAAAATGTAAAATATCTTGTTGTTGAGTCAATAATGAACAAATAATTTCAAGCAAAAGGCACCAGGTTGGTAGTAATACATCAGCAAAAGGGCAAATACACATTTCTTTGCTTATAAATGCTAGTAAGTCACTACCAACACACAAACACACAGTAAGACTTACCGATTTTGGTGTGGATCAACACAAGAAAACAGAGTTTTATATAATGGCGATGTCAATAGTAAGTAACTCGCACATCTTAGGCATTGTAGCTCTGATCGACTGAGAGGCGTCTCTCGAACTCTCTCATCATCTGTCATCATGCCCCTCCCTTCACAGGTGCCACCCTGTGAGGTAACAAAAGACTCTCTTTAACACACACTTTGTCAAAAGTGAACCTGTTACAGTTCTCTGAAAACACATAGTTTCCTGTCTGCACTCTAACAATTGACACCAAAGCATTTTCTAACTAAGAATTATGCCGTAGGTCAGTAGTTTTAACTCAAGCCATCCACCGTACACAATCCAGGTATGCAAAAATGTCCTCAAACCATTCAAATATCTGTGGTTTTCACTAGAAACTGGAAGAGGTGGAGGCTGAAAGTTTTTACCCAAATAAATCAAAACATCATTTCCAAGTTGTGTACGGTTCATGTAACCCTTTGAACAAAACTGCACCTGCTGCACGAGGCACCGCTCCACTAACCAGTTAACAGCTCACAAGAGGATCAAAGGCAAGGGCTTATTCCTTTATACACAGATACTAACACATTTCTATGCGTAATTGTTGTTTGAACAAAATGTTTGTGGCCTAATACTTGATCTTTCCCATCATAGTTTAAAACAGCTGCATCAAAACTGAATGTTCATTCAGTGACTCCGTGTTGAAATAGTTAACTTTTCTGAATAAGCATGCAGTTGAACTTACAGGAAGTCTGTTCTATCCGTTAGGTTCAACGTATTACGCAGGAAGATGTCACAGCAGAACACATGGGTAGGGTGTGCAGGAAACAAGTTACAAAAGTCAACCTACGTCTAAAATAGGAAGAGACCAGCAGTTGTACAGAGTTTCTCTTCCTTCCTCCTCTGTACCTACTCACTCTTTACCGGAACAGTGCACTGTTGAGATAATCAATTTACTGTGGTGCGTATTTTTGTCAATCTCCTTTAATGTTACTTTATTTACAGGTATAAACTACGTTTTAAATCTAGGATCAGACTAACGTTTACAGATCTTCAAGGACCATCAAGAAAGTAGCTTATTTCTCGTGTTGCATCATTGTGAAATTTGACAGCAGATTTCTCACTTCTCAAGTATTGTTACATGATTGCACAGATTTTGTTTTTACAATTTTCAGATTAAGCTTTTTTCTGTCATTGCAAGTATTTTAACTATTCTTTACAACGTTTCATCTATTCACAGACACTATTGATGATGCAAGATATTCTGCTGAAAGTGTTAGTGGTGGCTCTGGGTCTCCTAACCTACCCAACGGATGACCCCACAGTGGAGGAGGAGTGGGATGGAGAGGAAATGCAAAAGTATGATTTCAGGCAGCTGAAGGAAGAAAAGAAACTGGACCAGGAAATGACACCTTTCAGTGAGGAAATTACACATTTTGACGATAAAGGACCTTTAAATGATGTAAGAAAAATTCACAAGGAACATCAGGTCAGGTCGAGTCAGCATGTTACTGAAAGAGATAAAGTAACAGTGTTAGAAGATGTGAGCACCACCAAACATGTTTCAGAGGAAGCCAGCTCTGATCACAAATTGTCAGAAGAAAAGGACGTGGAGCAAAAAGAAGATTTACAGCTTGACACAAAGAGTAAACAGGAAGAAGACATACGGACTGGTGACTCTGTTCGGGATCCAAATACACCTCCACAAGGAAAAGATGAAAAACCCCATGAGGCATCATCCCCACCAGAAGTCCAAATTAAGAAATCAAAAAACAAAACCTCAGAGAACGCCATTGCCAACTGGGGGAAGGATTCCCTCTGCTGCATATTTAATATATTCTCGGTTATTTCCCTGATCTGCTACTTAAGCAAATACTTGAGAAAAAATTCCCAAGAGACACAAGACAAGGCCTTCCCAGTGACCTGCATTGCTGGTGAGGTGTCGCTACCAGACAGTGACACACTGCTGAATTTTTATACAAAATGTGTTCAAGTCTCATCCAAAACCAAGTGGAGGGAGGAGGAATTTTTAGAAGGATTTGTAAGTGATCTGTTGGAGACCATGAGGACCATCTGCAATAGAAATGGAGGTATGGTGATTGAGGACTTTGTCATAGTGGATGCATGTGACATAAACGTCCCCTTTACCCCAAATGAGCCATATAGTTTTCACTGTCAGCTCTGTAATAACCAGGCTAGTGACCTGCTACTAGATATGCAGATATGTGGTCAAGTAAAAATGGAGAATAAGAAAACCCAAAATGGCTGCCACTGCCAGTCTTCCAATGCAGATGATATGGTTTGCCTGTTACATTGTGGGAATGATACAGAACAGTGCAGTACAGAAGGAGAAACAAACGTCAGTAATGTTTGTGATGAATTTTGTTTGAAGAACACTTTTCTGTCAAAATCCCGTGTTACCAGATGGTTTCAGAGCACAATCAAACAAGCGTGGGAACTAACTTCACACAAATATGACTTTGAGCTAATCATTCGCTACGTTGATGGCCCGGGGGCTCTCGCCATTCGATTCAGATCAGGGAAGATTACTCGTTTCAGGATGAGTCCTGTGGTTAAATTTAATTCTGACGCACATTTCTACATTACACCATGCTGCCCAAGGGATCTCGATACTTTCTGGACGCTCTCGCTGAGCAGCTATGAAGATAAGCTCTTACAATGCCTTTCTAAACACCTGCCTGAAAACTCCTGCCACATCCAAACTCTTGAAATTGCAAGTTTCCTTCACAGGAGACAGGCAATGCTTTCAGGAAGTAGCGCAGTCAAGGAGTTTCATTTCAAAACTGCATTAATGCATCTGCTTTTGACCAAAGGCCCATCACAGTGGAAACCCAACTATGTGGCCCAAAGGTTACAAGACTTAATGGACTTCATGGAAAAAAGCCTGGCAAAAAAAGTGCTGCATCACGTTCTTATTGGGAACCCTTTAGGACAGGACTTTATTCAACTCCCTCCAGAGTTTACTCAAACAAAGTCAGTGAATCTCTTCCACCCCCTTGTGGTACACAACTGTATCCACAGAAATGCTGTTCTGCATTTCCAGGAGATGCTTAGGAATGCACACATGCTGATACAGGATTATGTTGATCAGTGTAATGACAGTGCCACATGAGAAAATGACAGTTTGAAGGCTTAAGTTGTACAATTTAATTTATAGTTTTATCCTAAGTTATGAATGAGTTACACAGACAAATTCTGCTGAACAGAAACCAGGTTCTTTATTTAAAGTAATTTACACGCGCTTTTTGGTATTCATACTCTCCATTGGTTGGGAAGTTGCTAGGCTCCTCCCAGTCCTCCAAACTGGAAGTGTCTGCGTCCAAGGGCCTCATTTTAGGGATAACCCCCACACGTCCGTCTTGGCCGCTCAGGTCAACATTCCATGAAGGACTCGAGATCATCTTCCTGGAAGCTGTTGGACACAAGTTACAATAAACATGATTCATACTTTAAGTGATGTCATAAGATTCATCGAGTTATACATTTGGCTTTATACCATTAGCTGTACATAACTGAAAAATGCTTTCAGAACTGATGCTGAAGTTATGCTCCATGCCAGGATCACGTGTAAGCTGCTGTGTTTTATACACGTTAGTCTCGAGTGTAAACCCCAAAAATGTGTTCACTTACCCTTAGGCTGTACTGAGGGGCAAGTTGAATTACAGCACGCGCACACAGAACTGTTACCATACAACTCATTCCACCTAAACCATAAACAGAGTTATCAGGTCTTTAAGGATGAGAAAACAGATCAATACACTGATTATCACTCGAGCGCCACTCCCCACATTCGAAAGCAAGCTACAATTTTGTGTGTTTAACTTTAGCCAGAGTCAACTCACGTCTTGGTAGTTAGATTATAATTGCAAGCCTTGAAGCTGGAGGTTGGATCAAGTGGCCCTACAGAGACTTCACAGTGCATGAAGAGTTTCTGAAAGGCAGCCATTAGTTTAAGAGATGATAGTATTTCACATTACGCAGTTTTGGATCACTTTCTCTTGATAGTACCTGTGATGAAGTAGAACTGGAGATCATGTCTGGAAAAATGAAGGCACCCACACTGAATTTCTGAGCAGTCTTTGAGGCACCAGTGAGAAACCGGGACTCGTTACTCAATTTGCCATCAATCATACAGCTGCAAGTCGAAGAATGTTGCATGTTAACATTTGAAAACCAAGTAAGTCTGTTATAGTTCTGAAACAAATAAATTGATCTTACCCTTGGTTGTCAATGACTGCATATTTAGGACTGGAGTTAGGATTTGGGAAAGCAGTCATGAAGCATTTGTTGATGTAAATTCTCCGATCTGGAGCACCTTTAATTTCCGACTGCTTGGCCTCAAAGGACAGGGGCATACCCATAGCGAATGTTTGAACATTAGTGATTTCATCTCCCTTTGCCCTGTTAGCTGTCGTGGCATGAGAAAATAAAAAGTGTGAATAAACAAGTCTCGCTTTTCTTGTAATATTGCTTACAACTGTTATCTTTAATGCTGAAATATACTTCCCTCTACAGTTTTACCTCAACCTTATTTGAGAAATTCCCATATTACTTGCCAGTTTAAGATAAGTGAACTAATTACATATCAACTTTAGTTTGTATAACTTTTTAAGTTTGTACCTTTAAAAAAAAAAAAGAAAAAAAAAAGTGCGACAGAGTCAATAACGGGAATATTTTCATTTAAGAAAATAAATAAAACATACCATCTTGAGTAAGGGTTAAAGCACCCTGTAGTCCAAGAGCTTTGAAAACTGTGCCTATTTGTACATTGGGACGGAATCCAGCTTCATAGGAGTAAAAGAACCTGAAACAGGTGTGAATCCATGTAAATACCAAATTGGAAAAGTACAACCCAATTACCTTGTATGCCTAAGAGTACGTCAATGTTCCTTGCCTTATGACCCAACGTTACATGCTGCTAAATAAAGTACCGACAATTTTAAGATGGCATTTCCTTTTAAAATAAGGTTTTACCTGGGATATTTACACAGCAGAGGAATTTTAAATGGCATCTCCCTTAAAACTGGAGTGGTGGGCATATAGCTGAGCACAATACTGATGTACACATAATCTTCTAGACTCTGTAACAAACAACATTTGTTTTAGTTGTACAATGAAACAAAAAAAAAACCTTATGTAAGAAAAAAAATTCCAACCTGTTTTTTGAATCCACAGTCGGTTGTCAGAAGGTATAGATTGTAGTAATAGATTGGGGTACCTGCATTGACGGGACAGGTGCCCAATTTCAAATACCTATATGCACCAGAACTCTTAAAGAACTGCCGCTTCATTCTCACATATAGTCTGTCAATGTGACACAGGATTTCGACTGACTGCCTTGGATCTTTTACACTTTTAATTGGTAAGACATTGGAAGGACTACCAAGTAACAAGTCTACAACCGAGGCAGGGAGGGGTCCGGTACCCTTTCCAGGCCTAAAAACCTCTTTCGGGTCTTTGGAGGCTGACATAATCAAATACTGAGGAAGCACCTTAGGTACTGGTGCTATGGTCTGATTATTTGATGCACTCCTCCAGAGGTTGTGTCCAGGCACACGGATTGGCATCATGCGTTTACTTATCTTGGTCTCCATTTTTTCCCATTCCAAATCGGGATTTTGCGCAAACAAACCACGAGGAGTTCCTCTTTTAACCCAATAACTCCAGGCAGAACAAAACATCAGTAACGAAATCCCAACATGCATCAACCCCATTTTCACTGTGGCACCTGGCTACCACCTAAAGAGATTGAGTATGGTAGTGACGTTTCAACAGGCTTTTATATTCTGCAATCAAGCGAAACCTCCGACAGCTGCTTGCCAATCGACCAATGAGGGCCGACTAACATTAATTGTCTTTTACAAGCTATGCTTTGTGTTTATCTGCCTGTAAATTTAATAACTGGTTTAAGTTTGGTTATTTAGGTTACAGCAGCAATATGCTCATTTACATTAAATGTAAAAAGGTGCAAATGCATAGTCGTTTTAAAATATTAAAATGATAGAATTATATGTACACATGATCTAATTTCCAAAATCAAAAGGTAAAACAAAATAAAATCTGTGGTATACTTACTTTTTTATGTGTGTGCCGGGGGGAGGTGGCTTTTATTTTCTTTACTCGCCGGTTGTTACGTAACTAATGACGTAGTAGGAAGTAACAGCGCAGTGCCTGGCTTGACGTTGTGTTCGGAAACTGAGTGTGCCTCATCGAATTTTTTCTTTAGAAGCAAAGTGAAAGAAGCGTGCTGTGTTTGGCAAAGTATAATTTATTTAAGGACAAAACAGCCATTTTAAAATTTTGTTTGCGCTGTTTGTGTCACAACACGTTATTGTCGTTTATGTGTTTATCTGTTATCGGATTAGCTTAGCAGCTAACATTAGCACCTAAGGTTTTTTTTTTATTAATGTGAACATTAACGCTACATCAATGTTGTCTGGACTCAGTTGTTCGGGTTCAATACACTGAGTGATGTTTCCATCTATTAAAATCTACGAAATAAAATGTACAGTTCACGTAAGTCGTGAGCAGTGCACCAGCTAGCTGGTTAGCTAACGTCAACGTAAAACAGCAGGCACTTAGCTTCGCTACCACTGCTTGGGACAGTCTGGTTTGTCCCTTACCCCAACAGTGGACATCTGGCGAGCTTAAAAAGCTCTGTGTTAACCGGATCCAATGCGTGGGATGATGGGGTCCCAGAGTAGTCCTGTCAAGAGTTACGATTATCTCTTGAAATTTCTTTTGGTTGGAGATAGCGACGTGGGAAAGGGAGAAATCTTGGACAGTTTGCAAGACGGATCGGTGGAGTCTCCTTATGCCTACAGCAGTGGTGAGTAAACGTGTCTGCGTTTGTACAGTTGTTAAGACATAGGTAGAACATATGATTAGTTCATTTGCATTGTTTCATTGAAAATTGTGTATATTCTCAGGCATTGACTACAAGACCACCACCATTCTGCTGGATGGGAGAAGAGTGAAATTAGAATTGTGGTAAGTGTTTTTTTATTATCAACCCAATACTTGTTGTAGTAATAACCCAGTAGCATATTGTCCTAGTTACATATGTGTGTGTATGTGTCTTAACCAGGGACACATCAGGCCAAGGCAGATTCTGCACCATCTTTAGGTCTTACTCTCGTGGTGCACAGGTGAGGACTTGTAGAGTCATTTAAGTTTTTATTCCTTCACTGTGTGATTTAAAAAATACATCAACATGCTTGTCTTTCATTCCACAGGGTATTCTGCTTGTGTACGACATCACTAATGGCTGGTCATTCGACGGCATTGACCGCTGGATCCGGGAAATTGATGAGGTAAATGATCCCGTTTCCAAATCATCCCCAAATATGTGAAGCACAGTGCTGCCAACGTTGATTGTCTGTTTCTGCCTCTGCTACACTAAAGAGTTGCACCTGTAGAATACAACAGTATTCTTTATGTCCAACAGCATGCCCCCGGTGTACCAAGGATTCTGGTGGGAAACCGGCTACACCTGGCTTTCAAACGACAGGTGCCAACAGAGCAGGCAAGAGCTTATGCAGAAAAGAACAGCATGACTTTCTTCGAGGTCAGTCCGCTCTGCAACTTCAACGTCATTGAGTCCTTCACAGAGCTTTCACGCATTGTGCTCATGAGGCACGGTATGGAAAAATTTTGGAAGCCCAACAGAGGTGAGCTGGTTGATCATTTTTACCCTCCCGTGCTATGCGATAAGGAATGTGATCCTTTATAAATTATCATTTAGTTTTATCTAGACGGCACAGTGCTCGCTGCTACAGTGGTGTGTATTTACAATTGATGACGGCTACGTTAGAAACTGGACCTGTTGTGGGGGGCCAGACCAATAGGCTTAAAGCAATTCTGCTCAATATGAATAACAATATTTTTATGAAAAAGCAGTCAGCTGTATGGTTTTGATAGCTCCTACTATGAGCACCTTGGAAAGTGTGCGTCAGGTATAGTAAATATGGGAACAGTACCAATTTAATCAATGAATATTACATTCATTCAGTTTATTAAAAATAGCATTACGTTGACCTTATACAGGAAAAGTGTATTGGCATTTGTTTGTAGTTATTTTTCCCTTAGTGATAGAATCCTAGTCCATACTGGGCTTGAACAAGTGCCATGAAGTCAGGCTGAATGTCTGCCGTGGCTGTGCAAATTTATGGATCTGGACACAGTGGCTGTGAATGATCTAACATATGTACCTTAAACAAGTAGAAGTCACCTTCCAAATAAGATGAAGAGTATTACCTATTCAAGGTTGGTTCCTGGTTTTTCATTGAACACAGGTGGGGCCCGTAAGGCACAGCAATTGTCCTGTATGTGATCTGCAGACTGTAGGTGTGAGTGTGAATGTTGTTTTGTCTCTGTGTCATGTGCATGATAGGCTGACGACCTGTCCAAGGTGCACCTCACCTCTCGCACAGTAACACCTGGTATACGCTGCAACATCCTTATGAATTAGGATTATTTGTAAATAAATAATACATTTGTCACAGTTCTTTTTCTAAATGTTACTTTGTGTCTAGTTTTATTCTTATTCTCAACATGAGAAATAATCGCTCACAGAATTGACACTGTTGACATGTACTGTGAAACTTCATGATGTCTTTTTGCCTTGCTGTGTTGTAAAACTTCTCTTTTCCTTTTTCTTGTTTTGCCTTGTGATACAGTCTTCAGCCTCCAGGATCTGTGCTGCCGTTCCATCGTCTCTTGCACTCCAGTGCACCTCATTGACAAACTGCCCCTCCCTGTGGCCATCAAGTCTCACCTCAAGTCCTTCTCCATGGCGAACGGCATGAATGCAGTTATGATGCATGGACGCTCCTATTCAGTGGCCAACAGCGCAGCGTCAGGTGGGAGTGGGGGTGGAAGCAAAGCCAACAGTCTCAAACGTTCAAAGTCATTCAGACCCCCCCAGAGTCCTCCCAAACACTCATCAGTGTCCTCTAAGGGGAACTGTAAAATCTCATAGTGAAGTACCGCACTGAGGATCGCCTCCGGTATTAAAGGTGTTATTGCTCCAAGAGGACACAAGGCCAGAGAAGCACGGGGAGAGCTACCAGCAAACTCCTCAGAAATGGATAAAGCTGGAAACTGACTCGGATGGTTGGATTGGTTTCTGTTGTCTTTGTCGGTGCCACGTCATGGAAGTCTGTTGACCTGAGTCTCGCAGTGATTTAAGTAGAACACGATTTCCCGGGGACCAACACGTGAATTGGATTATCACTCGCCTGTTAACACTACAGCAGTGGAGGAACAATAGCTTTTATTTGGAAAATGATTATTTAAACTGGACTTTAAGTTGTAAATATGCCGTTTGTGCTGTTGCCTTAGTCTGTGTATTGCAATAGTTCTTGGGAAGGAGGTCCTTAAGCTTGTTTTGTTTTGGGAGACCTTTTTTGATGTCCAACTCTGTGTTTTATATCATTCATCGAATTTACACAATTCTTTTAAGGGTGGTGCAGGACTTTTTTTTTAAACAAAAGCATGCGAGCCTAGTTTCCCAGACAGAAAGGTTCTAGACTTAAGAGATGTTTTAATAAAGATCTACGTCCTATGGAGCCCTTAAAGTTTCAGCCCAAATGAGTTCACCCTCCATCTGAATCAGTCATTGCTTCAGACTGTTGTTGACTTTCTCTGGCCTTTCATGCCTCTAAATCTTATGTTATTTGTATTGTTGCGTTACCTGATTTAAGCCATCATCAGTGCGGTTGATTTGAATCAGGTAACTTCCAGGGCAAATAAATGAGGAAACCTTCTTCAAAGCCAGATTGTTCGTTCAGTGATGGTGTTTGGCCTGATTTTGTCAACTTACAGAACACTGAGGAACCTTTTAATTTGATTGCTTTTTGGATATTTTATGTAAATGCTCTGTATTTATGAATGTAAAACAGTATCTTTCTGCTACGTTTCTGTGACCATGTGGTAATATGTGTGACAGAATCTTAATGAGCGTTGCTGTTTGTCTGGGTGTTTGCATCAGTTCTTACCTTACAACCGTATTAAACCTGCATGTAGAGGAAGGATTACATTGTCTGTTTACAGTGGAAACATTACCCTTATAAAATGCACAAATTTGTAAACTTGTCAAACAAAACGTGTTTTATTTTTTTAACAGAACTACTGTGATTTGATTTGTCTACAGACGTGAGTATTTTGATATAAGTCTCCATTTTCTTCCCACCTCTAAGCAGTGTGGCGCGTTTCCACTCCAGCATTCCCGGTGTGGTCACATCGGGGATGTGACTGAGTGCATGTTTTCCTGTTTTACGTGATGTATGGCGTGACGCCAGTACAATAAACCAACACATTCAAAGCACTGTGTGGAAATCCGAGATAACTGCTATCTCAGCTGTGTCTAAAGGTTTGAATGCTGGATTCATTCTCATCTTGTCTCCATTGGAAGCGACCGCCCGTCAAAATAAAGTGTAAGATAACACGTTGGTGCGTGTTCTCTTCAGCTAGTCTCCTTTCCAGCGATGATTTTTCATTCAAGTTCATTGTGGGAATATTTTTGTTCCCTTTGTCCGAAAGGCCGTCGGTGCTCGTGTAATAAAACCCGTGAGAGGGGGGTTCTGAATTGATGAGCTGCTGGATAACCGGCGCGTCGCCGCGGCGCCTGAATGCAGCGCGGTCAAAAGTCACCCAAAGGTTGCAGGGTCACTTCCAATGAAAAGATGAGGGGAGCTGATTCTCATCGCCTCGACGCTGCGTCCGCACAAAGATCACTCGCATACTAATGGAAATGTGCTGCTTTACGTGTTCCCGCCTGGCCGCGGCATCTCTGAGCTCCGTGTGAATGGCAAACCCACCGACGTCTAGACAAAGAGGACGTAACCAGCATGTTTTGCGGGACACGATGCGACACGCCCCGTGTTTGGTTTTCACGCTTTCCGCTTTGTGCCCCACACGACTTCTCGTCATTTGCAACTTGATTTGTTGAAGAGAAAAGTATCTGCATAGGTTTGATTTGCGTAAAACATTTGGAAACTTTGGACCTTATTACCGACGACTGAATTAGAAACAACAGCTCTGAACCAGAAAACAGCTCATTACCTTGTTTATGAATGACACCTCTCTAAATTGTGTCTGGACACATTTTAACGTTGGACTTCTCACCGGAACGCGTAACTCCGTGCGCACAGCTTGCCACCGCGGCCCTGCGTTTTCTTTGATGTTTTTACTATGTTTGTCCAGTTGCTTTAGCGCATGGAGCTGCTTCATAAAAGTTTCAGACACTGTTGAGCCATGTGGGCGGTCAGAGGGGCTTCCCCTTCCACCTCCATTCACACTCTGAAAGGCTGATGTTGCGTCTTTCTCTCCCATTGTTGGCTTATTTGGCTGTTCCGAGGAAACGACCTGAAGGAGATCTTGGCCGTTTTTGCAAGAGTTTGGTTTTGAAATTCGAGACAAACATATCTTGGAATACATTTACTGACTAGACATCGGGAAACAGCTCCTTATCGTTGAAAATACAACTTTTCTCCCTGCGCACAGCGAACGGGTTCTGGGTTTTTACGCACAACGCTGGAAAATCGACTACAGGCTTCTTCCATCTTTGAAGATCTAAATGAGGAATGGAATTACTCGGTGGGCAAAGGGGCAACAATGTATAAAATCCCTCTACAGTTCGTTCAGGATAAAAACTGGCAGAATAAACCCAGCTCTTACAGACGAGGGTTGCGATGGATACGTGCGTACTGGTTGCTGCTGCTAGTTTGGGTATTATCAGAAATGTCTTTGTGTGCAAGTGTGGCAGGAACCAAAGTTGATCACGAGGGATTCTGTCCAAACAAACTCAACGCCAATCTCTGGGTTGATGCGCAAAGCACCTGTGAGAGGGAGTGCAGTGTGGATGAGGTGACGTCATCATATATACTGTATATTCAGATTCAGCATCAGTAGATATTAGTTTGGTGATTTTGTGTTACTACTTACATATATGCTGTTTTTATTTTACATTCCGTGTGCAGGACTGTGCAGACTTTGAGAAATGCTGCACCAACGTGTGCGGACTCAGCAGCTGTGTTGCTGCACGTTTCTCTGACGGCACCCCCGCTCAGCCAGGTGGACACGGTGGAGATGATTCCCCCACCTCCACAGCTACCTGCGAGGGCTTTATCTGCAGCCAGCAGGGAGCGACGTGTGACATCTGGGACGGGCAGCCCATCTGCAAATGCCAGGACCGATGTGAAAAAGAGCCCAACTTCACCTGCGCCTCCGATGGCCTCACCTACTTCAACCGCTGCTACATGGACGCGGAGGCCTGCGTCCGTGGGGTGACGTTAACGGTGGTCGCCTGTCGTTTCTACCTCGCCGGGCCCCACACCAGTCCACTGCCTCAGCATACTACAGCCAACCCCACCCCAACATCCTCCCAGCAGGACCCCGTGCCTCCCGCACTGTACTCCAACCCTCACCACCAGTCCGTCTTTGTTGGAGGCACAGTCAGCTTTCACTGTGACGTCATCGGAGCCCCCAGACCTGACGTGACGTGGGAGAAACAGAGCGAAAGGCGCGAGCGTCTCGTCATGAGGCCGGATCAGATGTATGGCAACGTGGTCATCACGAATGTTGGACAGCTGGTCGTTTACAACGCGCAGGTGTGGGACACGGGCATCTACACCTGCATCGCGCGGAACTCTGCAGGAGTTCTGCGCGCAGACTATCCGCTGTCCGTCATCCGTCGGGCTGACGATGACTTCTCGGAGGATCCCGAGATGCCCATGGGACGGCCTTTCTCACCAGCTGACTGTCTCGCTGACATAGACCTGAGAGTGTGCAGCGGAGAGCGCCACGTGGACTGGTATTACGACAGCAAGCTCGGCTCCTGCGTGGCCTTCAGCAACAGCGGTTGCGAGAACAGCCGCAATCGATTTGAGACCTACGAAGAGTGCAAGGCCTCCTGTCAGAGGAAGGAGATGGGCGTCTGCTCCCTCCCTGCCGTCCAGGGTCCGTGCAAGTCCTGGGAGGCGCGCTGGGCCTGGAACTCCCTCATGAAACAGTGCCAAGCCTTTGCTTATGGTGGCTGCCACGGAAATGCCAACAACTTCCTCACCAAAAAAGAGTGCGAGGCAAACTGCCCACAACCCAAAAAGAAACCCTGCAAGACCTGTAGGGTGAAGGGGAAGATGGTGCCCAGCTTATGCCAAAGTGACTTTGCTATTGTGGGGCGGCTCACAGAGCTGGTGGAGGATCTTGACTCCGGGTTAGCCCGCTTTAGCTTGGAAGAAGTCCTGAGAGATGAAAAGATGGGACTAACTTTCTTCAACACCAAACACCTAGAGGTAACTATTACCAAGATAGACTGGAGCTGCCCCTGTCCCAACATGACCACGGAGGAAAACCCTTTCCTGGTGATGGGCATGGTGCAGGATGGCATGGCCCTCATCCAGTCAGATAGCTATGTTAGAACCATAACCGACCGCAGACTCAAAAAGGTGAGAGAAGTTGTGAACAAAAAGAACTGCAAGACATCGTAACAGTCCTGACACTCAGACCACCAAAGGGCGTGTGGTCACCTCTGCCTGTAGCACTGAAGAGAGGAAGCAGAATTGCAACAAAAAGAGGTTTAATTCTTTAAATGAATATTGTGAATATTAATGCAGGATTATGAGATCATTTGTGTGTGCAGTGTGTCTTCATTGTAACAGGTTCTAGTACATTCCATGTGTGTTGTGAGTCCATTTATACCAGCGCTGAAATGTTTCTTCTGTATGTCTGCTTTCTAAAAAATAAGACTGTAGCCAGAAAAGCAAGGCACTAACTTGCAAAATGTTGTTTTGTATATGTTTTTTGTTTTATTGTAGTACATTTAGTTTGTATCGGGCTCTATAAAACACCCAACAACTAATACATAGATTCTGCTTTTTTTTTGACGTTTAATGATCTGATCTGTACATTCTCACTCCTGCATCTCATTGAAAAGCACTGCTGCTGAGTTTGTTTGACTCCCAATCTCTGCAAACTGAATTCAGGATTTTCAAAAGTATGTGACTTTGTTAAGGTAAATATAATACACAGGCAATTTAAATGTGCAACACTGAAGAATATCATAGTTACGGGGGTAGTTCATTATACAGCTCTGGAAAAATGTGGCAACGTATCTGAGCATTAAATCTGAGTTAAGGCTCTTTGAAGAAGGACAGGGTCCTGGAGGAGCAGATTACTTCACACCAAACTCTCCTTCCTGAAGAGAAGACATTTGTTGTTTGCTGGCATGTCCACCTAGAAAACAGCACAACCTAAATATTTCAGAGTCATTAATAATTACAACAGTTAGATAAAAAAATGTGTTAGTGTGAACTTACTATTTTTTCCAGGAATAAACCATTTCTTTGTGCTAAAGAACACAGGAGGGAGATATCCCGGAGTCCCCACTCTGGGTTCCTGCAAGATTTAAATATCCCACAGTCACATCTCAATTAATTTTATGCAAAATACAAAAAAAAAACAATATACAAAATATTATATTGCCTTCTCTTACACAAAGCAAACAGGTGCCACTGCATATTGGATCTGATGAAGACTGGCGTACCAGATTCAAACAAGACATACCTTTGTCGTAAGCTGTGGTCAAAGTCAACGTTGCTCTGAGGGGTGATCTGACCGTTCACTGCATATGGCTGGAGGTACAGTAACAACAAAATGGTATATAGATAAAATTTTACTCTCAAGTTTACACCTCATAGTAACGTGGTTAAATGTGCATGTAATTCTGACCCTTGCTTTGTTTTTTGCTCACCCCATATGTTAATAGAAGACCTTGTGGCTTCAACACTGCTCCCGATCCTCTGAATAAACCCTAAAAGAAAATATTAAGGTCATGCAAACTTGGGAAAAACTACTCGAGTACTTTTCATACATGAAAAGATGTGAGACAGATGTGTTTTATTTAAACATTGAACTACACCTGTCACTTGCGCTTATAATAACACTTATGGTCGTGAAACACATTGTTTATGCAGGATCAAGTCTGAACCACCAGGGGGCGGTGGTGGAAAGTAAGTACAGCACTCACTTGAGTATTTCTCTTGTTTGCTACTTTAGTAAATACTCTGAATACTACTTTGTACATTTGTATGTGCGTCACGTTAGCACGACATAAACATGCCTTCAACCAGGCATGCTGACACAAAATAAGTAATAATCTAGGTGTTAAGTCTTTTACCACATCAGTTCTTATCCACTAGATTTTGAGTTTTCTAGGGGGGGGGGGGGGGGCAGCAGTCTGCTCCTACCTCTGTACAAGCCATGGGAGAAATGTGGATCATGTTGATATTGACGACCAGATCCAGGCTCTCTGCATGGATCCCTCCCCAGTATTTATGGGGCAGAGAAGCATCCAGGTGGATGGCAGGCATCACATTGTTCAGCTGGTAGTGAGCTCTGTACGCTTCTATACTAAGAAAGGAAACAAAAGAAACTATTGTTAATGCGGGAGGTCAGCGCAGTTTGTCTGCGGATGTCCCACAGCAGCAGTACTCATGACGTTAGTGGAATAGCAGAGCTGGATCACAAATGCATCGCGTCACGTTTATTACTCGCAAACGGATTATTACCGTAAATGTCATAATATAGACAACAACCGCGGATCGATACCTGTCTAGAGACTGGCGGTCATACTCGGAGGGCTGCCAGATTATATTCCGCAGGGCCTGAGCGAAATGTGTGACATGCTGTCCGGTCCCGGAGGAGATCTCCAGAGCCCGCAGCGGTCTCCCAGTGTTCACGTTCTCCCGGAGCACCGCCAGCACGGGCTCCTTGTTTCTCTCCGCAGCCGCAGCGCTCAGCATCCTGCTAAACTCCCGATAAAGCTGTCGAGTGAGACGACACGGTTTACGAAACCACTCCAGTCCACGCGAGTTCCGTTAGTGCAGATTGAATAACTCACCTCCCCCGTATGTTTTGGTTTTCACTTAAATGGGCTACTTCCGCATTTACTCACGTGACCGAGCTCGCATCCAATAGTGGCGGACAATGGGGGAGCAGAAGCGCGCCCCCGGAATCACAGTAAAAATAGCTTGTTCCAGGTGGAGAGCTTCTTTATTCAGAGGAATATAACATTCATATGTTACAAAATTTACACATTTCTTCAATACATGAACATCACATTTCCCCCACTCTCAATTCTGGGACAAATAAGAGACAGAAACGGGCATAGAATAAGTTAAGGTAACAAAAGGTAATAAATAGAAACAAAATGAAATGTTTTCTGCAAACACAAAAATAGACAACACAGACTTATAAGAGTTATAAAGGTAAACAGGTTTAGGGTCAATTAATATTCTTAATGGGTAATACAGAACATATTTTTATACTATATTATTCAGAACCTGTGCAAAACATGAACAGAAACATAACATAGCCTTTTTGTTAATCAGGTAGGTATACTGGGTATAAAGAAACAGCTGGTAATGTTATGAAACCAAAAGCATTTAAACATGTTATTATCAAACACACATTTTAAGTTCTGTTTTTAATGTGTGCTTTCATAGATGTAATGAATCCTGACAATGTGCCCATCTGCTTTGTTTGAATAACACCACATTCAAAAACATGACAGGAGCTTTCATGCAGTTGTGACAGGCTTGTCCTTCTCTCCCAGCGCAGCCACATCTTCTGCATTTTGACTCTGCTCATTTTTCACATTAAGAAGTGCTTGAGGTGACTCCAGATCCTCAAGTGGACCTTTGTTCAGACAGAAGAGAGCCTGGTTGTTGTCAAGTGCATCCAAATTAGTGATGGTAGCAACCACGGAATCACTGAAGATTGTGTTTGAGAAAACAGAGTTGAAAGTGAACGAGGAGCCAAAATCTGACTCCTGCACAGGGGATTTAGTTTGGTCTGTGGGAACTATGATTGCTGGGTCTCTGGGAGGTTTGAGTGGGGGAACTGGCTCTGACTCGTTGCTTTTAGTGTCTGCGCCTGGTCGTGGATTCTGACTCGCTTGTTCCTCCTGATAATTGCTTTCCACTGAAACCTGGGCTTGGACAGAGTCTGCCACCCTGCAGTCACTGTTGACACTAGAGCGCCGGGATGAACCCTCAGCTGTTGAAATAACGCAACTGGCACGTGGGAGACTTTTAGGAGACCTGGACCCTTTGAGTCTCCCCTCTTTTCCAAGAGGGGTGGAGAAGCAGTTGAGGCAGCCAGACATTGAGGATGACTTCCCCTGGACATAGAGAACTGTGATTGGTGAACACACTGAAGCTCGGGTGGTTTCAGCTTTGCTACAGCTTGATTTTGAGTCCATGCCATTGTACCCTGGGTTCACTTTGACGGCACCTCCTGAATCTGATGAGCGACGTGTGACTTTCCTTCTCGACCCCATCCTGATACTCTTTGTACCTCTTATGAGCCAGAAATCCTGAGGGGCCCCAGGATCTTTCTGTTTAGGTATAGATGGGTGATCTGAATTGTGACTGGTGGCGATGGGCATGGTGGACGCTTTCTCCTTTTGCTGCTGCCTCTCCATGTGTTGGGGGGTGGAGGTATCGCAGGGTGGCTGATAGGAGGAGAAACGGCGTAAAGGGGGCTGTTGGACAGGGCTGCTGCCGTTTGACCATGGCTCATTTTCTAGGCTCAGGCTGAATTCACCGCTGCTCTCACTTTGGGCTCGACTCTGGACACCAATCAGCCCTGGACAGAGATGACAGAGTTTATAAACACATTACTAGTCCTCAAATCTCAAACACAGCTTTGTAAACAGTCTTCTTTAAGACCAACAGGGGGCAGCAGAACAAAATCCTATGACAGTCGTTGGCCTTTGCAGTCAGCATAGAGATTAATATGAAACAAGGTCATGCTTGCAATTTGATGGATTTAGACTAATTCCTGAGCTGGAAATACATCTGTATGCACATGGAATCCTCTAAACGAGAGGGTTTACCATGATTCTGCAGCTCCTCATTGTCGTCAAATCCAGATGGCACAGCACTATCATTTGAATCTTTGTCTGTGGGGCATAAAATGAGAAATCATTCCAGAGTTCAAGCTTGTACAGCGTAAACAAGAAAAACTATGTTCCGCTCACTCTGTGTCCTGTGGTCTTAGTTCTAGCATCTAACTAATGAACGTAACAAATTCCTCTACCTGACACCCAGAGGTCGGGAACGTCTGGAACAGTTTCACTGGTGTCAGTGTTTGTGGTGGTGATGGTGAGGAGTTGGTCAGATGGCAGGGTGGTGGGATGATGAAGGTTAAGGACAGACAAGATGGAGGTAGTAAGGAATGAGGTCAGTGCATCCTCCCTGTTCTCCACATCAGTGTCAGACCCTTCCAGCTGCTGCGAGCTTTTCCCCCACCACTTATCCTCAAGCCAGGTGGAGGGCCACGTCAAGCTGCTTAGGGCTGTGATGTTGGACCAAGGAAACAAGGAAGTAAAAAATGGATGGATGGATGGATGAGCAAAGGTATGGACAGGTGAAGTGGTCAAGTAGGTTATGCAGATGTCTTGTTTTCTCCACAGACCCAGATTACTGCACTCAACTCTTGAATTTATGTTTTCCCTACAGCACAGCTGGTTCATGTTGTGGCAGAGCTCATGCAGCACCACTGTCCTCCTGCAATGCAGCGTTTCCTTGACCTAGGTTGTTCTAATAAAAGACGTAAAATTGCTTTTATATATAACATCTGCTACATACGCTTAAATCAGAGATATCACAACAAATTATTTAAAATTTGTGTCGTGACACAAACCAAATCATCGCTCATTTTACACCTTGTCGACAATGACGGATACTTTTTCAGCCAGTGTTATGTTAACGGTGTGGAATGAGCTATATGATTAAAAAGAATAAATAGGATAGAAGATAGTTTGGAGTCAAATAAGATGATGGCAGACACTGGCCCAAAGTCCTTCTTACACATGGAACGACGGAAGAGTGACTTGACTCTGTCTCTGTCCTTCAGCCTGTTCCGCATACGGGGAAACATTTTCAGTGTAGCTTTTCAACAGCACATAGGAGGCAGAGGTAGGAAGGGAAGGACAGAGGTAAGAAGGGATGGAAGGAGCAAAGAAAGACATGGAAACAAGAAAACACACAGGAAAGACATATTGAGGACTGCTGAGGAAAGGTTAACACTTCATGCATTAGGAAGAATGACACTGAACACATAACACGCGCCTGCATTTAAAACACTGAATGTGATGCCGTATCTGTCTTTTATAAACCTACCCATCAATTTCTTATGTATAACACTTTGTGAAAGGTAAAAAACTAAAAGGCCTAATTGTGACAGTAAACCTTTTTTTCCTGACGGAACATTTCAATATTTTTTAGTTAAAACAGAGAAAATTAATCGTTTCAGTACAATAAAACAAAGAAATGCACAGGACAACTGTGCAGAAGATAGTTTACATGAAAATTCTGTTAAATCGTTTTTTTTGCATCAACTTAAAAATGCAACTTAAAAAGACTTTTTAAATTTTGAGAAGGTATCTGTCCTACACAAGCAGATGAAACTACCATGACTACTGGTTCATCCATGTTTCTCTGTCCCCTGGCTGCAAGATGGACGTTATATGAAGATCTTACTTCCTGGTCTCTTGGCTGAAGCAGTGAATGGGGGATTTTGGGATGTTGATGACACCACTGTTGCCAATATGACTTAGTGAATTCACGATGATCATACTTACTGCTGCTACGTTGGGGTGAAGCGGTATCACCCGTTGAGGTGGAGGCTGTGCCTCCAGAGACATTTAAACTGACGAAGGAGCTGTTGTCACAACCAGGAAGATGTGGCTCAGTAGCACCATGCGTAGGAGTTGGTGGGCGCTCGGGCGCGTGCTCCCGGCTACTGGATTTGATCAACTTCTTCAGTTTCAGGGTTATCCAGTTTCCACGTCTGTGGTAGAGCAGATTTAGGTTTTATACTACATTTTAGAATCACTAAAACAGTGCCACCTTCTCTGCAGCATACGACTACTTGCTGGTGAACATAGTAGACCCTGAAGGATTGATAGAGACCAAAAACAGAGCTAAAAAGTGACTGTAGGTATCACTTTGCATTCATTATCACCACTATGGGCGACTTACCTGCGAGGAGGTGATGGCTCATAAAACCTGTACTGGTCCATTATCTTCTCCTCCAGCTTCTCCTTCTGCCTCCTCAGATCATTGAGCTTGTCACTGAAGAGAGATGCGCTGCAAACTTTAGCTCATTAACAAACATGCTGTAAATGGGCCCTACATTGTCTTGTCACCGTCACACTGGACTGTGGTACTTACATATACTGTCGCTCTTCAACGTGAAATAAATCCTTGCTCTCCATCGTCTGCTCCAACAAGGTTCGGTTCTGCAGCATCAGTGTCTCGATCTGGCTGAGCAGGTGGCGATTCTCTTCTTCCAGGTTGCCTTTCAGTTGGCTCAACAACTAAACAATGCACATGGTCAAACAATTCCAGTTAAGCCTATGTACAAGTAATTGATTGATATTTCTGCGTGCTGAGGTTAGGAGGCATTCACAAATGTCCATACTTCACACTGGTTGTTGAGTTTTGTGGAGTTGATGTCCAGCTGCTGAAACTCCTTTTTGAGTTTGGAAAAGTCAGCCTCGAGCCAAGTGTGCTCCAGTTTGGCCTCATTCAGGTGGCTCTTGAGCTGCTTGTGATCTGTCGTCAGCATCTCATTGTCATTAAGAAGCTGGCGGTACGTTCGGTTCAGCCTTCAAACAGATGTTAGAGTGAGCGTTAGACAAGTGTGTGATGCGATCCAGAGTGTGCGTCCGTGTGTACGTTTGCCCCCTCACCAGTCTTTCTCATCACGGAGCCTGCAACATTCAGCAGCAGTGGTCCTGTGCTGCTCTTTCTCCAGAGCCATCCTCAACTGCTCCTCTTTCAGGGCCTTCTCCAGGTCCTCTAGTTTAGTCCGCTGCTGCAACAGGCTGTTGTATCTAAATGTATACCCAAACATGAACATGCAGGGATCTCATCTCACCGTATCGTTTGATAATTGTAGCCGTCTCTCCCCTCCCCTACCTGTCTTGCAGCGTGCGATGCTCCAGCTCCAGTGTGCGGTGGGCATTTTTTAAACAGCCGTGCTTGCCCATCAGAGCCTCATACTCTGCGGCCTGCCGCTCGTGCAGCGCGGCAAGCCGCTCGTGATCACGTAACAGCTGCTCGTGCACGCCACGCAGCTCTTCGCGTTCCCGTGTGGCACTGTCCCGTTCGTTTTCCGTCCGGGACTTCTCCTGCTGCAGCTGAGCGTTCTGGGCCATGAGGGAGGCGCTCTGCGAGTTCAGCGTGGATTTCTCCACCTGTAGGTCAAGTGGTTTGAGCGTGTGGACAGCAAGCAGGATAATGTGGAGGTTTAACAACCTTGTGGGAGTGTTTATGTAGTAGTGTGTATTGTATTGGTACCTGCAGGTTAGCATTGAGTGTCTGCTGGGCTGTGTTGTTCTCCTGCAGGGTGGCCGCCTGCCTCTGCAGGGCAAGGATCTGAGCCTGCTGACTGTCGGACTGACTCTCCAGCTGCCTCAGCTGCGTCTGCATTGCCTGACGCTCCGCCTCCAGGGTTGCATTCTGGATATGAGAGGAGAGAGAGTAGAGAAGAAGGATGAGAGGAGAGGAGGTAAGTTGTAGTGCAATCTTTTCACAAATGTTAATTATAGCTAATTAACCTTTTACAGTGAGCTGCTTGCACAAACAAACTGACAACCAATACTGACGCTTTTTATTCTCTTAGCAACTCTGAAGAAATCCAGTCCTCAGGGCATTTTCATTTACATAAACAAATATTCTTTCAGATATCATGGTAAAAAGTGCTTATTATTATTATTATTAGAAGTTGACAATAGAAAAGAAAACATTTAATTCATCAGAATATTTAAATAGAGTAAGGGACACAAAGTGGTACATGTCTATAAATGATAATGAGTATTATGATTATTGTTCAATAATTTGAAATACTTTCTGTATATTTTTCATTTTTTTGCATTAGTTTTTTCCCTTGAATTAAAGAGAAGATCATGCCTGTGCCTTTGTGCCACAGCTTTATGTATTATGTGTGTTGTATTATGCTGTTTTTCAGCTTTATGCCACCAAAATATGTGAATGTAAAATAAAAATCGCAAAAATTGTCATCTAAAAGCAACCACTGGTATAATTTAATAGTATATTGATCATCCCATAGGACAACAGAGGCCTGTCACTTACATTCCTCTCCACTTCAATGAGGCGGTCTTTGAGCTTCAGCAGTTCTTTAGTGGCCTCCTGACTTTCACGCAGCCATTCACTCATTGCTTTTCCAGCCTCTCCGGGAGGGGCAGAGCTGGACGATATCCACTCCTCCTCCTGCCTCTGCTGCAAGGCCTCATAGCTCAGCTTCACCTGTGGGCTGACATATGTCACTTCTCTACCCAGAGTGACAGTAAAAGCTCAACCTTATGACACAACTTACAGTTTTGAGCTCCTGCCATAGCTGCTGGTTGAGGGTGGACGACTCCCCCAGACGAGCCTCCAGAGCAGCTATCTTGTCTTCTTTAATCTGGAGAGACTTTTTCAGAGACAGTGCCAACTCTGACTCCAGCAACTTGAACCTGCACAATAAAAAGAAGACATTTGTATAATATTCTCTTTTAAAGATACTGGACAAAATAGAATAAACAGTATGCACCTGTTGTCTGGTGTCTCTTGTTCAGCTTCCTGTATACTCTCTTTGTTCAGGACTGTCATCTCCAGCTCATGTCTCAGCCTCTCCAGTTCATTGTCTCTCTGCTGGGACTTCAGCTTCTCGTTCACAAGCTCCTAAAGTTGGAAAGTACACCTGCATCACACTGAATCTTTGGAAAATCACACACATTCAGTGATCATTCTGTCACTTGTAAACCTTCTGTGATCCCTGTTAGAACAACCCTTGTTGTTTTAGGCCCACTGGCCTAAAAATGAACTATTCAGCAATGCAAAAAAGAAAAACTCAAACATCCATCCATCCATCCATCCAGTTAACTCGTTGAATTGACATGTAATGCAGTTTCATAATGACAATGACTGGATGTGAGTATAGCAGAGCACAGCAGAGCCGGGGGGCAGGAGGGCTGGTTGAAGCAGAGGGGATTGATTTTGGGCGTTGTGCTATTATTAGCTAAAGTTGCATATTGTAGCTTTAAGGTTTGGACATGACTGGTCAACAATTCCACCAGCACCACTGGTTTTATTTGCACATGTATACACAAATGCACATTGCTCTGCTGCTGTTAAATGATCTCTGGAGATGTCTCACCTCTCTGAGGGTGGCTAAGGTCCTCTGGTCGATAGCAGCTTGCTTGGTCAGTTCTCTGTTATCTCTCTCCAGGCCTTTGACCCTCTCAGCAGTCTCCCTTAACCCCTCCACCTCCTTCACTAGGAAACGCATCTCCCTTTCTAAGCTGGTCAAACAGGCATTACTGCTGTCTAAGTTGGCTTCCTGGATTTCAACCTGAGGGAGATGGAGGTAGAACAGGAGTCATTTTAACATGGCGGAATCAAAATCCTCCAAACATCTGAAACTGAAAGCGGCACCGGCTGTACCTGCTGGCGTAGTCGTCTATTCTCCTTGTCCAGCTGCCTCTTATCTCTCTCCAGAGCTGTAGTTTCCTGCTCCAGGTTCTGCTTCTCTCTGTCCAGTTGCTCCAGTCGTCGTGCAGAGATGCGAAGTTCCTCCAAGGTGGCCTGCAGACCCTGGTTCTCTGCCTCCAGCTCCTGAACCTCTGCCTCCAGACACTGAACTCTCCGGTCTATAGACATGAGGAAACACAATGATCATCACTGTATAATCACATCACTCAATATTAACCATTTAGTTGATCTGCAGTGCAAACCTGTGTTATCCAGTGAAGTCTGTAGGTGCTGATTAACCGTGTCCAGGGCTCTACATTTCGCCTCTAGCCGCTGTGTGTGCTTGCTGGCATAGGAGGAACGTGTTGGCAGACCTGTGAAGATGCTGTCATGGCAGGGACTGCTGCTCCTGGAGCCAGGGGAGTGATCGTGTGATCCGACTAAACAGTGAAGTCTATTGTGACTGTTTTCTAAGACTTCCAGGTCAGACATCAATTCTTTGAAAAGGTCTCCTCCTACTCCGTCCTCTAGCTGTCCTTTCTCCTGAAGATGGAGATCTGAATGGTTGGTATGGATGACCTCACTCTGGACTTCCTCTAACTCTCCTGATTGCAGTTGCTGATGGCAGTGGGAGACTGCATTAGTGTGGTTTTCTACATTTGGGTAGGAGGTTGGTAGTGTTGCCAGTGATGAGGTACAGTTGCAGATATGGTCACATTTATGGTTGTAGCTGTGTTTGGCCAGTGGGCTGCTGCTGTCTGAGGCAGCTCTGAGTTCCTCAATGGTCCGTAGGAGCCTTTGGTTCTCTTTCTCCAGCTTGAGCATCCGACTGCGAGTCCTCTCACTCACCTCCTCACTCAGAGTCTGCTGGCCTTTAGACAAACACAGTCAATGACGAAAATGAGCAATTAGCAACATTAGCAAATAGTATTATAAGGCAAATACAACCTCAACGTGACATTATTTTTTCCTGTGCCATTATTTATTTAACACAAAGTGTTAATCTTTAAACCAACTCCTACCTTGGGAGTTCTCAGTGGTCTTGGACAGCTGCTCTAACTCCCAGCCCAGGTGTTGGGACTCCTCCATGCTCCTCCTCTGAGCCAAACACAAAGACAGGTTTTCTTGCTGCAACTCTTCAATGCGCCTCCGATCAGCCTCCTTCTCCTGTGTAGACGCGTAAGTTATTTTAAGTTATCAATGTAGGTTCTTATAGATTATTAGCTAGATTATTATTGAACAGAAAGGTAGCAAAGGCTAACTGACCTGCTCCATGTCGTGGACATGGGCCTTCAGCAGCAGACTGTGCTTCTCAAGCTGGTGGATTGTATCAGATCGTGCCCTCCAGCCTGCCAGTTGGTCTTCCAACACCTCTTTGGTCTCTTGTAGCACCCTGTTATCTTCCCTTACCTCCTGAAACCGAAAATAAACCGCTCAAAGGTATGCACGCATATGTAACTATCTCCAAAAGCTCTTCGAAGACTAAATTTACTGACAACTGTTTACTGAGACCCCAAAGGTAAGTAAATTGCGCGTGCAATCTTTGGGTTCTTTGTTTGTGGGCGTTCTTTACTTTGCAGACGCTTTTATCCTAAGTGACTTACAATTAGCTAGCGCTGAGTGTCTTGCTCAAGGACACACCTGGTAGGGGGATGGGATTCGATCCTGCCACCTTCTGCATCTCAGGTTGATGCTTACCCCATTGAGCTACCAGGCCACCTTACAGTAGCTCTACTAAGAAAAATTACGTGATTGACAACAGGAGGTGGCATATTTAAATGATGATTTGTCTCATTGGTGTCTCTCATGGAGAGTTTGGAGAAAGACCAGTGTCAACAAAAGACGAAATTGGATCCAGAGGAATTAAAGGCACAGAGAGGATTAACAAAGTGTCAAGTCCACAGCGTGCGATATTCTACTCATATCAAAGAAGCAGTTCCCACCAGCAGACTAGCTCGTCCTGCTTTTTTCAGGCATTATCATGTTTGCATGTGATTTAGCACACACAAACCTTGGATTAGGGTTAACCCCTGTAAATCTGGGTAAATGAGAGTAAAACTCTCTTCTACTGTCTATACAATAAAAAATGAACAACTAATTACTGATAGTAATGATTTCAAAGCATATTTAACTAAAATGAATGTCAAAACATTAACTGAGTAAAATAGAAATACTGCATCAACCTCCACTTTGGCCTTGTAGAACTCCATCTTGTGCAGCTGTTCCTTGTAGCGTCCCACCTCGCTCTCCAGCTTGTCTGCCTTAATAGCCCTCTCTCTCAGTGCGTCAACCTCGTCGCGGTAAGTGCGGGCTGCACGGGCATCTACAAGCAGCTGGGAGTTCTGGCAAAGGTTCAGATGGAGTCGTGACTTAATACCATCTCCTTTTCCAAATTCTACCTCTGAGTCAGTAAATATTAGCTGATATTAAAGACTTCTGCTCATCAGGCCACTATTTGCATAATATGTATATTCTGCAGAGGGGACTGTCTATGTGTCATAGTCACAGCTGCAATTTACTCTTTACACCATTAGTCTTTTCTAGACTTCAAACCTCCTGCTGGATCCGCTTCATCTCTGCCTCCATGTTCTCCAGTTCATGTCTGCAGTCCAGCATCTGTTCACTCTTCTCCTCTCTGGTGGGTTTGCGATGCAGAGAGATAACCATGTGGACAGGTGAGTGAAAACTTACTTTAGTGCAATACTTAATAATCAATAAATCTTTAATTGTTAACAATATTGTGCCCACCCTATTTACAAAAATAGAAGCAGCAAAACATTGGAAACACCTCTTAATCTCATGCACTGCAGTAGGACTCCACCACCAACTTTGACCTCAATAATAAAGATCAGAGTCAAATTATATCATATTATTAATTATAGTTTTCTGACAGCTAACAAAGTAAAGTAAACCAGAAGCAAACCAAGTCATACTTTATGCTTTAAATGATATTGTGTTTGCTCACAAGCAGCAGTCTGTGAATCTATGCATCCTAAGAGGAGGCCAATAAAGCTGAGAAGATGGGCTGGAGATTGATTGGATCAGAGCTTGTGTGTGTTTTGTGTCCTTGTGTGCAGTCTCTGCAGAACGGTAGAGCCAATGTGGGTCAGTGGTATTGCACAGCAATGGAACCTGCCAAGCTGGCAGTAATGTGGGACAAACTCCCCGGGGCCTCTCTTATCCTCTAGTGTCTCCCTCTCACTCACTCTCCATTGGCAGTTCCACATAGGACAGAGTACCTCTGTACCAATAACTACTGCAAAAAGGAACTGACGCTATAACAAGAGACAATACTTCATACGGCGCAGGTTTACTGTGTAAGTATTAGAGTATTGTCACATATCTGAAGTAATATTCTTTTACTTCCTAAATAATCACACTTGACACAATAATGTTATTTCTTCATACATGTTTGGTGTAACTATCATACTAAAAGTAGTTGTGACTGTTATTTTTGACTTTACATGGCAGCATGTTGACTGTAAGATGATTATGTTACGAGAAACTGTGAAAGAATTATTTCTTTGCATCTGTTTTTGAACTGTTTATATTAAAAACCCCTAATGAAGCTTTTCAAATATTTCCCCCTTAAAGCATTCTACGTTAACCCTATGATCACTTTTTAAAAATTTGTACTCACAGTTCCTGCCTTAGACGTCTGATCTTGGCCTTAGAATCAGCTAGTTCCACCGCCAGGTGTTGCTGGGTCCCCATCTGCTGCATGCTGGGAGAATAGCTGGCGGACTGAGGGCTGGAGGGACTACTGAGAAAGCTAGATATACCGTCCTTCTCCTGCAGAAGCTCAGCTATAGTCTGCAGAAAGAATGGAGTGAGACAACCGGTTACCTTCAACACATCATGCTCCGTTTTTTGACAAGTTAATGTAAAAATAGGTTTTGATTTGAACAGGTTAGCAAAAAGATGCCATACATTTCATTCTGTATGTATGTTTTAAATATTTCGAATTATTAAAAGAAGGCAAGGGTACATCCAGATGGACGTCCCTCTGGTCCAGCAAGTGTTGCAGGTGTTTGGCCATGTGCCTCGCTGCAGCCTCCAGTTCTTCTGGGTGGATCTCACTGGACTCCAACCACTGCAGGTCCAGCACATTCTCCTGGCTGTGGGTCACCTGGCAAACATGGGAAGAGAATGTCATGGAAATGATGAATGGAAACAGAGTCTTGATTATAGTAAAATATTTGTGTTAATCTAATACAGTTCTTATTTGACCGTTTTTGACGGGTTTTAAACCAAATATATTCGTTGTTTACTGATTTATAAGAAGATACCTCCTGAATATGTGCAGCTATGGCAGCTTTAGTGTCAAAGTCAAGTGTCTGGATCTTCTCAATGTACTCCTCCTTCATCTCACACTGAAAACATAAATAAAACACATTTAGATTGCCGGTAGGATAGCTTATGAAGCCTAGTTTTGTCTTCAGCTTTAGGGATCAAAGAAGTTGTTTTTAAAGGTTTTTAAAAATGTTGTATCATGCACAACCATCTACGTATGAAGGACTAGTCGGCAAGCCCAGTGCTTTACCTGGACGGCACATCCCAACAGTAACAGCAAAAGTTTCTTCATTTCCTCCAGACTTTGTTCTGCAGGGAGTACAAAAAGTTCATCGTCTGAAACCAAATTTATCAGATTGATGTAGTGAGAGCTGCAGACATGGATTTAAATTGAACAGAGCGCTGGCTAGTGAATTTAGGTCACCACTTGCCAAAGCCTTATCGTCACAAGCCAGTGTTGTTATCAGACTGATAGAGTGCCAGTGAATTTAAACTGCATCAGAAAAATGTGAGGGCAGTCTGTGAGAGAGAGAATACTGTTTTTTTACTTTACAGGGCTACGATGCCTCTTCAGTGCAAACTTTTATTGTTCAGGGCTTCATTGCATGTCATTCAGATACAGAGATTTGAATTTGTTCTAAACTGTGTTCCATTAATTTCATTTCATTTTTACTATTTGGAGATATCCCTAATTTGAATTAAACTATTTTGTAATAATTATGTAAAGGTGAACATTTTAACCATATCTTAATTATAAATATAGTAGATAAATCATCTTCTAACAATATATCAACCCAACAGCTACAGCAGAAAAAAAAGCATACCACAGTAAGGAGACCTGCCCAGCAGCATCACGTTTGGCAAAGGAATCATGATTAACTGTCTCAGATGGTCCTGCAAAAAACCCCAACACAAAACAGGAAGAGAATAGCGTGGTTGACAAAAAGGTTTCAAAATGAACAGGAGTGTGTGGGAATGAATATACAGCACATATACAGCAGCTGTTTAAGTGTTTAAGAACTGCAGCCAAATTAATATCTTCCTTTCTTTGATGTTAAACATTTTCCAGTGACGACTTCTTCAGTTGTTACTGGACTAGACCAGGAACAGCAACCCTACCTGAATCTATCTTTGATTCTGTGGTATGGTTTTTACAGCTGCATAAATTCCCCACACATCTACTGTACATACATACATACGATAAGCATACAAAGCTATACTTTTTTCACTCCTATGACAGCAAACTAAAAGAAACCAAAGCGTGTGACTGCTGAGAGTTGAAAACAACGTGCTGTTTATGGTAAAAGTTGAAAATATCACAGGCCTTATTTAAATGTGCTTCATTTGCACATTATTAAAAGAGCTTTTTTTTTAAAGCTCAACTTGAATTAAAGGACAATCTAAAATACAGCATCAGCAGTGTGCCTGCCCATCACCACTTTAAATCTCTGTCTGTGGCTCTGACTGCAGATTTACTGAGCTCTAACCTCGCTCCTGTGCTGATTACACAGATGTTTACATGGCTAAAATTTAGGGCATGTGTCTTAAGGACTAGCTGATCTCCTGGGACACAAATGCTAACAGCTATGTGATGTGCATATGTGCGCGTGAGGCACGATGCAAAGTTGAATTATATATATGCCAATGTTAAAAGTTAGAAGTTAGCAGCCTGGATCTTGGATACATGAAATAACACATTATTTGGCTTAGAGAGGAAACATCTAGCGCTCACCAGATAATATGTCTTGATTTGCTGGACAAGGAAGTTCAGATTCTGGATCCTCAGACTTGGGTCCCTGCTAACTTTATCTGCACCCTGAGGTGTAATCGAGGGATTTCTAAAGATGGGAAACAAAATAAAGCCAGTTATATTTCTGCTAGTCACAAAAACTAAAGTGGTTTTCATTGGGATGGGGAAAGAGATGTGTGTGCTGCAGGCTGCGAAGTCTCGGCTCAACGATCACCATGAAAACATGCATGAGGTCGCTTTTCATGCCTAACTTTAGCGTGTGTGACGTCATTCCTTTCAGACGCCAAGCTGGACTGTTTCTGAGCCAAATGGCTGGAGCCTGCTGTAGTCTGGGGTGGAACCGTCACACACTACAGGCAGAGTGTTCATCATTCATGGGGCTTCAAGGAATGGGACCAGAAACAGAGAAAGAGATGTTTCCTAGCCGCCTTGTGCATGTCCTTTTATGGCCTGCATGTCTTCCTCTCTGGGCTGTCTCTGCTGTTTCTGTCTCTCCTTCTCTCTCCCAACTGTGACCCAGTGGCACTAAACACCAGCAACAAGCGCCTAATCGGAGAGGGTCTTCCAATCCAGGGGATTATCCCGCCTCCTCCCCTCCCCTTGGCGCAGCATTATTTTGCATTTAGAGCTGGTTATTGTGATCCTGGGGGATAAGTGGGATAAGTGGGGGTGGCTAGACAGCATTATCCACAAGTTCACTGGGTCATCTTTTTCTTTTGTTTTCTTTCTGCAAGTCTTCAGTGTAAGTTAGGATCCTACAGTCAGCATCTTCTGTCCTTTCCTCCCAGAGTCCCACCACCTACAGGCTCATTGAACTCTCTGACACAAGCACAAAGTGACAGATGACCATCAGCTAGACGCTGCTCAGGGTTAGGGTAATTCCCTTAGAACATAAGGCCACCAAATTATAATCTCTTAAGTAGCATCCTGACATGATATGACGTCCCCCACGTCTCGGTCACCAGTGTCTATCTCTATGTTTGATCAGTGGTTCTCTTTAGGTAACGCTTTTAAGGCAGTTCTACCACTAACCTGCAAGTGATGAGGAAGCTGCATTTAAAGACTGCTGCAGATTACAAAGATGCCCTTCATCACTGCATAGTGACAAAGACAGCACTGTTGGTCCCCGGATAAGAATGTTAGCAGACGCTTGATGCTGTACCCAGCTGCTGCAGAGAACTACTTCAAAACTTAAAGACTTGTCATTCACTCAGCGTTAAGCATAACTCAGTGCCAGATGTTGCGTCAAGTCTATGACAGACAACAGATCCTGGATATGCATCCGGACACTGATCATAACCCAGTTTGGAAATGTGACAAATGAAATGGGAGCCGTGGAAGCAAAGCAGGCACACAGTGGTCCACTTACATTTGTGCCATTATGTCATTCAGGAAGACTCCATCCAGTAGTTCAGTAAAGTCCAAGCGCACGCCCCCATCGTTTGGAACAAACGTTTTCACCTAAATAAGAAAGAGGGCACAGGATGAGAGAGAGATATCACTGTGGTTGGCAGGATGTCGGAGCCATCTGCATTACGTACCCAAGTGACAAGTGGGCTCAGCATGAACTGATTCAGACAGGGCAGAAAAACTCCGACCTCCATCGTGATGAGAGAGCAGATGTGGCAATCCAGAGAGAAAAAAGAGTGTCAGCGAGCTGCGAGCATTTTCTGGAGAAGTGAGCCGGTCCCGTCCACTTCATTCAAACTACTTCTCAGCCTCTTCTTCAGACGTGTTCACTCTCACACAGCCCGAGGTCGTCTACATGTCGGCGTATCAGGCTGAATCCCGTCCGCATTTCGTCCCGTGACTCGCATCCTCCTTGGTCCTCTGCTGCAAAGGCATCTACCCACCAACCCCTGCAGCTCCTCCTCTTCCTCGCAGCCTCCCTGCTCGCCACACACGGAGAGGCTTAGCACAGATGTGGTCTCTGAGTGGTTTTTAAAACAATACTTAACATCCAAAAGACGCTTCGCAGAAATATTTGCGCTACTTTCGGTGAAACAAAAGGTGCAGTCCTCTTTTGAATCATAATTTTATATAAAGTAAATAGAGAGATCTGAAATATCTCTGCCTTTAATCTGTCACCATGAAGACGGCGCCCCACCCTTGGCCACCAGCTGCAGCCCCTCAGCAGACAACAGCAGCAACACCTCCCTGTTAGCCACTTAGCAGGGGATCAAGACAAAGTCAACTTCTGTGGTTTATCCAGAGTTTCCCTTTGTTCTCACACACACCCATAACTGTGAGGATGTTCTGCCCCCTGAATAATAGCACACACAAACTTAGTTGGTCAGAGCTGCTCTCTGTGATTATACCACAGCACCACCTTGTGCTGAACACTGGATGTAGCGTCACATAAATGATGATCTAAGAACTACATTATCTTATCCTATCTAATAATAACATAAGGTAAAAGTTATGAGTTATGAGTAAAAAGTTATGAGTATACGTAAGGTATAGATATATATATACCTTAACTATATATACACCTTCTCTCTCTCTCTCTCTCTCTCTCTCTCTCTCTCTCAGATATATATATTAAATTATTATTTATTAACACTAAACAGTGAAGTAGTTCCTATTGTGACAACACAGTGCTGCTTCTGTATGTATCGCATTTAACTGGACCAGAGTTTCTTTCTTTAGCTTTGTTATTATTGTATAAAAAGTGTGGTGAATAACAATATGTGGTGGAGATAATTGAAGAAGATGATACACACTCATCCAGTTCGATATATCTGCTTGCAGACATGCATATTTCATTTTTACACTGCCAAAATAATTAAAGGAACACTTTGTAAACATGTCAGATCTCAATTAGAATATCTATCTATCTATCTATCTATCTATCTATCTATCTATTGGGTCTTCTGTGGAGAAAGAGCTGCAGTTTGTGTATAAATGATGGCCATATGCTTACTGGTGTAGTGACACTGAAACAAATGCAAAAACATTTAGAAAAAAAAAAGTGTTTTATTTTATAAAGACAGATGGAAATGTTCAGTTCAATGATTCAAAGCTGTTCTTTCTGCATTAGCATGTGTGCCATACAAGAAATTGAATCCATTACAATTTCAGGCATTTTATTAGAGCATAACAATCCCAAAGTGCTGTTTAAATTAAAAGGCAGTACAAGTTTCGAAAACATAGATTAAAACTATAAATAAAAACAGTGGATTGCTAAACGCTAAATGTGAATTACTTTGAAATATTACTATGGATTTCACATAAATTGATTTAGTAGTACATTCTATATTTTGTACAATATTGCTTTCAATACTCATGCAGCAGTGCATGCTCATATAACAGTCAACAGCTTATAAAGTACATAGATACTATTAGTGTAACTTGTTACTGAGTCAAATTATTACTTCACTGACCACAACTGAATCTATTAAAATGATGTTAGAAAATGCCAGTCCAGTACAATACAGGTCAGGTCTACATTCTTACGTTGAGCATTCAGGCTTACGAGGCATCAAGCTGGAGAAAGACATTTTGTGTTTAAAGAGGCTGCTTCATTTGATTTCTCTGTGTACGTTTTGCAGATTTGTGAATTTAGAGTCTGCTTATAGACTCTTAGCATAACGCGACCTCCAGTCTCTGTCGAAAGCAGCCTTGACGTGCTCCAGGACCGTCACTCTGCTGTCAGTGAGACTTTCTTGCATCTTGATGACCAGACCAACTCCTGCATTAACTGCAAAGTCACTCCCAACCCAGTCGTGGCTCCCTATGGACAGAGGCACTCGGTTGTCTTTGTGTACGTGAGCGCGCATTTCAAACCAATGCAATGGAACTCCACAGTATTATTACATAATACATCACCTACCAACATAGACGGCATTGTCAGTCACCATGTACTTGTTGTGGTTGAGTCCATATTGCATGTCGTCCTTATGCTCTCTGTGACTGAAAAACCTCTGCAGAAAATGTGATTTAACACAGACAGTATGTAAAGACAGCACACTGACTGAGGTTCATGCAGGGAGAATGGCCAGACATTGACTACAGCTCTCATAAATTCACATACCACCTCTAGTGAACAGTTGTGCAGCTGCATGCAGAGCGACCTGAGGGAGGTGACGAAGTTAAAGGTGAGGGGGTGGGTTTTTCTCCAGAAGCTTATCAGCAGGCGAACTCTGAGTCCCCTCAGTACCACCGCCTCTCTGATCACTTCATCGATGGGTGACCAATACCTATTTATGGAAAACCTGTTACTGGACAATGCTTACAGTTACAGTCTAAAGGCTGATCTCATTAAAGATGCATGTTTGAATGTCAAAGATGTTAAGTTACAATGTTTTGATGCCAGAGTTTGTACCTTGTGACTGAGACTCCCCTGTAGCTCCTTTTCACCAGAGGGAGGTAGTCGGTCACAGAAATGAAGACGAATGTTTGAGCACTCTGGATGACTTGATAAATGGCATCTATATCTCTGGTGCGATCTTTAGGACAGAAGAGATCAGGAGACGTCTGCAGAAGGGGATAAATCAAAGTTTTCACCCCAAGTTTTCAGTGTTTAGTTCGACAAAACAAAAGTGGACTACACCATCTATTAGATTACACACACCTGAAAATCGTTCCACTATGAGGAACAACAAACTCGAGGGTCCATATAATTTGCCAAACTGTCTGAAAGCTGCAGTGCAACATTTTGAAATGACTAGAAAAACAACAAGGCCCAATTTCACAGCCATGTATCATTACCAGTGAAGCACGAGAGCAGGTTGGAGTTGCCAGCAGCCTGTGACAGCGTGGCTCCATTAGTTGCTCTAAGATGATAAATGCCCTGAATGCAACTGATAAGCCTCTTGTCGCTTCGAGGGTAACAAGATTCATTACTGTCAAATTAGGCTGAAGTACTGAGATATTCAGGCTCAAGATGCTCCTCAGCATGATATTAACATGATTAATCACCCACTATGTGTGTCTGTTATTTGTTGGTAACCTTTATATTGATGTTCACCGTCTAGTCCATCACACCTCAAGAGGAATATAAACCAGCTACAGTCGTTATGGCCTCTAGGTTGTAAAATTGTTTTGTCTTAACATGCAGTAAATACTGTAAAATAACTAGGATGCTCCTCACAGACACATAGGCTGTGGCCTTGGTAGCGTTGAGTTCCAGCTCCAGGGCGTTATGCTTCCCGTAGAGGGCTGTAACTCTCTTCGACCAGATGGAGGGGATGTAGTCCCTCTCGTGGAGCTGCCAGTAAAACGAAAAGACTCTGTGGAGGTCCAGAGCCAGACAGCTGCAGTTATACACCACCAATCCCAGTTCTTTCCTCTGTGGGGCAGTAAACGAGAGAGCACACACGAAACGGTGATGTAGCAAAAAAGTTGCTTAATGCTTAATTTAAGTGAGACTTGTGTTTAGAAAGGAGAAAGGAGTAAGAGTTGGATAAAAAGTGGAAACTATGCTGGATTTACAGTTAGAAAAACAAGGCGCTTCAAGAAGTGAAATATATTATATTTAATCATATATATATATATATATATATATATATCTTAAAAGAAGATATTTAACAAATGAAAATTGTGACCTGATGATAGCGCTAGATTTTATAAGTTCTTCTAATGCAGTTCACATGAACATAAATGTGTTTGGTAAAGTTAACAGGCCTTATTTTCTGAGCAGCATTGCCATAGAGTGATTAAAATAAATACACAGTACATAGCATTTTTCTATTTTGGTGCCTTATTTAGATGGGAGCACACACAGGTGTTGGTCAGCTGGATTACCGTGCAGGGTTAATCTTGTTTCCTATCATTACTGCAAAGTCTTTCTTTCCACAGGCTCTTTAAATAATTATACTGATAATTAACAGTAGTTCTGGTTATAAACGTCCAGCAAATGTGACAGTGGCAGGCGATAACAAATTATTAGTAGTGACCTGCAGTTCCTCCCCTATTATGGAATACATATTAAATGCAAATTGAAATAGTAGTTGTTATTACGAGCATTTTAAATCATAACAGTTATGTTTATTTTCTTGTGAGGCGCAAAGGTTTAATAAAATGTGCATAAATTCAGCTGCGCTTCAGACGGATTGAAAAAGCCTGTGGCCATTTTGAGTTCAGAAAGGAATTGACCACACCCGACTGCCGAGGCTCATTTATCCCAGGGCCTGATTTGACTCTGCACATTCGTGTTGTTGAGGCTTGTCGTTACCTTGGACAGTGACCTCCAGTTCATGTCAGCGCTCCCGATATAAATGTGCTTCCGATCCACTATCCAGAATGAGGAACGGAGTCCTCCTCGTGTAAGGGCTGTCATATTAACAAAGTGAACCTCTGCATCTGAGAAACACAGACAAAGAGCAGTCTGAGTATGCAACATGGGAAAGGATCGAGGGAATTGTGGATATCTGCCAGCTGGCCTTGGGCTGTGTGACTGACATGTGGGCAGAGCGAGCAGGCTGGCAGCCTGAGAGGCAAAGGCTGTGACAGTAAATCCGTCAGGTACTTCTGCACATTCATGGCTTTTTTAATCTTCATTGTGAAGTTTGGCAGCCACGAGAGGTCATATGATGTGTGCTGGACGAAGGTGGTCGCTCGGTGTTAGGAAATATTAATCTTCCATTCCGGTTTGCTACAGTGACTTAGCAAATTGCATTTTGAAAATAAAAAATAAGCACAGCCACTCACTGTGTGCCGCCAAGGTCTTCAGTTCAGCCGAGTTAGTCAGACTACTCGCAATCTTAAGTTTAACCCCGCGAGATTTCAGGCTGAGCAGTCTCTGGAACAAAAGCTGACCCTGAGGAAGGAAGTCATGTTCCGTATTACTGGAGTTGAGCATATGTCTTTTAAAAGGTCAATACCTACAGTATGTCTCAGCAGGACTAACCTAATTAAGAGACTACATACAGATTTACTACAAAATAATAGTGTTTCTTCTCATGGAGCTTGTGGGAAATGCAGCTTATCTACCGGAAAGTTCTGTCCAGGCTGTCACACGCAGCTTCGTACCTGTTTGGCAGTGCTTGGCATTGTTTCCATGTCCCAAGAATTTAAGGCCCAGACCGGTGACACCACCTCGACGGAGTGCTTTGCTTGGTCCAGTAGTGTGTGAAAGCCAACAGACAGAGGGAGATGGGATCCGCCATCCATGGATGGCAGAGACAGGTGGTCTGGAATATTTTCCACAAGCACGATGCTGAAAGTAACACATTCGTTAGCTTTAAATAATATCTGCACTCACTTTGAATCACCTGTCACCTGTTTAAGTTTGGGAGGACTACTACGTGTTGCAAAAGATGGGAATCTGATTGTACGTCCAGCAGAAAACAGACGACCCTGATGAATCATTGGGATTATTTCATGCATATGTAACTGTGAACATAAAACCACACTTTCTCTCGTTCAGAACATCTTACTGGCAGTTAGTGCAGCAGTTTTCCTCAGTAATTCCATCCTCATCGTCCCCCCATATGTCCACTGAAGAGAAGAGCAGTGCCAGCAGGACACCGAAGCAGCAGAGCAGGGCAAATACGGCAATACACTTCTGAGGGCTCTGAAAGACGGTGGAGATGCACATGCAGGAGTAGTGTAAGTCAGACCCCATCGTTTTTCATTGATAATTTGACTTCTTTCCTGTTATACAACCTGTATTGGAGACACTGACATGGCTGGTTCGGGGCGGTGTACAAAAGGGAATGTGTTTTTTCAATACCATTGATTAGATGTTAGGAGCCATGATCAATACCCCAACTGTATGTCTTTCCACGGTAGCAACCTTTCATTTGAACCACGCAGCTCAGGAGTCTCCCAGCAAATCCCACTTCATGCCACAAAGCAGAGGGCACGTGAAGGGGAACCTTCTCTGGCTAAAGGCAAATTCATACAGGCGAATAGAAGGAATATTGGAAAGCTTGGTTCACACTTCTCTGTGTATTGCCTGCTTTGCTGTCCCAGCAAGATCCCAGCTGAAAAGGATTTTATGACCTCTGTGCCAAGATGGATACGCCAAGTGTCCCATTTATGACAAGGGATATTAAAGGCTGTATTTATAGTATATACTGGATGTAATAAGAGTGGAGTGACAGCATGGCCACGGGTTATAATGCAGCAGCCCTGATTAAGACTGAGAAGGGATTTTGCACTGTTTGGAAAGTGCAGTTAGGCACCTCTGTTTTGCTGACATCATTAGATTTTAACCGTCTCATTCTCTGCCCTATCTGGGCTTTGTTGGTTTTGTTAGCCATCAACATCAAATTACGTATTCCCCTTTTGTTGTGCTTGATCAATCCAACGAATTGCATCCCGCTGATAGGTTTGGCGAGCGTAAGCAGTAATTTTTCCTCAGAAACTTGACTCCCAGCAACAATATTCCACACTGAACCGTAGAGAAGGCGTGTTCAGCACTTTGTCATACAATTGATGGGAGGTTGAGGATGTCGTTCAACCCTGTCCCCCGTTCTTCTCTCTACTGTCTGTCTCAGGTAATGAGACTTCACCTCAAAAGCACAATAACACTTTTAATACGAACATGAAAAACACTCAATTTATACCTGGGATGTATGAAGATTTAAAGAACTGAAAGACAGGTAACTGTAAAAACAATAGAATCAATATAGTTAGGCCCAAATCAATCAAATAATATAAATAGGGTCAATATAATCGTAGATTATCATGCACAACTGCGAACATTAAATGCTGTATCTTCCTGTTTCTTCCGCCCTGCGATCCGCCTGTGCGGGTCTGTCTGGTTCCTTTGGGTTTTTTCTTGTCTGGTTCTTTGTCTGTTAGTTCCTCTGCTACGTTCAGGGTGTAATTGTTCCTGTTGAGTCTGTTACTCATATAGTTTATTAGCCTGCCTGGTTGATCCCGTTTAATTTATATCCCGGCTCAGCTCTGGTGTTTTCCTCCCTAGGAGTGATTTTTTGTTTATCACGACTTGTCTGTGTTTGTATATTTCTCTGCCTGGTTAGTTAGTTAGTTCCCTATTTAGCACGTAGTTTATTCAGCGCTAGCTGTATTTCTGCATGCCCTCCTTATGGAGTGATTTTGAGTTTTGTGGTGTTTGTGTGTTTTCCCTTTATCACGGTTAATAAACCTTCTTTACCTTTAACTCCTCTGAGTGTCCACTAACTCAAAACCCTCACACCTGTACATGATGACAACTAAAAGGATGATGTCCTCATGGGAAACAGGAAAACATGGCTTGTTTTTAATTTTTTTATAATATTACTCAAAAATGCACTGTCAGCAATTTACTGTAATTGTATAATGTTAATTATCAAGTAATAAATCGTATTTCTGTTTTACATGAAAGTAAACAGAATATTTTCTTTTCAGACATTTCATAGATTAAACTATTTATCAATAATTCACAAATATAATTAATAAAAATGAAAACAATCATTAGCTGCGGCCTCAGCTCTATTGATTATACGCTGAATAATTAAAGATCACAACCTTAAGACACCATCCGGTTGATCCAATACTTCATCCAAATTAATTAGTGTAAATGAAGCCTGCAAGAAAAGCCAAATGCAATCTGACACATGAAGTGAGAGTAATATCACATACGTGTTACACGGATGCTGAGTAAAGTGGAAACGTCACCTTCACAGACTCCTGTGTGGTCGGTCCCGCCATGAGAGCAACACTCCTTCAAACTTCTCCGACAGGCGGGAAGCAGCAGCTCAGTCACACATCTTTATAGTCTCTGTCTCTGTCTGTCTCAGTCCCTCCTCGCTACCCGACAAGACTCCCTGATGTCTTCACTCTCCGCCACTCTTCATCCTGCTGGTTCCTCACAGACCTAGGTGGTGTGTGTGTGAAGCTCAGCTCCTGGTCCGTCCCGTTTCCTGACATGTTTTTCTCCAGCCTCACACTGCAGGTGTGTGTGTGTGTGTGTGTGTGTGCCTTATGTGTGCGGCTCAATCGTTGCTTCTCAGTGGAGGGAAAGATGGAGAAAGACCAACCCCTCCCGCCCAAATGGCCAATGCAGAGCCGTAGCTCTGAGCCCCGGCAGCCCCCCTCTTCTGCTTTCTTCCTCCCTCCTCGTCCTCCCATCTATATCTTGCTCTTTTATCTGCCTTGTGAACAAAACTCATCTGGCAGCAGTCTTGACTTGGTTGGTCTTGACTTAGAGGGGAGGGATGCTGAAACATGCCACTGATGGTGTGTGTGTGTGTGTGTGTGTGTATGACAGCTACAGCAAAGCTCACTAAGTTATAATATAATAATCATACATTACTGTAGGTCACCAACATTGTCTGCTTGAATCCTTGCTGTGTTTAAATCATTGTAATAAATGTGCTTTTCAGTAATGTTTTCTACAAATGTAAGTTGTGCACTGCTTTTGCACAAAAGTAAATCAAATGGCCTGGATGGGGAAAATAAAATATGCAAACTTTTTTTCCCTGCTCCTTTTCTCACAGATAAATATAGCATCACATAATAGCAGAAAACAACATATGCTACCAGCCACGGGCAAGATGCTGCTCTGTTCAGTCCAGTACTGTTTGGACTACAGGCAACACTAATGGGGGATGAGAGAGAAATGAGAGAAGGATGGATGGCGCTTTTACTAGTTGACTCGTTTGTGTGACTTACAGTAGATAGATGTATGTGAACATGGGAAGAAGCAGTATCATCATCATCATTAGTGGTTTCGAACATGTCATAATGCTAAACTACAAATGTAGAACATGATTATTAAATATCAGCATTTTGTGTTTTAGCCAGCTAAAACATAACAGCTAAATGATCTCCTCCTAAAAATAATCAAATGTAAATGAGAAATTTACCAGTGAAACAATTTCTAATTCAGTATGGTAATTCCCAAATGTGTGTAGAAAACAGAGAGAGTGAGACGTAATTATAAAAAACAGGAAGAAACAAAGTCATGGCAGTTAGACCTGCTGTGTCTGTTCAGGGCAGTTGCCCTCTGCACGTCACCCTGCCTGTGAGAGGAAAGAAAGAAAACACACAGCGACAGAGGGGACAGAAATGTTTGAGTCACTTCCCAAGGGGGGGTTGAATGTCTCTAAAGCTGCACATATAGAGGCAAACAAGCACAGATTCAGACGAGAGAGAAAAAGAAAAGGCCTGAACTGGATTGGATCTGCACTTATTGCACTTCACTCGACTCACAACTGTGGGGTCATTTTTAGCTGAGCAGCACCATGATGAGATTCCCGGCGAACGGTCAGTGGCGTTTACGCCAGGAAACCGTTGACATAAACAATTTACCGACTACACGGCCCTTTGCTTTCTGTTTTGTTGAACAGCTGCAGGGGCTTCTTCTTATCTGCACACTTTGCAAATGATCCTGCAGGACGGCAGTTCAGAGGTCACCCTCGCTCCCTCTCACCTCTCAACGCAGGACGATGTTCTCTGATGAGGTACGGCACACATCTCCAACACGAGGGACCCATTACAAACAGCGCTCGTCTGTAAGGGTCACGCTGTGAGCCATATTCAGACTTTACACATAAACGAAGCAGATCATTACACGAGAGCTCCAAGAGGTATTCTACCATCCAAACGATTCAACGCTGCACATGTGTCAACACTGGGGCATATTTTAACGATGTTATTGCTATTTAGATACTGAATTATGTTAACCTCCCCTCCCACACACACACACACACACACATCTCTGTGAGTTCCTACGAAGGACGCTAGAGAGTTGGTGTTTCACCTTCACACCAAGAGGCTGACAGCACATTCCAATGTATACGCACATGATGTGGTGTTTTTTGTTTTTTTTATGTTGCCATAAACGTCATCAGGGTGATATCCAATCCAATCCAATCCAACTTTATTTATAAAGCACTTTAAAAACAAGGACCAAAGTGCTGTACAAAGATTAAGTTAAGAACAATAGTTAGATAAACACTAATAAAACAGATAAAACAATGATAACATAAAACAGTATGGCTAAAAGTAGGCAATTGAATAAATATCAACATCTCATGTAGTGTCATAAGCCAGTGTG
>JAUMHF010000001.1:16617289-16716002 GCA_032359275.1 Microctenopoma steveboyesi
GAGAAGGGGCCTGTCTAATCTCTAAAGGCAGATCGTTCCACAATCTGGGACCTGCTACAGCAAAAGCACGATCTCCTTGGAGTTTGTGCTCAGCTGATATGTGCTGAGTGAAAGCTGACTGGGCAAAATGCCATAGGAAACAGCTGGGCCATATGCCAAAGGGGCTGAGGATGGGGGGCAGATGGGAAACCAGCAGTGAAAAATTACCCCATTAGGTTGACTTGTTCGGAATGTTCCATCATTACGTAGAATTTCTAGATATAATCAAACTAAATAGCATGAAGCACCTTTGGCAACAGATCACCCAGACTTTAAATAGGCAAATGTATTTGAACATTGTTTTATGAGCAGAGATGCAGAGGCCACACCACAAGATGCAAACATTTCATCCGCAGTAATAACAAGAAAGTCAGGGTGGAGTTTGTTGAGTAAGTACAGACAGACAAATGTTTCATAACCCACTGAAACCAAGATTACCCACAGTCAAATAGATGGAGTGCGGGGGAGGAAATGCTCGGCTCATGATCCACATGTTACAAGCTCATCTGTGTAGCGTGATGGAGATCGTGTCATAACACGGGTTTGCATGGCTGCTTCTGCACCAGGCTCACTAATCACTATTCATGCAAGAAGTCGTGATGGTAGCAGCAGGATGAATTCAGAGATGTACAGAAAGATTTGGTCCGCTGAGTTATAGAGAACTGCATCAAAACTAATTCCTCAACTGATCCTGCTGAATACGAGACTGATGAGAAAACAATGAACACATGAAGGATGCTGCAGTAAAATTCTGGAAAAACAATTTGAACCCTAGAATTTCAACAGACTTCCGTGAATAATTTTGTTGCTTTAGCTGTAAAAGTGTCATAAAATCTGCTGTGATTCTGTGCTTGTTTTTAAAGTAAAGTCCTTTGGTGACTGTGTGCTGTAAATGTCATAACCGGGTGCAATAACTGTTGAGTTAGAATTTGACTCATTATTACTGGATAAGGTGGACAAAATGTAATGTCCACCTTGTCCACCCAATATATACAAAATTTTGAAGGAACTATAACAAACGCGACCACGTTTTAACCGTTTTCAACAGGTTAAAAGGAGAAACTGACAATTTGGTGATGCCTGTGACTCACAGGTGTAAAAGGGAATTTGCAAACACACATTGACTTTAATGTATTAACTGTTATTATACCTTTAAAAGATCGGCATGGTGATGTAGAGGTTAGCACTATTGTGCTGTTTATTTGAACAAGATATTAAAATACAAACATATATTTAAAATAACCTTTAATATTGCATCTTTGCAGCTTTCAGTGGTGTGTGTGTGTACTGGGTGTGTGGCAGCAGTGAAGGAAATGATAATCAATTCGCGCAGAGGGAACAGAGCTCAGCTGCGCACACTTATCCAGCAGCAACTCTCCAGTACTGAGGCTAATGCACCACAGGCGAAGAAAACGAAGGTGTTTCCGGTGGGTTAAACTAATGCCCCTCCTGCGCTCACGGCATACCATGCCTTGGTAAATGGTTTGTTCTCTAAATAGTTCTACATAGTTAAACTACTTTTGCATAAAGCATTTACATACTTGTTACTTCAGTGCACCCTTTCCAACCTTGAAACCTCCCTACTTTGCGAAATGCAGATCTACAGTTACATAAATAATGGCTTGATGTGATTGAGAGAGTTGACTCACCTGTTCCAGCGTGACTTTCCACTGGACAAAGATGGATGCAGAGTAGTTCTGCTGTTGGAAAGTACAGTAGCTGCTGCTTTTCATTTGGGAGGGACAGTGCTGGGGGAGCCTCGTTTTGCTCCCGCGACCTTGGATCACTTGACAGCTCCATTGACGACCTGTGTGTCACTGTCTGTTGGGGCACAAACACAGACTGCTGCATATACACACAGGCTCAGACATATTCACACAGCCAAACTTACAGAGACGCTGTCACTCCTGTCTTTTCTCTTTTCTGTTCTATTTATCATTCAGTAGCTGAGTCAGCCACTATTGTCTGTGCTGCGACATGCATTTGGATGTTGGTGATCAGACCACCAGTGTGTCCTCGCGCACACTTCCCAGGAAGGTTGTGTGTGTGTCTGTGTGTACGTAGTACAATCTCCCACACAGGATGGTGGGGGCAGACAATAGGCCTCTGGATGGGGCAGAGGTGCAACAGGAGCTGCTGCACTGGACAAGACAGAAAAGCAGAAAGAGAAACAGAGTAATCTGATTGAGAAGAGTGTGAAGAAGCTATCTGGCATGAAGACACACACACACACACACACACACACACACACACACTGTATGAAATCTAATTTCTTCCATTTACACTTTACATACAGAGAACTGATATGCAGAGAGAGAGAGAGAGAGACAGAGAAAAAGACTGTCCTGAACAACAATAGCTTCACAACAGCTTTTGTCCAGAAAGATGCCATATTATTGGTTTCCATGCAAATAAGATGTGGATTTTCATGAACAATTTTATGCACAATTCACAAGACTGATATCGTTTTTAAAATAACAAAAACGCTATCACATATATCATGGATAATATTAGTGGAGACACATGAATGACATGGCAAATAAATATATCATACAACCTACTCTGTAAGAGTAAAATGTGCATAAAAATGCTACACAGTACTGTAGTAACAGTATATACAAATAATTATTTATCTATATATATCAAACCTGAAACTGGTTAAAAAAAACAACAAATACTCATGTACATGTTTCAAAAGAACATAGGGCATGTTTACAACTATGTTGCATCACTTATTCTTTAACGGGGAACTGTATAAGATCCATTTTTTTGCTTCATAAATGGTGATCAGTAAAAGACAGTTGAAAGGCGCTCAGTGTAGTTTGGTGTTGTCTTGCTGAAACAAACAAGGCTTAACTACAGGGGTTCCACAAGGCCCTGTCCTCGACCCCCTTCTTTTGTCATTATACACTCGCTCACTTGGTCACATCATCCAATCCCATGGCTTTTCCCACCACTCCTATGCTGACGACATTCAGCTCCCTCTTTCCCACCAGAGGATACCACTGTTTCAGCTAAAATGTTGGCCTGTCTCTCTGAAATATCAGCATGGATGTCCAAGCGACACCTCCACCTGAACTTATCCAAAACTTAAATTCCGATCTTTCATGGCAGTCCCTCTCCTCAGCAAAATATCTTAATTCAAATTGGCTGACTGTTGTTTGGAGTGAGGAAAAACTGAGTCAATCATCAATCAATCATGTAGCTACTCTCTATAACATTCAAAGTATCAGACATTTTCTATTGCAACAGGCTGCACAGCTCCTTGTCCAGCCATGGTGATTTCTAGACTCAGCTTTTGGGACTAGAGCTTCCAGTCATCAAACCCCTCAAGATGGTCAAAGATTCGACAGCCCGCCTCATTTTCAAAGATCCGAGATACACCCACTTCACAACTCTTCACACTCTTCATATTAACAGCACAGACAAGTGAGTGTTATCAATATTAGCATTTATCTCTCAGTACATCAGCAATTAAGCACTAACCAAAAATTCAAGCAACTTTGACACTTTTAATCTTTTGTACCCATGTGGAAAAAGATTTTTTAGGACTGCAACTATATTAGAACTCTGGCTGTGTGTCGCCCTGCGGTGGATTTGCATACCCGATTTGCTGACAAATCAGTTTTTGCCTTTTTTTCTGTTCTTTTTCTCTCCAATGCCCATAAGCAATGATGGTCAATCAATGAGGTGCACAATATGTAACTCCAGCATCCTGCACACACCTTAGCATCATATATCTTATTCACTCTGAATCAGCAGAGGTTATAAATCATCATTGACAGCTCAAATTACACAAAATAGTGTGCAGGGCACATGCTGTGCATCACTTGGCAAATGTTTTATAATAATATACATTTTTAATTAGTTTACCAGAGCAAATACAAACATTTTTATTAGCAGCACTGCAGGGATGTTACACATATATATTCAATTAAAGTAACCAGTGTGAGAGCAGCAACAAAGCCCATAGGGAACCTGAACTTAATAAAACTAAGTGGGAACAATTCAGCCAAAGTGTTCTCACTGAACACCTGCAGAAGCACCGATGTGCACCAGCAGCTGCGGTGTATGATGTTCGCAAGGGAGAAAAACCCTGACACAGCTTTAAGGATTAAGGAAGTGGATCAGAATATCTGGAGACGTACAATTAATAGTTCACCGTCTCTGCCAGCGCTGCCTCCAAAACCTAATTTGTTGTGTGTAGTTACCTCTGCAAAGAGTGAGTGAGAGGTCAGATGGCGACTGGGGAACTGCTTGTGGAGCGAGCATCTTGAAGGCTGTAGCCATGGATAATGGCAGCGAGGAGGAAAAAGTGGGAACTTTATATGGTTTTCTATGTTTTATAAGAACTATGTCAGATGACATCTAAAAAAGGTTTTTATCCAAAGCAACTGGACCTGTTTGGTTTTTTGACGACGTTTCACCCTTCCTTTCCAGAGGGATTTCTCAAGACTTGAGAAAGCCCAGTTGCTATTAGATAAAAACCTTTTGAGATAACCATGACCTGGATGAGAACCTTCACAGATATGTCAGGTGACAGTTTTGACTGCTTATGTGTGTGGTGTGGGGACATTTGATATCTTACAGCCAATGATTTTACACTTTTACAAGGATCAACAGGTGGTGGGAACAAATAGGAATAGTATCATGGGAGTAAGCAAAACAAGAGTCAATCTCTAACAAGGTCGATGCTTCATGTGGAAGGAAATACATTGTGTTGAAATACATTCTACACATTCAACTTCAAAGCTTGTTGGTGTGAACATGTAAACTGTCCCTGTATGAAAACTTTATTATTGTTACGTATTTGTATAAATATGTATATTTTATTCCTGCCTCTGGCTCGGAGACAGCTGGGATAGGCTCCCGCACACCCAGCGACCCGACCTCGGGGATGGGTATGATAATTGATGGATGGATGGATGTATATTTTATGAACATCAACCAATAATAATCAATAATTAAGATAATAATTTATAGGAAATAGTTTCCTATGTGGATTTGGACGACAGTAAAAGTTAAATGAAAAGGAAACAGTTTATGATTATCATGCATTTTATTGAAAATGAGACAAACAAATACACACATATTGCAAGGTTAACATTTAACCTAAAATTATTAAAAAGAAAAAAAAACCTTCATACAAAACATTCAAACTAAAATTTCCAAATGCTCGAACTGAATAAAAGTACAGTAGGTGCTGAGAACAAAATGCAGTTATTGATCTATATTAAAGTAGTTTGGCTAAATTTCAACAGCTCTGATCAGGTTACATTCATGTGTAAACATTGGTATGAGGCAAGACATTGGAAAACCTACAGTTAAAACACCGTCCATACTTCCTCTGGTGATAAAATGCAGCTGCAGGACTTGGAGGTAGTCCCCGTCTATGCTGGTTTAAACACAACATTTCGTTTGTTTATCGACACACAGCTGGCTTGAAACCCTGCTTTTTGTTGGTTGAGGACATCAACACGATAAAGGAGCTTTGTGTCCTGGTCCCATCAGATCAATAATGAACATATAACAGCTTAGATATGTGCAAATGAACAAATTTCACCACCGATACACACTGCGCAATCCCTTCTCTCCAACTGTAGCGACTGTTTTATCCTGGGCACTTGTGACAAAAAACATTTAGAGGAGGAAATCCTTCTCGTGGAGCTACATTTGATTTCACACAGGGAATATCTTTGATATACAGGTTTCTAATGACATCGGCACAAGGCGTAGATATGTTTTTAATTGAGGTGCAATAAACATTTACACTGGTACATAATGTATACGCCCAGTTTTCTTCCTAAGAGATAAGCACAATGGCCTTGTCTGGTGGAAAATCATTGCAATGCAACAGGTCAGCAACATATTTTATTTTAACTAATACGTATATGGCAGAATAGGAAAACACTTTCACCCACCTCCGCCTAATCCTCTTGACACCAGTTCTAGTTTTGAATTGGCCGACTGATGAGCTTTTGAGTTGGGCACAAAAATTTTGAGGCTTGCAATGGTAAAAGTTAGAGATCCTCTCTTTTAAGAACAGAACAATTAAAATAAATCTTTAACATTATGTCTAGTGAGAATAATAAGAACAAGCTGCAACACATAAACACAGATGGATTACTGTTAGGTGTAGCATCTTCATAAGCCCAGCAATAACTACTCATTTATGTTGTGTATATCTGGCATTCAAAGAGCTGCTGTTTGACACTCGTCAGGCTCAGTTCCAATATGATGGATTTTGACTGACAAGGTCGTTAAGATTTGCCATAGAATCACTCGCAGTCTTTTATTTTGTCTGAAATGAAATACTAACGTTTTATTCTAATCGCACACCATGGCCTGCTCCATGGGCTTCAAAGTGTGTCCAATGTAAGAGATGCATTTTGAATAATTTCCTATCACTTGTAGGATCTAGAGCTCTGTTGGGGCCCTGGTGCTCACTCTGCCGGCCCCGTGTGGTTTGAGGATCCATGGGCTTCAGAGGCGAGTCCTTCAGGCTTGGAGGCTGAGAGTCTGTCAGAAGACACTTCAGCCCCTGGGTGCAACCGTGACGCCCCCTGCTGACCCACAGAGGTGAGCTTCTGATCAGTCAGAGGGCTAGTCAGGCCCAGGTTGGACAGGGCATCCAGGGTGCCATCTGGATCCACCATAGTGTCTATGACTGGCAAAAAAACGTGTTTAAATGTGTTTGAGTAAGTTTGAATTTCAAGTAAATGGTTTTCTATTTTCAAAGCTGTTTTGTGATAATAACAAAGAAGCATCAGATTCATACCGAGCAGTTGTCTTTCCACTCTCTTCAAGTCTTGAATTATGCTTGAAATTTCCTGTTAAGAGCAAAAAAAACATTAAAGCTGCTTAAGGATATGAGCAAGTAAAATGCACAATTCATCTTTTCGTTGCTGCAGAAATACGTTTAGAGCTGTACCATGCAAAAACAGTTATGCTTCATGAGCACTGGCTAGACCAGGGGTAGGCAAGTTGGGTCCTAGAGAGCCGCAGCCCTGCTTGTTTTCCAACCCTCCAGCTGTTAACCAAGAGCAGGAACTGTTGAGTACCTGGATCAGTTGTGTTCAGCCAGTCAGAGGCTGTAAGTGCAGGGATGGTTGGAAAACAAGCAGGGCTGCGGCTCTCTAGGACCCAACTTGCCTACCCCTGGGCTAGACCAATCTCTTCGAACTGCATGATGCGCTGAATTTGCGATCTTGCCTCTGATAATGCTCTTGGTTGACGAGTTTAAGTCTTATGGTGCCACCACAACAACCTTTGCTCTCTAGAACAGAAGTTGACTGATCGGGCATCTAAACAACAAACCAACACTGGCATCGCAGCAACCATGCTACTAATGTGGCTATAAATGTTATAGGAGTTGTCAGTAACATTGGTGTCACGAGCCTTAACGGATAACATACACAGCATGGACAGGTTTTATTACCTTGTTAGAGCTTTTGAGTAGCAAGGAGTCATGCTCCGCCTGCAGCTTGTTCTCAATCTCCTCCCACTTCCGTTCTTTATCCTTGAAGAGGATTCTAGATGCACGTCAAAAATAGCAAAATGCGTGAGGAAACGTTTAATATAGCTCTTAGAAGTATTAGATGACAGCGCGAGAGATTAAATTCAGGCATTGTCTGCACATTGTAGGAATGAAGAGAGGCATTTGAGTTGTCACACTGTGTGTGATAATCAGTAAAATATGCAGCTGGTTGTCAGATTAAGTCTCTGTGATGTGCCACTCAACCTGTACTTGTTGGCCTAGTTTCCAACATAAATCAGACACGGGAGATTCATCACACTATGTAATATGTTTCTATTTTCATTATTCTATCCTGCCTTTGCTTAATACAACATATGAAATATACGGCAAATAATAACATCCAACGTCTTTATGGAGCAGTGATGTGGCATGATGATGCTCACCTGATTTTGCAGGTTGTTTTGTCAACTGACTGACGAATCCTAGTTGAGAGTTGGGTCACAGAGGCGAGTAATAAACTGTCTAGCACTGCCTGATGGATAAAAAGAAACATCTATGTCACTCTGGTAAAACATTAGCATAGAACGCCAACTTCTACAGAGAAACGAACAACTTTTTAATGCTATTTCTAATTATAGCTTTACGATAGTTCTAACCAGTTCTGAATATCATTATTCAAATATTATTTCAGCTTCTATTTGGAGTATGGGGAGCTCCCTCTTGTGGCACACTAAAGCACAGACTGACATTGTATCTTGTTCTTCATTCGACAAAAGCTGCGCTGTAACGGTAAACTACCATCAAGCAATCGCACACTGGAGGTACACACTGTTATGTTGACAACACATCGTACACTACACACGGTTTGTTCATACATTAAATAAAGATGGGATAAAAGAAACACATGTCAAACGCAGTAATAGTGATATGCTATGCAGAACATTGTTTTCTGAGAACTGCACAGTCTTACATCATCTCTGTTCCACGTCTGTCTTCGGATGGAGCGGGAACTCTGTCCACTGGGGCCTCGGGGTCGCAGCTCCACAGCCCGCCCATTGGTTCCCAGAGCGCTGCTGTGCTCTGCAGAGGGACCACCCAGGTCCAAGCTGTCATCAAATACACGCTCCTCCAACTAAAGCAGAGGTAGAACACTTACATTTGTGACCTAAATCTAAAATCCTAAGAATCCTAGATAAGAATCCTAGATCTAAAATAACAATATTTTCTTATTATGTAATCCAGAAGCTAGAGAATCCATATTGTGCTGACTATACCAGAGATCCAGGGTCTGTGGCTGCAGGGCTGACTGAGTCGATTTCTCCTGCCACATCATGAATCTCCCTGGCGAGCATAGCTAAATCTTTGGCTAGGTCTTGGCTAATCCTAAGAATAAAAAGAAAAGAAACGCAAACCAAATATGAAATACACAAACAGCATACCTGGATGCTGCTATCATGTCTCATCACAGCTCCTGTACCTGGCTATTTCCTCGCTGTGTGCTGTCCAGTCTCTCATATACTCATCCTGTTCCCTGGAGTGCTGCTTCAGGGCAGACAGACCGGCAGGATTAGGGGTTGCTGGGGACGAACCTCCGAGCTGAGCTACCCGAGTAGATGGGAACGGGCGCGAGTGTCCTTGCTTTGATATGTGTCGATTGGAGCCATACTCATCCTCTGAGGTGGAGGCGTAATCCACAGGCACGCGGCGCCACCGAGCACCAGCTAAGAAAAGAATGATAGCGGTTTGTCAAAGGTGCTTTAAATGTGCGGGTGATGTTTTTTTTCTCTGAAATAAATCTTCTTCTTGTTTTTTACACTCAGGGTAATCTTAACTGTTTACATACATAAAAATTGCTTAAAAAATGCTCATGATCTTAAGATAAAATTTTAAGTCTAAATATTAGGGAAATTAAATACTTACGTGCAGGTGGTCCATAGGGTGAAGTACCTTTATTCTTGTCAGGCAACTTGGAGGCGCTGTTCGCCCTAGCTCTGGGTCCAGACACACAGGTCACACTGGACCCTCTAAGTCTCATGGCATAATCACCTGCTGCAGTACGGCCACCTAAACCTCTATTCCTTGTCACAGTGGCCTCTGAGTCACTCTGGGCAGATGGCGAGCCTACCCTTGGCCTCCTTGGCTGGGCTAGAGCTTCTATTCGGGACATTCCCCTTCTTGCCATCCCAGTTCTGGATGTGGAACTAGCAGTGGAGGCTTCAGAGGCCACCGACATTCGGTCCAGGTCAGCTGGTTCGGTGTCTGAAGAATCCCCCAGCCGGGCGCGCCTCAGCAGGGATGCCCTGGTGGGTCTGGGCTTATTGACACTAGTGGTTTTACTAGGTGCAGAGGAGATAGGAGCCTGTGTGATCTTAGCCCGACTAGATTTTGTGCTGGCCCCCACTGTTGTGCTACCTGTCTGGGCTCTTACATGAGAACCTCTGGACTCCTGTGTGGTGGGCTGGGAGTCTGAGAGGAGTGAGTTGGAGTTTACGTCATCGTCAGTGAGGTCCAGGGAAGTCCAGGGACGGCTGGGCTGGGGTGCAACGGATGTTCTAGTCTTGACCTTCCTGTCTTGAGTCTCTGTGCCTCCAGCAGGACCCTTACTGGAAGAGCACACTACTGTTCTCTCCTTCTGCTGCCCTGCAAGGGTCCTACGTTTCTGGACAACTTTCCTTGCGCCATCAGCCTGGCTTACAGTGCTTGTCGTGTCTACATCTGACTCTGGTGACATGGAGCCTTCAATAGACTGACTCGGTGGATCACCTTGATCTGAAACAGTGGTCTCTAGAAAGGCTGCCACAGCCTCTGAATCTTTCTGCAGTGTGGCGCTGTCAACGCCAGTCTCCCTACTCTGAGTTCTGCTGCTTGTTAATCCATCAATCCGTGGTATGAGCTCAACGGGCACGTTGGAGCTCGATTTCTCCACAGTAAAACTCTCCTGCCTTAACAATGGTTTTCCACTATTTTCCCTTGCCTTCTCCTCTTCCTTTTTCCTCCATCGTACCTCCTCTATTCTCTTCTCTCCGCTGGTCAGAGGACGAGGAGGAAGCTTGGTCAACGCACTCGACTGACCGGATCTCCCACCGCCACTGTCCTGTGACTTAGCTGGTGAGGTGCGGCTGGGGCTGCCTCCGTGATTGCCCACACCTCCTGCATAGTGGCCAGGTCGATTCTTCCCCTTGGGCATTTTCTCCTCTGGGTTCTCCTTTTCCTGCAGCTCCGTGTCCTGTTTCTCCCCCATATCTGTACGAAGGCCTGAGCCCGGGGTCCTTCTACCTAGGGCCAGCTCCTCTCCAGGCAGCTGCGGTAAAGTTCTCCTCTTACGTTCTATGTAGCCAGAGGAGGCAAAGGAGGCTGAGTGGCTAGACTCACTTATTTCAGCTAAACAAGGAGAAAATCCATCATTAGTAAAGTAAATCCTCTGATTGATGTCTATTACGCAGTATGCTAGTCTATGCTAACAGCCACAGTTGTGGTCGAATAAAAAAGGGGTCACCTACAACAGAATCTATCTAAAGGTGAAGCTATAACATGTAGCTAAATCTAGCGCTAGCATGAGACTCATAATCAATTCACTCTGCTCCACCTTCTGCTTCTTCCTTCTCCCTGCTCTGTCTCCACAGCCTGTCAGGTCTTATCATTATCAAATTAACATAGGCTGCAAAACTCAATCACATTCGCCAACTGGTTCGAGAAAAAAACGCTCAGATGATAATATTAAAAAATGTGTTGTAGGGTGCTGCCTTTAAGCTTTAAGTTTGACCAGTTTGACTGCCTTTGTGATTGGCTGTGTTCTGCTGCTGGTATACTTTATTATTTACTCAGCCCCTTGTGGCCCCTGTAGCGTTTATTTCACAAAAGGAATACACTCGGGTTTGACTTCAGTGAACAAACCTAATTAAGTAATTGCGGACATTATACAAACAAATATAAAGAAATGAAAGCAACCAACTCTAAATTACTGAGATGGAAACATCTTTAAGTACCTCTGTCCTCTGTAACCATAATATGACTTTCTCCCCCCGATCCCTCAGGGTCTGTCCTAATGTGACTGGCAGCAAGAGTAGCCCACTGTGACACCCAGCGAGGACCACCCACCACCAGTTCCTCTGACAGCACCTGGACCAAAGCAAAATGACAGTAAAGTAGTTGGCTGCTAATTGTAAATTTAATTCTGGACTTATTTACGCTGTTAGTTAAATAACAACTTTTTGACTTTAAAAGAGGAGCTTTTAGTTATCCACCTCTGTCTCCATGCAGCCAGCCTTTCCTTTGTCTGTGGTACCAGACCTCTGGGAGTTGAATCTCTCTCTTTGATCACCGCCCCCCAACCTAGACACACACACAGCCGCCTGCTCGTCCACACCAAACACCTGGAACATACACAGGCACCAGCATAAACATACATGAGAATAATCTTCCTCAGATCTGCTCCGATCAGAATCTGACTAAACACAGGAAGGTGGTGTGTTTGTTATTCCCCACCTTGTCGATCATTTTTCTAGCCTCTTCTTCTTCATGATCTCCATTCTCCGCCTCAATGGTGTAAGTGCCTCTGTCACTATAGTCATCTCCATGATGATAACACTCCTCACGACCACTCTGCTGATGTGGTGCAGAGCCTCTCCGCCTCTCTACGAATCCACCACCCACTTTGGACGTCGAAGATTTGCGACGACGTGCAGGACTGTCCTCCTCAGCGAAGAGCCCCTCTGGTACATTTGCACGACCCTCCCTGATTTTTATCCCTGCACTGCCCCAAAGCCCCCACGGACGGTCCTCCAGTGCTGAAGCCCTGCGCTGCTCTCCTAGTACATTTTCTGAATCACTCTGAGTGCCATCTTCATGTTTACTGCCTGAAACAAGAGTAACGACGAGAAAGAGAAATCGTAACGCGAAAGAAAAATCAACCAGAAAATCAACCAAGCAAGCATAAATAAGTAAATAAAGTAAAGTAAAGTAAATATAAATCATAATATATACATCCTTTGTGGCAACACAACAAATACACACATACCTTTAAGGCTCCTCAGCTGTACGGGCACATCACTTTTCACACTTTCTCCATCGTCCTCTGCAACTGTCTCTTTGAGAGCTAATGGCAGCTCATTCTGCGCCAGCCAGTCGGCCACTTTGACCTCTGCTGCAACCATTGCTGTCTGAAGTGGACTTAACTCCTCCCCAACGGGTCGCTTTGGACGTGGCCTGGTCTCCGGTCCTGGCTTCGCCACCCGATCTTTGACAGTAGCTTTACTTGACATGCCAGGGTCAAACTCAATGGTGAAGGAGGCGTGGCCGTGAATGGGCTCAGCAGCAGCAGAAGCTCCAGACTCTTGTTCCCGTGAGGGGGTGTCACCTGTCACTTTACCAGCAGAGTAGGTATCCTTGGTTGGGATCTCAAAGTAGCTAGGCTCCTGATTGGAGGTTGTTTGCAGAGTTGGCTTTGGGATCTCTGCACTTTTCTTTGTGTCTGTCATTATTAACACAAAGATATAGATTTAGCACGATGAAGGAAACTTGGAAATTTACATGAGGCCAACTAATTACTGCCTTAACTATGATCGCCGACACTAGTATCTTTCTTGTAATACCTGTTTCATTTTTTTCCCTCCTCCGATCTGAGCTCCTTTCGTCGGGCCTCCCTGGTTGGTGGTCATCAGCGTCTCCATCTCCCCACCAGGCTGGCTGACCATAGAGGGGGGTACCTCTGTGCAGAACAGCCACATCCCCTGGCAAAATAACCCATCAGCTAGTCTTACGTTGGAACAGCACGTGGTGTACCACAGCTAAAACGTGGTGGTAATAAGCATGCTGCTTCTTTAAATATTCACCTGTCTTGTCTTCTGGCCTGCTGGTCTCAGGGGGTCTGGCAGTAGCCCCCTCACACACTGGTGCTGCTACTGCCTCAGAGGGCTTCACTTCTGATTTGGATGGTTCTACCTCAGGTCTCTTCTGGTTCAGCTGAAGCTGGCTGCTGAACTTCTCATGCTGATGGAAGAGGAGGGGAAATCTAGTTTATTACTTTAAAGGTATGTCTTTAATTATACTGTAGACCACAGAATATGTTTATGTTTTTAATCTTACTAGTTGTTTATCCGCCATAAATGTAAATAATGTCAACTTGTTTATTTATTGGATTTTATTGGAGAAGTGCAACGGAAATAAATCCATCTGTGACTGATGGACCATGGTCTCGTGTAATAACTGGAGGGAGTGATACGTTGTGAATACCCAGCAATAAAATGCAAATATGAAATACTTTTATGCTACACGGGCAGTTTGCAGTGATGAAAAAGCATCCGTCAATCTCAAGAAGCAATTTATTCCCAGTTCAGCGGAATTCTTCAAGCTTTCTGACTAAAAACCACGTATCCAAGGTATTTTTACTCACAGACAAAAAATGGAAGAGCTTTCAGAACAGTAAAGCAAATCATTGCCAGCTACTAATTGTCTCACCATACACACAACATGCTGTCTAACCTTGAGAGCCTCCTCGGGAATATGCAGCTCTCCCCGGACCACAGTGAACAGGTTGGTATGTGAGGCGGGTTAAGGGAAACGACGGTGAGCTCGTTGCCGGGATGAGAAACATGCACTGATAGCCTTATCTATTATGCAGCAGGTGGAGTACAATGAGAATTCACAGGTATTCAAAAACAGATAAAGTTACGCTGATGTCCATGTTCACTGACCCTGCGTGCTGTGTGCCACTGGGTAACACAAGAGCGCATTCAAAGGATATCGTAACCAAACCTCAATTTGTCATCGAATTTAAGCGTGACATATATTTGCTCCTGTATTCTGACGTCGTTAACGAAGGTCTGAAAAACAAACAAATAAAGTGACTTCAGAATAGAACGCATGAAGAACAGTTATGTGAAGCATGATACCTACAGTTAACCTACTGAACCTAGTCTGGAAAATGATTTAGTGGTACATTTATGCCACTTTGGAATCAATCATTTTATTATTTATTAACATTAGATTAGATTTGTAGTTGTTGTACTCTCAGTTGATGAGAGAGCTCAGAAATCACATTTCAAAAGAAGAGAGAAAATCTGAAGCTGTAGAGGCAGAAATGTCCTAGTTTATAGTTAATGCATAGTTAATGTTAAGGCTCAATTAAAGCTTGAGAAAGGTTATATGCATTGTCCCACATGGTATCTCTGCCAACGCTGCAGGGCTGATGTGTAGTTACAGGTTTGGAGGAGGTGCAGAAGCTTGGAGTCTGCACACACACAGTTCTAAACATGGCACAGCCCCCTCTCCGCAGATGCAGCTTTAAGCTCTAGTATGAGCCACACTTGCAGAACACCTACATATCGCCAAATACAACATCTGTACCCTATTTATCTCATAATGCCCAAAAAAGAGTTTGGCATCTCAAGCTTAACCTGTGTGACATCATCAGGGTTATTTTGTCAAACCTCAAACAGTGACACACTCACCCCATTCAGACTGCCCAGGTCCTTAACTTTGTGCTCGTCTGTGTTTGGCTCATAGTTGATGACGGCATGCTGTTTGTCCACGCTGCGGGACTAAAGCACACAAAAGCCAGTCGATCACTGTAATTCCTGTTAATCCCAGTGCTTCAAATAATATTCCAGACAGATGACAGCTCAGAACCTGTATCCGGTGGAGTTTCTCAGCACTGTACCTGTAGCATGAGCTCACAGTCGTCCCTCCCCACGAAAATCATCTCCCTGGGGAGACGATGACGCGTCCCGCTGCCGCTCGCCAGGAACCAGGAAGTCAGACTCATCTCTGCCTCACGCGTTCACTTCCTTAATGGAACCTGCTGAAACCAGAAGCGGTGTTAGAGAGCACATTTATGTCTAACATTGCATCTGTGTATTTGGATTCTGAATGAGACTACAGTCTCACTAAGCACATCACTCCACCTCCTTCTGTCTGCACCGTGTGTTAGATGCACAGCACAGTTTTGACCCTGACACGCTCACAGTGTTTGCCTATAGTGCTGCTAACAACACGAAACTAAATATGAGTGTGAAAATCCACAAACAGCTTACAGAATTCCAGACATCCTACTGCTACACTCAGTCAGCCGACGCCTGGTCACCAAATCCACAAAGTCACTGAAAATAGAGGAGGAGCAGTAAGATATTGCACGAAGAAGATAAGCCACATGAAATGATGATACACGTGCATTAGGGCTAAGTAAATTGGTGCTGTGCAGAAAGTTATTCACGGACAAACACACAGGACACAAAGAGACAGAAAAAAAACGCACATCTATGCTTCTCTGGTGTACATGAAACAGAAGAACAGCTCTTTTCAGAGGGCCTGCAGCCGCTTGTTCCTCTGCCGGAGCATCATTAGCACGCAGGCCTTGCTGACTCACGCTCCGAAGGAGCTATAGGTGATTTAATTACGCACAGTTTGGCATATTTGGACCTCCTGTTTGTGCACCAGCACATTCCCTATGGGACCTAACAGTGTCGTTTTATTCCCATGGAATAAATGTGGTTAACCCTTTCACTGGGCTGACTTCTAGTGGCCCAGATTTCCAGATTTAGACGCTTGGCCACACACGCCTCCATCCGCGGAGATATGAAATGACAACATATCAGCTGTGCCTGCGAGCGGCTCGAGCGTCGTATTCGGCCGATGATAATTAGCCCCGTTAGGCCATGTCTCGTTCCTGCCTCCATCGTGGAGCCTTTTAACGATCCCACGGTGGCGCAGGGGAACGTTCACTTAAAAACACCCACTGTTCTTAACGAAAAACCAAGCACATCATTGTTTAAACACATGCAGGCTGTTGCTACGGCGCATCCCCCGGTGGATGCTGATGAGGCGCGTGATCCTTCGGGATATTCATCTTCATACACACTCTACATCCTAACGCGGGCTCATTTAGACACATCTACAATAACACGAATCACGTGCTGTGGCGAATCAGGTTATGGAGGCTGTCTGCTGATGCGCTGCCAGGGCTCTGCTGATATGGACGACGTATAGGTTTCATTGCTCCTCTCACCGTCCTCCATTCCTCAGACGGGAGAGGCAGAGGAGGCCTTTCTTTGAAGACAAACGAACACACGAGCATATGTGTCACTCACCAGGTGTCCTGCGGACAATCAGCATCCGATGCGTGGAGGATTATTCTGAGCAGCGCTCCTGCTGCTGCTGCTTCTCCTGCGCGCCCGCCGCCCCGTCCAGCTCCCTCTGCATTGCTGTGTCTTGACCACACGGTGGCGCTATGTGCTCAGAGTAGTCGCAGAGGAGGTTATGTAATATTATAGTGAGTGATGAAAATGACATAACTCATTTAAAGACGTGTTAAAAACAAGTTGCAGGGCGGGTTGTCCCGACTCAGCTCATTACATATGTTGTTATATATTATCAAACATTATTATGACTGTATATAGCAGTTGCCTTATCTACGTTCATGTATTAAAGCTTTAAATGTGAATCTGATGAAACTCTAAACATGACATCAAACCTCTGCGTGCGTGGTTATGACGACAAAGTCTTCATGAGATCATCCTGCTCGGTGTGGATGACTGTGGTGATCTTCTGTTAACGCCAGTGCTGAGTTAAAACACTAGATGGAGACATTGTACCGAGCTTACTGAGCTTGATGTGCAGTTGTGAGGCACACGAATCACATTACAATAACTTTCAGTTAAATCAAAAATCTTTTTTTTTCTAGATTATTTCTCTGCTACTACTGTTTTTTCTCTGGTGCCTCTGATGTGTGACTTTTGCGTTGTTGTCTGTTGTAGAATTTATTTATTCTTAGATTTGTCACACAGTCTTCATATCAAAATAATATAAATAAAATAAAATAAATCAAAGAGAATGTATTTCTGATTAAAGATTATAGCATTTTTAATGTACATTTATCATAATCCGAAATGCTCACCCTGGGAAATTTGCATTTTATTCCATTGACATTGACTTAATCTGTTTTTCCTTCCTTCTTGTATTTCGACCACATTATTTGACATTTGCACCGTGGTGAGGCTTAACTACTGTAAGTACAGCTGCTTATTAGGCTGCTACTGAGAAAACTGTGGTTGGTCCTTTTCAGAAAGATGTAAAGTCACCGTGAAACTGAAATTGGACCAAATAAGAGAATAAACACTAAAACTAGATAATTTTCTCGTGTCATCTTGACAACAGAGCAAAATGTATTACTTACTAATATGTATTACTGAAATATTACTAATATTTATTAAAAATAACTACTGCATATTCAAATAGCAGCATGAACTGAACGGAAACATATGAAACGATATTGCCAACGTTGTTCTTTGCGCTTTCTGCGGCGCCTCTGCTTCTTCTATGACTCTGCCCCCCTCCTCCTCTTTCCCCTTGGCCCAGCCCCCTTGATCTCCGCTGTCCATTGGTGTCTTTAGGGTCTCTCTCTGTTTTTTCTCCCTTCCATAGGTAGTCCATAATGAGTGTCCATTGGTTTTTATTATGGTTTGTCCCCCTCCCACTGGCCGGCTTCGCCCTGCCCATGTTTTGTATGTCTCAGTCCGTCCATCTCCTGACGTTCAAGTTCGCAGGAACGTCACGTCCGCACTTGAACTTGCAGCTCAGGGGGCTTCGCTGTACCCCCATCACTCAGTCTTTGCGAAAAAGTCATGAAGAGCTCCGCACAGCGCGTAGCGCGCAACGCCGCATCCTCTGCGTGATCCGCTGCTCGTGTTTGTTGTTTTCCTCCTACTTGGATGTCAGACGCATCAATGAAGATATTTCATTTGGACTCTACCTTGTAGGAACGGATTCCCTAATGTGAACTCGGCTGAAAAGCCGCCACTGAACCAACATGTCTCGGCGCAAGCAAGGCAAACCCCAGCACTTGAGCAAAAGGGAGTTTTCGCGTAAGTGGATTTAAATCGCATTTAGCCGTTTCTCCTCAGGCTGCTCGTGTTCGTGTCGTTTAGGGCAACTTCCTTGGGAGATTTTAAGGAGACGTTAGGATACGTCCACGTACGGCCCCGCCGCTGTCCAGAGTGAAACTACCAAACGCAAACACCTCGAAGCCTTCACGTTTATTTCAAAGGATTGTTCCTGTGACCTGGTGAAAGTTTTGAAACAGTGTCACATTGCGCTTTAACTTGTGTTGCTTAACGTGTCGTGCAGCGCAGCCTTCAAGGTTTCTCTCGCCATTAAAGGGCATGCATGGGCTTTATGGTCAGACCTTTGCCTCTATGAAGGCAGCCGGAGCTCTTCTGCTGCCATTCGCGGAGAACTTTTCACATGTAGCCGTATAAACCTGTGCACCACCACCACAATCTAGCTTCTTTTGTATTGTAAGAATGTATTTACGGGTCCGCGCTGGTTCGGACACCGGGAAGTGGTGTTTACATATCCACTTGTTCACAACGCAGGGACCTCGTGTGCGTCTCCCAGTATGAATACTCATTTTCTGTTGTTAAAACTCTGTGAATGTATCGTGGTGTATCTCATGTAGTGACATTTACAGGTATATATTTCATGATTCCATAAGCATCTCCGTGCGCGACGCTGCTTTACGATCGCGGGAGGGAGAAGCAGGAAACTCGTTTTACGCGCGTGTGGTGAATTCACTGAGATCTTCTGACAGGCTTTTAGTTTTGTGCGGTCGAGATACATTTATGTTTGCGGGAGACATCTTCTCGCCATTCCTCCGATGACAGCAGGATCTGGTTTATCAGGAGGTTCTTACGCGCGTCAGTGAATTTGGAGACGTCTCCGTACATGCAGACGATTACAATTGAAGTTTTACGCGGACATAAGAAACCATATAGGATGTGTCTTATGTCTCTAATTATTCTTGTCATAAATGTGTGTTTGCATTAGGTTCCAATTGCGACTGAAATCAGTTTTCCTCCTGTCACTCGTGTGCATTCATTTTCTCGGGCAATTGTCAAATGCTTTGCCAGTGGGGGGCGCAATGTGATTGTAGTCCCGTAGGCCATTTATGAACTTGAACTTGATCCACTGTATCCCTGTGCTGCTTGACCAAGCGCATGCTTACGACCGCTTTAGTAGAAATTGGTGGTTGTATAGTTCGTGTTTAGTAATGCTCATGTATTTTTTATAGTGTAAAATATTCATATTCTGAAAGTAAGTGGTAAAAGGGTTTTTTACCAACAGTTTAAAATATGTACACATGTTACTTTTATTTTGCCTAATATATATATATATATATATATATATATATATATATTGCACCAGCATCTGTGAGCGAGGTTAGATCTAGTTTGACATAAACATATTTTTATATATTCATATTATTAATCCAAACAACGAAACACCCGAGGCTCATTAACACATGTATAATTGTGTTTTAGGGCAAACACTGAGCTGTCATGTAGCAAAGTGACTCTTTCCCTTATTGTTACCCAGATAGAGGGGGAAGTCATGAAAAATGTATTTGTTTCATAGAAAAAAAGCCATTTTTCAGTGAGTGAGTTGGATGACATTATCGATCCGCTGTTATTACAGCCATAATAGTGTAAAATGGCAAAGGAAGAGGCCTAATGATTTTCCTTAGAGTGGAACAGACCTTCTCCTGTGTCCCAGTGGATAACACTGGCATAAACTACTCTAAATTCTGGCACAGTCTGAGAAAAAAAAGAGGATTATAGTTTAGTTTTCAAAGTTATTCACATCACTCTTGCTCGGCATAAAAATGAGATTATTTGGTTTGAAGAAAATCTTTCCACCTAACCCAGCCTCACACATCCCGCCGATGTTCGTGGCATAAGCTGGTTAAGATAAGCTCCAGTAAAATAGGGGCAGATCCCTTCATCTTTAATGCAGTTGAACATACAGGTAACAGGGCCTATCTTGCATAGTCCCTCACCAGCTTCTCATCTGACCCGACATGGAATTAAAGGTTGAACCGACGGCAAGAATTCATCACATCTTATCTCAGCATCCCAGTTGGGGCGGCCGACGTCGTTCGCTATGTGGCTAGATTACTCCTTTAAAAATGCTCTGTCTCTTTTCCCTCTCTCTCTCTCTCTCTCTCTCTCTCTCCCTTTCTCTATCTCTCTGTCGGTACTTCAGGGACCTACTCCACATCCAACCCCTCAATGTCTAACCTTGGTTCACAAGATCCCAGCACTTTTAACGAAATGGGGTCCAATCATCTTGAACTCAAATTAGAATCTATTTTTTGATTCTCAGAGGTGTTAGGTTCATTAAAAAAGCGAGATTGGCAGCACAATAAAGAGGGTCAAGCAACTTAATCGTTTGGCTGCTGCCTGCAAGCTGAACATGTCAGTCCTTATCAAAGTAGTTGGTGTGCTCTTTCTTTCCTAAAAGTATTGTATACACATTTTACAACCTGAACGTCATCTTGTAGATGGACGGTTGCAGCGTGCTACTCAGTAATGTGCTTTTCCATTTCCTCATCTGTCACATTTGCTTACAAGCACTCCAGAACCTCTACCTTCCCGTTTCCCATATCTCACATTTCTCTTTTTTTGTCTGCCCATCCAGCTGAGCCACTCTCAGGTGTTTTACCAGAAGAAGACTCTCAGGACTCCCCCAGGCTGGGAGTGGCTCAGGGTGAGCCCCTAAAAGGGGACCAGGACCTGCTGACCTGCGGCCAGTGCCACTCTCGCTTCCCCCTGGCTGACATCCTATTGTTCATTGAACACAAACGGAGGCAGTGCCACGGGAGCCTCTGTTTGGAAAAACCTTTGGACAGGCCTCCGTCGTCGCCCCTCGCCTCGCCCCTCTCCACGTCCTCGTCTCACTCGCGGACCCACCATCAGCACTTGCGCAGGGTGCGTCACCCCGTAGAGGTGGCCGTTCAGGTGTCACCGCAGGATGAGGATTGTTTATCTGCACCCTTGCAAGGAATAATCCCCAAGCAGGAGAATATCACAGGTAAACACATCTGGAGTTTAAAATGGCTTCCACACAAGTATGAACAAATGCAGGCAGGAAAACACGTAACGAGGGAAAGTTTAAGGTCAAAAAGTGTGCGGAGCAGGTCACACATGCTCACTTTCAGAGAAACTCCATTACAAATAAGGATGACTCCTCTGTCAGATTGGTGGTAGGGAGGTATCCAATCTGCATAACCAGGCTGCGAAATATCTGCCGCCGCGTTTAGGAATCTCTCTGAGCTGAGCCATGAGCCTGCATGAAGACCAGCTATCCTGAAAAAGATTGTGAGAAAAGAAAACATTTGCAGACAGGGAAAAAGACACACACAGAGACAGACAAAGCGCCAGGTTATGAAAGACAGAGACGGAGAGAGAGAGAGAGAAAATATGTATTTCTTTTGGTTAGTTGCTGCATCACAGATGTGCTCAGATCCTGTGGCCTCCTCAGTCTCTCTCATGTGGTGCTGAGAGATGTATCTCTATCCCTCCCTGGCTTATGACACTGCCAATTCTCTCACTCCCGCAAATATGTGCCTGCAAAAGCTCACTCTGTTGCTAAAATTAAAAAGATAGAAGAGAATGTAATTATGCAGAACTGTCAAGGAAGAAGTGCTTATTTGAGGAACTTTACAGCCACTAATTGTCAGTGTTTTTCTTGATTTGAGCAATTAAGAACTCTGTAAGGTGGCTGCTCGGTTTGTTGGTTGTCCACTGGGACTAAATGAGTCTCTAGCGAAAACATGAGTTGCTGTTCAAACAAGCGTGGGTCTCTCATGACTGGTTTTACAGAGTGGGGTTTGATTTGGAGCAGCCTATCTGAACGTTTATTCACTTCCTTAAACACAGCCGATATCATGTGCCAGATTGTCCGGACGGCTCTGTTTTCACTTGAAACCGTTTCAGGCCAACTGCACGGAGAGTACTGTGCCCTACTGTACTGTATCAGTCAGGCTGCAGCTTTGCAGATGGCATTTGGAAATCACCACTGTTGTCTGCTGTTAGCTAGTTATTCCTCGGTCATACAGAATGACCACTGCTTATTAGTGCACATTTAGTTGAACATCTGTGCACGCACAAGGGCTTGTGTACACGCATCCTCACACATATGCACATCTGACATCTGGATTTTACCTGGATAATATCTGGATATTACCGTAACTTCTCTCGTTTATGAGCAGAACAAAGAAAACACATTGATCAAGTGACAACGTGAGGCCAAAATTGCAGATAAGGAAAAAAGGACAAAGCAGCAACAAATTTTGGGTGAAACGGGAGATAGTCTCTGTGTTGGACAGACCACATCAGTCACGTATGCTTATGAGCCAGCCTCCCCCCACCTCTGTTTTCCGTGTCCAAGATTGATGGATCCAGACTGGCAGTGCCAGCGCGCCACCCCGCACTCCATATGCTAGCTGCCATGTTCTCTCACCCTTCTCAGTTAGAGGCTGACAACGAGCGGAGGCATCTCAATACATACAGTGCTGTCCCTACACACGGTGCCTCCGCCGTAGCGGCTTCGTGTCCAGCTCATTCCAGGGGAGTGTATTATATCTCGCTCCCTTAAAGATTTACTGTATCCTGCTGCACTGCATATGCTCGAATGAATGTGACCTCTCGGCTCCACACACTCCTCCTGAAATGTCATTTGATGCAGATGGATTTCTGTAAGAATGGCAGCAAACGCAGACCACAGCACAGGCTAGGTGTGGAAAAGAAGGTAAATGACGCCCAGGATGGTGGAACTCGAAGGCGCTGGCGGTTTTCTGTAGAAGCCGTGCCTCTTCGTCTATGGGACAGCTGAGGCCGTCTGGGAGTCTCATGAATGCAGCTGGGGCTGGGGTGTGCAGTCTGGAGCTCTGGGCCGTTAGAAGAGGGCAGAGCAGCCTGCGTGCCATCATTTGCATGATAAACAATTTAAGATATGCACAGGGACACCGTAGCTTGTCTCCAGATTATGGATGGCCCAGAAAAAGAGCAGATGATGGTTTGTCACACAAACTATGTGGCTGCAGCGTAGTGTAACGCTGGGTCTATTTCACTGGATATAATTACCTTTAAAAAGACATAGTTTTTATTTACAGTCACATTAATTATTCCAGGGACTAACTGTGATTGTTATCGGTGCGATAAATGATGGTGCGGTTTCCGACACTGAGTAATTGGAGCAAGCTGCTTTCCATTATTATGATTTAGGATGCACAACTGTATTACTGTAGATTTAGGTGGGTTTTTATCTTGTCTTGTATACTATAATTAGTATTTTTACTAATCGTTTCCCTTCACGACATTTTATGAGAGTGGTACCACATTCTGTTGCTCGTATTGCTACAGTACTGTGGCCAGTATTTATTCATCCCAGCATTAGCACCTCTTGCAGTCTCACCAGTGTAGCCATGTGTGTTAATGAGGCCATTGTAGTCGCTCAAATCGACCACCATCACACACTTCTGCCTCTTTCCAGTGCACTGCCTCTATTGTAACCTGGTCTCTGAATCAATACTGATTTAATTACAGCAGCCACCTTTCCCCCTTTTTCTCTGTGAGCAGGAAAACATTCTAACAACTGAGTGGTATTTTTTATAACACCTCTCTGTGCCACGTATTCCTGCTGCAACTTGCCTGTCCTGTTCATCGCTGTGTGTTGTGAAGACAAAGGTATTTAGCAGTTTTGGCACCGTGCCACCTTTTTTCCAAACCACCAGACCCCATTCTCCCCATCCTAAGCACACATATACCCACACTGGATGTCTGTCAGGCAGAACTGAGGGGCTGAGCAGCGCATGGGGGAGTGTGTGAGAAGGGGCGGTGAGGGGGTGATATCTTTTTTGTGTGTCCAGTGTGTGTGTGCGTGCACATAAGTCGCTGTCCAAGTTCACATGGGGTGTATGCCTTTGTTTTGAAGATCACTTTAATTGATAGTGAAAAGGCACAGATGAGCTCTATTGTAATTATTGGACACCGGCTAATATTTTCAGCATAAGTGCTCCATTGTCTGTAAAAACTGACTCTAACTTGATCTTACAGTTGCTCCAGGCTCTGATAAAATCAGTCCTATTTTTGACTGTGGGTCCTACTAAGTTTTAATGAAGGTGAACAGGAATGGTTTTTAGGATGAATTTTTCATAGAGGACATTTTTGTATTCCAAAGCCAAGCTCTAAACTCCCACAACACGTTGTTGGTGTGAGTTTGTAAGCCTTTGTTGTCGGATGTGCTAAAGCCCAGTGCATGTTTACATCTTCACTGCGGATGCAGTGTTAAACTTATGCGTGTGCATATGTGTGTATATGAGTGTGGTATTTTACCACTCAACCTGTTTATAGCTTTCTCTGTGTGTGTGTGTGTGTGTGTGTGTGTGTGTGTGTGTTGGCTGTTTGTTAAAGCTTTACTACCCTGGGTGTGCAGGCTGAACATGAAAGGGTCTTTGACTTGGCAAGCCTTGCCTGAGGACACCCCTCTGTGGACCATGCCAGGCCAGACTTGGCACAGAGCACTGGGCCGGAGGGATGGGCTGGGCCTAAATCTGTGTGTGTGTGTGTGTGTGTGTGTGTGCATGTAAGAAGAAGAAGGTAGAGGAGGTGTATCCGTGTGTTAACGGGATGTTTTGTGGGTTTAGGAAGCAGAACCTATAGCGAAGAAGCGGGTGTGTGTAGGCAGGTATGCAGCGGCGTTTTTGTGTGTGCGCTGTCCTCAGGGCTCCTGGCTTGGACTTCCTGTGTCTGTTTGTCTTCTAACAGCTCTGGTGCCACAGCCTCGGGCCATTCAGGTGGAGGCTAGTTGAAGTATGCACACAAATCCACACACACACACACAAATGCATGCACCCACACATAAATGTACACACACACACACACACACACCTGTTTTATGTACACAAGAATGACCCCCCCCCACACACACACACACACATGCAGTGTAAACCCTGCTCTGTGAACCTGTGTTTTGTCTGTAATAAATGTGTTGTGGCAGAGGCCCCACGATGTGTTGTGAGTAGATGAGATCTGTCAGAAACATATGATCCCTATTTCAGCCGCCTCTTCTCCAGTTTTCCCTCTTGTTCTTTCCCAGGCTCCTTCCTCTTTCTCTTTTCCTCGCTCTCTCTCTCCACGCGTCGCTCCAGCAGTTTGTCTCGAGGGACTGGAAACTTATAGTTTTGGCTACATTATGGTGTCTACACCTCTTAAAGGCTTCCAACATCCACTCCAGAGCTAATTCTCACTCTCGCAGATTTGGCTGCAGAGCAAGCCAGAAGACATGCACTCACACACACACACACTACCGCTTTCCATGCACACCACCTTCTGTCCAATGAAGCCATAGGACAGAAGCAACGTTGTTTATCCACAGCCGCAGTGCACAAGATAAAAAAGTATCCTCAGAAATAAGCATGTCCCGCTGCTGACCTGTCAATAGTGTGGCAGGCAGACACATCACGGGGTCAGGGGTCATTTGACAGCGTCAGGGCCTGTCACGCCAGCCGACGGCTTCACCACCTGCAGGTTAATGACTTTATTTTTAGACAGAACAGAAACAGAGAAAAAAAAAGTGCCTCTGAAACAGCTGTAGTTCAGGAAGTGGTGGAAGAGAGCGAAAAGGACAGAAGCACTATTTTAGGATGGCAGGTTAGTTTGGGGTGAGAACGGAATTTTTACATTCATTTCGCTTATTTTACGTCTAAGAGTCTGTATCACATTGCTCAGCGTGTCACTGCAACCTCTTGTTGCTGTTGTGACTGTGGTGTTTGACGCTGTGGTGCTGCAGGACTAATGCTTTGTCTGTCTCACACCCACGGAGATAATGCTGAGGCCACAGGAGAGCCGCGTTGACGAGGGCATCATGTTAGTCTGAACCCGCTGGTCCTGGTCACTATCTTCCTTTCTGGTGTTTCTTACGCCACTATCTGCCCCGCTGCAGGTCCCGGTGCTGGGCTTGGCCTGACCGAGCGTGTGTGTGTGTGTGCGAGTCTATTTGCCCCCTTTGTGTGTGGGTGGGTGGTCGTCTACAGCTGTGTCTCGCCAGCCTTATCTCGACCAGAGAGATACAGGACAGAGTGGGCCCCTGTATCAGACGTTGTGAAACCTCACTGTGCATGTGTATGAAGGTGCTTAGAGTGTACATGTGCCTGCTGCAGCACTTTTTCATAGATGTATACTAATGTGTTGCTGTATTCCACAGGGGGGGGGGTGTTCAAAAGCTCATTGCCTCCTAATAGCTCAAGTTAACTGTACATTTGATCTTAGATTCAAATCCCACGTCTGTTAAAAAGATGATCGGATGATCAGGGCTTCATTCATTTTTAAGAGTGTTAATTTGGTTATTAGATTCACTTTAGGCAACACGGTGATGTTGGTGCAGTGTAGTTTGTTTTGAACAAAAGCGTGCAGGCACGAGTTGGCACGCCGATGAGACCGACGCGCACCGACGCGCACCGACATCACTTATGCATGGATGCGCACGCACACACACACACACACACACACATGCATACTTACACCTCCACTCCATCCCCCACACAAAACTGACCCCCAGCCCTCATCACACACACACACACACACACACACACTCATAAATGCACACTCCTGTCCCAGGCACCCTTTACTTTTGCAGGCTGAATCTCACTGATAACATGCTTGCGCCCTCATTTAAATTTGAAGCGCTTCTTTAATCTTCAAAGGCCTGATTGCTTTATGAATATGCATGGACTGAGCTGACTCTCAGTTCATTACCTTGTTGTAAATTCTAATGACCATTAGGGCCTGGCGCGGTAATTGCCAATTGTTTTGCATTTTTGATTAGCCCATTACCGGAGCGCATTCTGAACATGTCTGCCCTGCCTGCCTGCCAGGCCACAGCAAGAAGCGAAGGGAGGGGGGAGAGTAAAAAGGGAGAGCGTGCAATGGAAGTCAGCGCGGGGGCACAGAAACACAGTTTAGGTAGCGTCAGCTTGGAAACTTAGCTCAAAATGTTACTTTTGTTTGCTGAGGGAAGTGGGGACGAACGACACAAGGCAAGAAATGTAAAAGTCCCGTTAACATGCTCTGTCCAGATTGTTTCTGCAGGGGCTGAGTGCAAGAATATGTAACTGGCTGCATTTATGCCAACCTGTATTTGTTTACTGTGCATAGATGTCGGTCTGACTGTGTGTACATGTCTAAGTTTGCGTGCAGTTTGGTGAGTTGGGATTGGTGGGGAGGTTTTAGTAGTGCATCCCAATGCACACCGTGCCTTGGACCTATGAAATATTGATTGCTCCTAGCAGAGTGGCATCGCCCTGCTACAACTTGATAACATCTAATGGATAATTTAGCGCTCTAAAATCATCAGGCCGGACCTGCTCTCTAACAGGCTGGAGAGGACAGAAGCTGCTGGGCTTTTGTGGCTGTTGCTGTGCTTGTTTGTTGGAAAGAGGCATGAGGACAAACAGAAAAAGGATGAAGAGATGGAGGAAAAGATATGGAAAATATATGTCTGTGTTGTTGTTGTGAGTCCTTTCCCCTACCTGGAGAGATTATGTGGTGAAGCTGTCTCTCTCTGGCTTTTTAAGTACACGCAGCGTAACTTTTGAATATTTCTGCAATAGACCTTGTCAGTATTATGTGGGAACACAAGCATTATCATTTCATGGAAGATGCCGTGTGGGTTTACCTGGACTGGTGTCGATTTTCTCCCAGCATGTATAGACTGCTGTTCACCTCACAGAATCAGATGCTTTAACAAAAAGTACAATTTAGTTGCATCAAGTTTAAAAATGTGGCAAAAATTACAACATGTCATTCATTGTGCTAAAGATCGCGCTCCACAAACAACGGTGGTGTCTGGAATATCCTGAGATAAACAGTCGCTTAACTGCAAAATACACTCTACGTTTAGTCCGCTCTCATCCATGTTAATGGACCTGACTAAATATTAGACAACAGCTCTCAGGATAACACATTACAGTCCAACAGCACTACAGAGCATAGCGTCTGAAATGACCATGAAGTGGAATCAAAAGCTCTCTAAATTAGCTTGAACTTATTGTACAGTTTTGAGATTAATCATTTATTTAGCCTGTGTGGCCTTCATCTGTGGTCTTTTTCTCATTTCAACATTACTGGCACCCACAATAAGCTGAAAATCTTGCGACCACACCACAGCAGTTCCAGCACCAGAGTACTCAGACAATTGCTGAACATTTTGCGTGAATGGAGCTTCTCTCCTTCTGTTCTCTTTCTCGCTCTCGCCTCCTCTCTCTTGTGTACCATTCATAATCTCCATAGTGTTTACACACAGCTCTTAGGCCTACTGTCAGTCTCTTATTCCCAGACTATTAAGCTGTTGACAGTTTGGTTAATCGTCCCACAGTTTGACTTCAGGGGAATCTGAGAGGGGTCAGCGGAGTCCGTCTCTGAGGTGTGGGGAGAGAGTGGCCTGTGTGTGTGTGTGTGTGCGCTGTTCTTTGCGCTGTGGTGTGTGTTCGTGTTGTGAATTTGTCTCGTTTTAACAGGAGGCAGGGTGCATTGGCGGAAAATGAGCGGGGCGGTCTTTGCTCTGGTCTTGCCGAGGCCTGGAGGGGCCACAGTCACAATGGGGAGATTGTCCAGCTCGGGTTCAACTCGAGCAAGTAGCTAGCTCGGAGTTAGCGGGCTGACTGGCTAGTCTGTGTCCGGCCTGCGTGTGCTCACGCTCACACACATACAGATGGAGAGAGACATAGCAGCAGTGGAGCTCGCTCTGGCCAAAGGAGTCTTGGGCAGACAGCATGATAGATGGCTTTGTTAAAGGGTCCCAGGGTGTCCCCTGAACTTGAAGCACTCTGTTTATCTTGAATAGGAGAAGCACAGAGTGTTGGGGGGGGGGCAGAGAGGAGGAGGAGGAGGAGAAGAGGGAGAAAGGGAATGATATAGCTTTCAGGGGAAGGGAGAGAAAGGGAATGAAGGGGGAGGGAGAGCGAGAGCGAGGGCCTGTATCTGGGCAGGCCTGGCTGGGGGTATGGGAAGGTTAAGGGGGGGGTCGTGAGCAGGCACGGCTGCTGGAGAGTGAGGAGGGAACGAGGGGGATGGGGCAGCTCTCCTAGTAGCTGTCCATTAACAGATGAACTTGGCAGTGGTCCAGGCCTCAAAGGTCTTAGGAGACAGGCACACACACACACACACACACACACACACACACACACACACACACATGAATGTGCACTTCTGTGGTACCTGCTTTCAGTGGATGGAATGCCACCGCGGTTCGTTTTTGTCCAGAGGCGAAAGAAGACGCGTTTCAGGTTCACCTATGACAGAACCGGTTCAGGCCGGTTAGCCAGCTTGGCCATAGGAGGCAGGCGGAAAGGCCTCGGCCCTCCTCTCTCCACGTCTCCTCCTCACGTACTCCTCCTCTCTGTGTAGGCTTTAGAGGAGGAAACAGAGAGAACCTCTAACCTGAGGGCGCAGGACAATGCCGAGAAGCAAAAAAAAACAAACTAAGAAGCGCGAGAGCGTGGGAACAAAGTGAGACACGAATAGATCCAGTGGTAAACGGGGAGGAAAGAGGAGGGAAAAGTGTTTGGTTGTTGTTGGTGCTCTCCTCTTGATGGGGCAACATGAGCCTAACACCGCCACTGCCATTGTGTGCTGGAAACATTACAGCAAACAGAGTGAGAATTCGATATGGAAGATGTACATAATAGACTGTTGTGCTGTGTGAGCCAGAACCCTTCTATCAGTGTCAGGTTCACATTCGTGAAAATATCTCCATGAATCCATACGTCATCTATTGTTTTCTGTGACCGTAATGGAAATCATATCTCTTGAATATTCTTGCATTGGTGGACACAATAAATTCTCAGATGTTCCCCTTGCTTTCAGCTCCCTTCTTCAAGATGGCAGATCAGAGCTTTGTCATCTGCCATCTCTTAGACACATCTAAGGATTTCAGGGAACTGAGAGTTTATCGTGTATGACTGTAGAATTTGCTAATTTGAGTTCTATTTTGGACTACAGCTCTTCTTTGTCTGTCATCTTGATTACATTTCTACTGTGCCTAATATTAATGTTTACAGTTTCGGACACGCACATGGTCACAACGTTGGGAAGAAATCACAGATTCGAGGCCAAGGCGAGGTTTATGGAGAAAGATGAGTAGATTGGATGTTGTCTCTCTAACTTAGTCTTAGTCTTTTTTTCTCTCTGATTGAGACACATTTCTCCAAACTTTGGTAAAATGTTAGTGTGCATTGAAACTGCGTGTTTTCATTTGCACCGTGGAACTGGAAAGGTGTCAGTTACTGACGTGTGATGCTGAATCAGTGGACAGTTGTGTTACCTTTTGTGTCAATCGGCAGAGTGAATTTTTAATGTAGAAATTCATCACACACACGCTGCGGGGCAAACGTGGATAATGCATGTTTGTGCATCTGTGTGTGCATGCGCTTGTGTGTGTGTCTCTATGTAAATACATGCAATCCCATTTGCATGTATTTCACACATGCTCACTTTTAATTTGTTATTTATAAAGAAGGTTCTTCTTTTCATCTTCCCCTTTTCTTCCAGCCTTCCAGCTCTTGCTCTATTTCTCAGAAACATGTTTTCTTTTCCAAAATTCTTGCGTGGCTACTTTGCTGCCAAAGCCAACTAAAAATCTTGCTTCTGTGTGTGTGTGTGTGTGTGTGATTGAGAGAGAGAGATGATGGCTGTTTTTATAATGCACCCCTGCAAATTTGCATATGTATATGTGCAGATTGTATGAGAACAGCACTCACACTCGGAGCAATTGGATGGGGAGGGGGGGGGGGGTGATTGGGGCTGCTGCAAGAACTGTGTGTGTGTGTGTGTATAGTTTATGTGTGTGTCTTGAAGGGGGGTCATGTTGGCGCTTTCGACCCCCCAGACAAAGCCGGCCACTACTCCCAGATGGTAGTCTGCTCTCTTCGGCCATGTGTCTGGTGTGTGTGTGTGTGTGTGTGAGAGAGAGAGAGAGAGAGGGAGAGAGAGACTAAGGACAGAGACAGATACAAAGATAGAGAGAGTGAAAGAGGAATTTGCAGGCGAGAGTTTGTGTGCATGTGATACAGTCAGAGGATGCTTGTGGGGGGGTTGGGCGTGGGGCACAGAGTGTGTCTGTGTGTGTGTATGTGTAGGCATGCACATGGGCCTATAATAAATGTGAAAGTTTTTTACTTAGTTGTAGCATCTAATTGAGGAGTTTGCATAATGTGATCAAAAGCAGCTCGGTGTGGCCCCGTACGTTGTGTGTGCCTCGTCCTCGTCTCAGACATCTAGACATTCAGAAGAAGGGATGGTGTTTGGTTGAGATTTGGACTGTGATAAAAGAGGGAGGAACAGAGGTATAGATGGGCAAACTGTTGTCTTAGCACTGTTGACCTACTGTAGTAGCTGTCCATGGACATCTGGCAAACGGGGTCAGCACTAAACCAAGTGTCAGGCAGATTAGGTTTACATCATCTCTCCGCTGGACAGCGGGACAGTGAATAAGATGATTGTCGCGTAGTGTAGAGAAATGTTGTTTAATGGTGTGTAAGTTGTATTTTAGATCAGTTCTGGGGGACTATATTTGACATTGATGTCATCTGTGCTGCGTTTTTGTGTCTTTCGGATGTTATCGGAGGGAAATCTTCCACCAGGCAAATAGCTCTAACAACATAAGGGTCCCAATATTCAATATGAAATCCTGCCTGAGGGTTATGTCTAAATCCTGGTTTTCCCCTGAGGCTGTATATTAAAACAGGCCTGCGGCCCTGTTAAGAAGCAGTTATCTATTGGTTGGACAGCCTCCAGCCTCTCTGACCTTGATGTTTGTTTTCCTTGTATCCCCAGACATAAACATGGCTCTCGCATCCAGACACACCGACAGACAGGAAGTTATCCTCTCTGATGTGTTTCTCTTACATCTGGCTCCTCGGTGAACACCAGGGCAGATTTATTGAGTTTGAAAATGTGTGTGCGCACAAGCACAAAGTCATGAACCTGAGTTGTGTGTGAATTGTTCTAGTGTGCAGTTCTTCACCCCCCCACCGCACTCTCTTCTCTCACACCTGTCAGACTGGTTCTCTCTCCTTCGTTTCTTAAGGCAAAGCCCGTCTCCTTTTTCTTGACCAGGTAGTATTTTGTTAGCAAACAAGAAACCAGACTCCCTTATGACAACCCTTTACTGCATAGTTCAAAGTTTCAAGATAACCATTCTCTATTTATACCTTTATTGAGGCAAGCCCTTCTCTGCCAGTGAGCGGGCTGGCTGGGAGTGCTTTCCATGCTGGACATGCCCTGTTCTCCCCAGGCTCTGGTACTGCTGTGGTCTGCCAAGTTGCAAGGCCAGATTGCCTGTAATAGGCCTGCCATTTCCCTCTCATCATCTGTCAGCACTCTGGATCCAACTGCCGGGTCCAAAGAGGGCTACCACTCTCCAATTAAAAAGGTTAATTTGCCCTCGCCCATCTCTTCCGACCCCCCCCCCCCGCCCCAGCCTCTACAGCTTGCTATGTCTTCATTAGCACTCGTTTATGCTTCAGTGTTGCCTTCCTTTATTTCTTTAGACGCTGTTTTATAGGGAAAAGGGAAGGGTTGAACGTCCATTAGCATATTTTTGAGCCAAAATGTTGACTAAATTGATCTCCGAGGTTTCAAATTGAGCAATTTAAGTTTAAAATCACAAAGTGTCTTTGCATGCTTCACCATATTTAATGCCACCGATTAAGTGGCTCGGAGAATGTGATATAAATTGTGTGAATTTGACAGTGAAGAGCCAAACCTGTGCGTCGTGCCAGACTAAGAGAAAAGTTCACAACTCTTTCCATTTGTGTGGCAGTTCATACATTGTCATTTTCCTCACACAGTGGTGTCAGTCCCTTAAGCCTAAGCCAAAGCTGAGAGGATGAGCGGTGTGCAAGTGAGACCTGCTCCTGTGGGATATATAGCCACAAGCTTATGTTCGTCATCTGTGATCTGCTCCATTCAAACGAAGAGAGTGGCGAGCTGGTCTGTTGTAGCTCCCTGCTTCTCTATCTCTGCTTGGTGCTTTGGCCTTTTCCTGTTCCACTTCCCTATTCCCCCCTGGTTTTCCTCACTTATGCCATTTTATCATCGGAGAGGTCGGAGGAAAAGGGTCAGCTGCGTGTCCTTCTTCTACTTCTTCTAAAATAGCCTTTTCTATTTCAGCCACCCTTTACTTCTGCCTTTCAGTTGATCTGAACAGAATGTTTGTGGACGCGTGTGGACATGTCTTTTAGTGAACCCAAAGCCCAGGAAGGAAGCTGCCCCTAACCGCCTGTACTGCTGCTTTCTGTCAGTTAGCGCTGCTGTCACAGCTCCATACCTGTGCCAGCCCCGCACACTGTTGTGCGGCTTTTTGTGTTTACTTTTGGGTATCTGGGTCTTTAGAGGCAGGATATTGAACGGGCAGTTGAGATATAGCGCCTGTTTTTTAGAAGGATAATGGTGGGCATTTCCACTTTTTGACCCATTTTGTTTGTGGCTCGTTTGATTTTGTTTTGGATCCTGGTTTTGGACAGATTTGGCAAGCCTTCGTCCAGAGTTTGCAGGTTGGAGATATCAACAGGAAAAAAACATTTATTTTTGGAACTAATAAATGAAAAGTAATTGAATGAGGGTGGAATGGAGCCTCTTACTGTTTGTGAGGAAGTTAACATAAAATATAGGGTGAGTTGTGTAATTATTTCCCCTTATTAAATCAGCTGTAGCAGCTGCGTTGTCATCTGCTGTTAAGTGTAGTGGCATACTAAATGAAATTGGGGGTCACTCTTGGTAGTTTTAGTGATTAACATAAACTAATGACTTGGAAGGATGAACAGGAGGTGGAGATAAAGGGGGTAGAGTAGGAGGGAAGAAGGGGGACGTTGTCTGGCTCCCTCACCCACCATTAAGGGCCTGCCCCTGGACTGAGAGAGCGGGCCAGTTTCCCATGCACCGGCGGCACAAGTGAGTCCTCTTTGGTTACACAAAATGTCTGCCTGTACCGCCACGGAGAGAGATATTATTAGCGTTATTTTGCCTTAGTTATCTGAGAGCGTGGTGCTTTTAGGCCCCCTTGTTTGAGCGGCTGACAGACACTTGAGTTTCTGCAGCAGATTAAATGAAATTTTAGCAGCTTTTTCTTGGGGCCTGGCCATAAAACCGCACAAAGGAAGCAGCTGCCACTAATGTAATCTAGAATGGGGTGCCGCAGTGTAAAGCTGTCCACCACTCTTTTGTTTTTCCCTTCTTCTCCTCTACGCGGCTTTTTACACCCTTCAGCTACACCCCTTCCTCTTCAGATAATATCCCTTTTCTTTCACTGCCTGAATTCCTTTTTCATCAGCTACCCTCTGTGTACCGCAAGGTGATGAAACTGGACAAGAGCAATAAAGGCTGTGTGTTTTAAGAGCAAACGTACATTTTTATGTCTTTATATATCTGTACAGTAATGTCAAAGGTAAATGTGACGTTTTCGTAGGTATCCTGAGGAAATTTTTCCCTCCTGAGATTCTTTGTCACACTTACCAGATATGCTGGTCATATATGGAGTGACTTTACAGTTTGACCTTGGGCAAACCCACAGTTCATTAGGGTCATAAGCTTTGCGAACTATGCAGTAGTTGGTTGTCACTGTCTCAAAATGACAGGGTGAGAACCTGAGATCATGTTGTCAGAGAATTTGCTTACACTTTTATCAGGGCAAGCGATTCAGAGGAGAATGAGGGAAAAATAGTGGAGCTGAAACTGCAGTGTACAAATGTTCCCAATAATGAAAAATGTTCTAATTATTTAGACTTGACGTTGCATCAGCACAGCAACAGTTCTGGCACGTTGACGGTGCTTTACATTACACTCCACTGTTGCCTTGTGTAAATGAAGTTTTATAGTCCGTTAGAGAGGCAATGGCACAAACATCTGGTCCATAAATCTCAGGTGGCGCTGCAGAGTGCGGCCTGAGAAACCAGCTCGACTCATCCCCTGATCAGCCATTAATCCACATTTTTGCACTTCCACACTGACTTATTTATATATATGGTTTAACCAACCGTACTGCACTTAAGCTTTACTTGGAGGGATTGCGTTGCAGCGTTCTGCTGTACCGTTTATTACTGATGAAAATAAACGACAGTACAGTTTAACGCAGTGCCGTAGCAGAACTCCTAAGCCTTTCTGTGCTACATCATTTGTTTTAGTATTTGCACCGTGGGTGTGTACTGGTTGTGTGCGTGTCTTTAACTACGTCTTGCTAATGCCTGTTGTGGAATGTCTAAGTTCTTGGACCCTTCCTGTGCAGAAACGATGGCTTGGAGGTGGACTCTGCCTGCCAGTCTGTCTGTACATGCATGTGTCCTGTCCTGCAGCTGTCTGTGAATAAATCCTTCTGTCACCAATGGCGCACAGGCTTCCTTCACGAATTCTGCTCGTCAACTCTTGGTCTAAAATCTCATTTGGGAGTTTTTCTTTAAATAAAAGACATTTATTAGTGTTCTGTTGAGGCCATGGGAGGCATTTGTTTTGGTTTTTTGCTTATACCTTGAACATAACTGATTCACAGAATAGGTTTGTACCCATTACTGGAGTTCTCTTTCTTCGTGTTAAGCCTTGATCTCACTCTCTTAACTCTATCTTATTATTTTTCATTGCTTACCTTCGCTTTTATATACAGTCCTCATAAATACAGGAGAATTTGTTGTGGTCTAGCACATATGCACGCTTGCATACTTACACACCACATGTGTTTACTTAAACCACATGAACCAATAGAAGTAGTACTTGCTTTCTTTTTAACCACCCTCCTTCCTGCTCCTTTCCTCCACTGTTCCTCCTTTGCTCCTCAGGATAGGTCACTATAGCCCTCCCTATGAGCATAGTGATCTATGGGGGCCCTAGACCCGGACAGATTTTTGGCATGGCTGGCAGGTAGAATTCCAGGACCGTTTTCATATCTTAGGGCCTGAGCCTTGTTAAAAGCTTGATTTATGCTCTACAGCTGGGCACAAAGGAACCTACCGGTTGGCTACCTTAATTAATATCACACTCACAAATGCTTCGACATGTGCATGTTATTGACACACGTCTAGGGAGAATAGGCGGAAGGGTTCCCATTCTGTATTTTTAACAGGCACATGATAACGTTGGTGCAGAGGATGTTGACCTTAGAAAATAAACAAGAAGCTGTGTTGAACATAATTTAGACATATTTTTTAGCAGTGGCTCATTAAACAGATCGTTTATATAAATGCCCTCTTTTGGAATACGGAGGAATAGGGCAGTGGGTGTTATCCTTCTGAGCTTCACAAGGTCCTATTGTCCACTAATTTAGCCACCCCTTGCATTGCTATCGGCGCTGATCAGACCACATGTCTTCAATTAGTAGGCAGGAATCTGGTGCGGCGAGCCTCGGCGATGAAGAATTATGTGGAGTGTGGCCTGCCATTGCTAAGCATATGGTCCATCCATCTTATGCGCAGTTATTGATGGTGTATGTTACATCTAGGTATTAACAGGCAGCCTTTAGCCCATTGTAATCCCACAGTTCTTTCTCTGGCTTCTGCAGTGCAGTCTTGCGTCACTGGAAATGAAGATTTTACCCATACTTTGGTAACCATTTCATCCAAAATAACATTTTAGAAAAGAGTGACCCTGGTTGGTATCAAGCTGCCAGCTTAACATTGGTGTCATTGGAGCTAACAACATGCCGAGGAACAGCGAGGAAAACATTTGTAGGTCACTTTATATATGACCACTTCCTCATGCTGCCATGTCAGAATGTCTTCAAGGGGCTGAATTAGGGCTGAACAGGAGGCCATTTTGCAATTTTAATCAGGATTTGGAAAGCGTCTGGGTGAAGAAGTGGCCCAGCACTGTTTTCTCCTTGATGAATTAATAATGGAACAAGGAACGGAGGGATGGACGAATAGTGGTGGGTTGGAGGATGAAATTTTACTTTTAGTATCTTTGTCCTTATTGCAGGAACAGCGATATTCATGTCAGTGTGTTCAACGGGGTAAAATGACGATGTATTACATCTGCATTTAAAAAAAATACACCAAGTCCAGACTTCAGTCCTGCAGTTACCTCGTGTACAAGCAGAACCCTTTCTTCTTCCTGCCTCTCCATTTCTAAGGAAAATGGTTTTGCCAACTACAGGCTGACCCTGAGATACCCCTTGATCTAAAAAGTCCAGCTATTGATGCTTCCTTAACCACTCGACCACCGTGTGCATAGTCACACACACCAGATGGGACGCGTGTTAAACCCTCAGCCTCCACAGCTCCGGGCCACGGGACACTCCAACACACTGGCCCTCTTGTTTTAAAGTGCCATGTCCCTCCACAATGCCTTGAGGCTTGTATGCATAACGAGCTGCTATGGTTGGCCCAAGCTCACATGCCCTGGTCCTCTCACCCTGAGGTGGTAGGACAGGGTGAAAAATAGCTGCATGTTTAAAACGGCCCTTGTTCATTGGTATCTAAACGATGGCCCATGCTTGAGACCTTCTGGGGCTTCTGCACGCGTGTTCAGGAACAAACAACTGAGGTCAATATTTGTGGTGATTTTGTGTTTCCTAACACTCCTCTACTTCTGCTTCAAAGACATAGTATTTTACCCGAGTCCATCTGATACCCCCTTCAACTGCTCCACCCTTTATTTTTGTCTTACAGCAATGACAGATAATGAAGACCATCATCCTTTGAGTTCCCTCCTTTTCTTTTTCAGTCTCATTTTCCTATTGTTTACAGTTTTTGCTATCTGGCCGGCAATAAATGAGTGGCTGGAGAAGATGAGAAGTGTGTTGTAGCGCAGGTCTTTAATGGCCATAGGTGGTGTCTCTTTAAGCTTAAGAAAAGAAAGATTTAAGAGGAAGTGTTTTGCAATTGTGTAAGGGCATTTGTGTAATAAAAACAAATGTGAGGGAGAAACTGTGTTCGTGTGTGTGCCTGTGTGATTGCCAAAGACAGACCCACTTTAACCTCTCTCAGTGCTGTCATCAGAGCGTGTTAAGTGTGATGCCAGGAGGAGCAACGAAGGAGCATGCAAGCTGCATGAGGGACAGAGAGAAGGAGGGAGAGGGAATTACTCTAACCTCCGGACACTAAAGTGTTTACTTACTCCAGACAGAGAAAACATATGTGTGTGTGTGTGTGTGTGTGTATCCGTACTTTAACTCAGAAACACCCTGACTGTGGGTCTGTGACTGTAGATCAGGGAAGGCCTCTAACCCTCTCTGCCCTACTCTTCCTCTTCAACTTTTCTTCACTCACTTGTCTGCCTCTATCTGCCTCGCTCTCTCTCACACATCATTCTCTGCTCTTTCGGCGCTGTCCCATACACTCAACGCAGTGAGCTCAATGGGGACTCTGTGTCTCCCCTCTGCTTTCTGTTTCGCCGCTACTTGTCTATTTATGTATGTATGGCTGATGTAAATACAGTATATTCCATTATTTATATCTGCTTATGTCAGTATACAATACATGTCCATCTGCAATGCATACATAGCTCATAGCGGTTAACTTGCACTAGTTTTCAATATAAGGGCTACATGCTACGTCCAAGATCGACAGAATAGCAAAACCACCATAACTCTATTACCTAAATGTTACAAATAATATTTAGAATAATAATAAATGTATTAACAGTGTATGATTTTAAAAAACAGCTTTTGCTCTTCACTTAAGGTGTGTGTGTGTTGCCTGCAGCCAGGTGATTTTGGTATTGCAAAGCTGACAGGATCTATTTGTTTATAAATATTAAAGTACAATAGTTTTTATATCTAACAGTGGTAATTCTGTAGTATTTAGCATCTATCTTGTGGTATTTGTTTAACTGTTTACTATGTTAGTGAGTTTTGATTTGTGACTTTTGTTCCTTGCTGGTGAAAGTACCAGCAGTTTAAACCTCTGACAGACACACCGGCTTTTTAGGAATTCTGTTGGTGCCTTGTGTTGCTCTGAATATTCACCAGTGAAGCTGTTCAGGTTTTGTTTTCGAAGCTGTATTGCAAGTCGACTGTAATGTATTGATTTCAAACCTTCAGCTTCTTTTTCCGTGTGGTGTTTGTGCTGCCCTGTCCATCTCCGTGTATGTCTGTGAAGACTGAACAGGGGGAAAGCTTGGAGGTCAGATACAGGGCCCTGTATGCTCCGGTGAAGCCGAATCACATTCTAGCAAATGGTATGCAGGCTCATAATGCGCTCCACTCGTCCAATAGCCGGAGACGAAACAGTTTTGACAGTGTCGAATGCCCTGCCCCGGGGGCCTTATCATCCTCCTCTGCTTGCCTGCCTCCTTCCCCTGTTTCTCTTTTCCTGATGCTATCTATCCGGAGATTTATGCAGAAATGTGCAGCTAGTCGACCTCTCTGGTCCCCCTCCATCCTTTATGCGGGGATGGCAGCCTGTCATAAGCTGAGCTATGCAGAGATAGTGAAGCTCAGGCTGCTGGCCTCATGTCTTACGGAGGTTATCTTGTCTGTGCACTTCAAACAGGGATGATGCTTGTAAGGAAAGACAGTGGATGCTCTCATTTAAATGTTGCAGCCATCACGTCTACGCATTCTATTTTATTTCATTTTTATTCTATTATATTCAGTTATATTTTTCATTAGCCTGTTTCACTCCTCCCCCTAAGCTGGAGTTTATTGAGACATATCTTTTCTTTGACAGAACACTTTTCACTTTTCCCCTCTGAAGTGCTCACAGACTCCTGGCCCATCTGGGATATTGCCTGAGTCCAAAAATACTCCAGCTTGATTAAGTCTTCTTATGTACCTGGATATGTGTGCTTAAACTGACACTTGGCACTTTGCAGTTTCTTTGATTCCACTTCTTTATTTAATAGCTTCTCGACTGAGTGTTGGCTTTTGTTGACAGTAGTTTGATCCTGTGAAGCGGATCCCAACTCAATAAATAATCTCTGCGTATACTTACATAAGCAATGCTCCATTTAATTAGACTCTTTAGGCTTAGAAGCCTTGAGGTCTTTTCACTGTACCATTAGCCCTAGGATGAGAAACAACAGTGCGGCCTCCTACTGTCACTGGTAAGCAGAGTGCAAATAATGATCTGCATTATAAGGTCTGCCGGACCAAGCTGCACCCAAGCACGAAGCTTTCCAGCTGGGCTTAGTCGGAGTGGATGAATGAATGGATAGATGCAGGGATAGAGAGACGGACGGACGGATGGGTGGGTGGATGGTCAGTTCAAACACAGTTCAACCGAGAAAACATCAAAGGAAGCAAGGTTGCACAGGGAAATGTGCAGTGTGGAGCGATTCACATTTTTAAATGATACATATAAATGTCTACACGCACACACACGCACACACACACACACACACATAGGAAGGCCAGCATGTATGGACACAGTCATTTGGCCTACCATGCTAACAATCAGCATGGATGAGTGTAAAAAGCTGATTAACTCAGCAAGCAGCCACACATTTGTCTATTGTATATAGTGCACGCATTCATTGGCCCCTGTGTGGGTGCCATCTGTCCATAATGGCTTCTTAGAGGCTCAGAGAGACGCCTCAGTTCCACAGTTGCTCTTATCAACTTTCAGGAGAAGGAGAAGGGGAAAGGAAAGGTAAGAAGTGTAAAAGTCTGATTGGAGACAAAGCGACAGCCAGCAGATTACTTTATGCTGGGCACAGGCCCTCAACGACCACCATGCATCTTTATCTGGAGATCTGTGCCCCCCCCATCACCCTCTTGCTTGTCCATGCCAGCTGAGCTTTTCTTCTCCCAGTACGCTTTATTTCCCCATCTTTCCTCTCCTAAATCTCCATCTCTCCTTTTGCTTCCTGGCTCCTGTTTTTTTCATTTTGTCCATGTGTGATGTTTAGTGGTCACCTTTTCCCAACTGTGTAATGTGTGACTCCAACACCAGCCAGCGTTGCAGACCCTGGTTCACATCAGACTTGTAAAAAGACTGGGATTTGGGCCTGCTCTATTCCCTGGCTGGCTTTCTGTTTAGTAAACCGTATTTCCTGCATCCGGCTTTGTCTCAGGAACAAGTGTTGGTCAAACAAGCCTTTTGTCTGTGGCCAGTGGCTCAGCATAGCACAACAAGTCTGGCCCAGGACAAAGAAGTGAGTGTATGAGCTCGGCTGTGTGTGTGGCTGTGGCACAGAAAGCAGAAAAAAAAGAAAGCAATGGTGAAGGAAGGAGGAAGGTCAAGTCCAACTGCTCCATCAGGTGTTTTCATAAATACAGATGGCTGCCGAAACACATGAAGCATCTTACAGAAACATAAAAGGGTCTGTTTTTGCTAACTAAAACAAATTATGACTTACAAATATGAATAATTACTGTTCATTTGTCAACGCTGTCTCCCTCCCACCATGCTACTGTCTGCTAAGTCAGCTGAAAGTCAAGATAAGAGAGTAAATTTAGAAATGCAAGAGACTGAGGAAGAGGGAATGTACACAACTTCCCCACCTTCTTTCTCACCCTCTCCTCCACTGCCTCACCCTTCACCCCTGTCCAATCCCTGACTGTGAATACCCTAATGACATAAACAGAGTAGTAATCACATTAACGCCAGCTACGGCTGAGGCACTCTTAAGAGGCACTGTATTGACAAGCCTCTGTCTTCCCAAGGCACTCACTCCAACACCTATAAACACTTATGAATATTGGCAAAGACCTGCTATTAGCATAATCACTTTTCAGGTGTGAGTGTGAGTGCTCCCCAGCTCAGGCGACTGATAACTTTGAGAAATTGCGGTGACATACTGTGTCCCCTCGTGTCTCCTGTCTCTGGGCCTTTCAGTTCCTCCTCCGCTTCGAAAGGCCTGTGAGCTAATCCTGTTAGCTCGTTTCTCCATTATCTAAATGACCAATATCAATGAGAGCTGCGTGGTCACACCAGGATGGCCCGAGTCCACCACCAGGGTTGGTCAAGGACAATACAATAAACGGGATGTCAAGCCGACTCTGCTAACTTTTGGATGTACGTCTAGAAAGTTGGAGTGAGCAGAAGGGTGATAAGGGAAGAAAGACACAGTTGATTTTTTTTCCCTTAATGCATCATTAATACTAAATCCTGGCCATGGTTGTCTTGGCGTCTTTTGTTTGTGTTTGGGCTGATAGGAGAAAGAGACAAGGGGGTGGTTTATTTGGTCTGTGTACATGTGTGTGGTGTTTGAGAGACACTGAGTTTGTGTGGGACTGGGTTTGGGGGTTGGGTCACTAACAATGGAGCAATCTGCATGGGCTAAGTGTACATGATGCCCCAGACTCCTAGACTGTGAGTGTATTGCTTTGTCTGAGAAGAGTGTTGTCTGGGACGTTGGTGTGAATATAGTGTCAGCAGCTACGCACCATCATATCTGCTCTTTAAGGCGCCATAACTTTCCTTCTGCCCTTGCGTCAGATGGCCTTGTGCTTTTTGCATGAGCCCTGGATCATATTCTGTGCTTGATAGTAGTGCACCATGTCCTTTAGACACCATAATGGCTACCGTCTGCTTTGTGTTGCAATGTCTTGAAAGGGCTTTGAGGGAGTTGTTTAACTCTTCCTTTGACTACATATCTTGTCTTTGCTCCGCCTTTGTAGTATGTATTCTTTTTCTTTCTGATTATCAACCTCCTAATTTTCTACTCCTGTTCCCTCGTCTTCTCTCTCTCTACTTCTATATGCTTTCTATCTTCCCTTCTTTCAGCTCCTTCCATGAAACGGCAGCTAAGGGATTGTCATTGTGGTTTCTCCTCTCTGCTGATCCTATTTCAAAGGGACCTGGAGATCCAGCATTAGCCCCAGCTCTCCTGCTCTCCAGCCCTAACTCACCACAGACTTAGAGTTAGTGGAAGGGGAGAAACAGACAGAAAGAGTGAGACAGGGCTCTCCTTTATTCCATTAGAGGACAGACTCATTTATAAGATCATCCTTCCTCTGCTGCTCTATACTAGAAAGAAACCCTCGAAGGCCATCAAACGCCTTGTCAGAATGTCTTTTCTTTTTCTGAACCACTGTCCTTCTATCCCTTTGAGGGCATCTATTAAGAACAATAGTGGGCTTATTTCGATATCTTTTTGCTATTGTTGTGAATGTGGGCATGCATTGGTCTGGCTTGTTGATGCCCATCAATGTGTCCACTGCCTTGGGAAGAATAACAATTATCATTGCCACTTTTGGCATGAGCACATTTCTGCCAATGCCTATAGATGGGCTTGTGATTGCATAGTACAAGACATGCTGCTTTTGATACATAAGAAAATGAATTGACTACTGCCTTTGAAGTGTGGTGTTGTGGTTTCTGTGTCCTTCAGAAATGCGGTGAGCTGTCATTAAGAATGTCCCCTTCACGCCACACTTCTCTCACTCCTTCGCTACTTTCCTTTTTCCCTGCCTCCTTACTTCACTCCCATGATCCCTCATGGGGTTTTTTCTTTCCTCTGACGGAAATGGCTGCATCTCAGAGGAGCAGACGACATTCGAGCCAACCTCCCATCTCCCTCTCTTGTCCTTCACAACAACAAAAAGAAAATCTTTCGTTTTTTTCCTCCTCATGCGTACACACTCACGCATTTGTAGAAGGTTGAGGAAGTGTGTACAGGTATCAAATCAAAGCAAGCTGAACAGGATAGGGTGGGTTATTGCAGCCGTTTTACGAGTGATATAAAGTTTTTTCTTTAAAGCAATAAAAACACACATAATCATGAAACATGCATAGACCCAGAGCCAATGTAATGGGCACATTTTATTTGTGCTTATGAGAGAGGGAGCAAAAACTTGTATGGGCAAATGGCTTTTTTATGATGGAAAAATTCCATAGCGGGTCAAAGCCCCTTGCAGGTGGCAGCAATTAACTGTAATTTTTGCAGATTGTAATGATCCATAATTTACCAGTATACCCCCCCTTCAAGTCTTTTCAGTCAAGAGAAAAAGGTTTGCGTGGAGGTTTGATTGGGTGCACATTTTATGCTGCGTTTTGGTCTTTAAGTGAGATTGTTCAGAGGGGGCCGCAGTGGCCGTGGACACATGAGACAGAAAGAACCACAAAACACCAATCTGTTTACTGTATTGCTCATCCACAACATCCCTCATTTCTCTCAACTGCCATCTTCTCTTTCTGCCCCTTCTTCACCCCTTTGTCTCTCAACCATAGCAGGCTAGAAACATGCAAGACTGTCCATCCACCATCTTAGGAATCGCGTGCAGTTGCAATCATATGCACCATGACTATTTTCTTCTCTCCCTTGTTCTCTCTCTCAGCACAGTATGGGCATGGTTTTGCGTCCAGTGTCTGCAAATGACTTCAGAAAAATGCCCTCCAGTGAAAAAAGAAAAAAGAGAAGAAAGGATAAGAAAGGCAAAAGATGAAAGAGGGTGCACATTTGCAAGTGGCGGATGCTTCTCGTTTTGCATATCTTTCACTTCTGCTTTCCCCTTCTTCTCCTTTTCTATTCACCTGAGAGGATTTAAATAAATCCATAAAGCATGAAATATCAGAAAAAGAAAAGTAATGCATGAAATGCATTTTCATAGGAGCCTCCCCGCCCACACACAAACACATACACAATTTTCCCCTTTGCTTCTTTAGGCTGTGAATGTGTGTTTTTTTGTGATAAATGCTGGTACAATTTATTAACATGTGACCTCTTATTTGTATTCAGCTTTAATATGCAGCATCAGATACATGTCCCACTTTAGCCTTGCTAATTCTGTAAACAAGACATTGGAGGAGAGATAAGTGTGTTTAACGAGATTAGGCGTGCATTGTCAGGCAAATCTCAGGTCACTGTGCAAGTGCTATTGAAAGTCAATTATTGTTTCAAATATTCCTATGCCTTCTCAACTGTGTAAATTGTGTATTTGCTGCCTGAGATATTTCTGGATATTGTTTTATTTATTCTTTTGTTAAACGCACACCCACTAGAGAGTAGCAAACACTTAGAAAAAATGATAAAATGCATATTTTTCATTTGCTATATTTCAGGCTTTCAGAATTTCTGATAATTAGAAAAATGTGTTTCAGTCATGTAATTAATCACAGAAGTAAAAAGAAAGATTTCCTGCTTTTTTATTTGATCATTTTGCTGTGATATTTTTATTTTTAATGAAAGCTTTTATGAAATCACAGTGAATATGACAAAGAATAATATGGGATTAGTTACATTTTGAAACTTGATACATCTTTCATCATTTTAATTGATTAATTAATTTTCTTTCCTCGCTGTGTGTTTTTTGGTCAGATAAAGATGAACCCAGCAGTTACACCTGCACCACCTGCAAGCAGCCCTTCACCAGTGCCTGGTTCCTGCTCCAGCATGCCCAGAACACCCATGGCTTCCGCATCTATCTGGAGAGCGAGCCTGGCAGTCCCCTCACTCCCCGCGTGGCTGCAGCTCCTGGGATGGGGGGTGACTGTGCCTCTTCCCAGCCTCCCCTCCATGCAGTCCACTTAGCTGATGGCAGTCCTTACAGCCTTCTGAGGATGCCAGGCTCTGGTTCTGGCCGGGATTCGGCATCAACACCTCGGGAAGGTCGCTACCCTCGAACCCCACCACTGTTCAGCCCACCACCCCGCCACCACCTCAGTCCAGATGATCTGGCACTGGCAACCCACCATCCCAGCGCCTTTGACAGAGTGATGAGGCTAAACTCAGTGCCACTAGAACCTCCTCCGAGCATGGACTTCTCTAGACGTCTACGTGAGCTGGCTGGGAATGCCACTGGAGCTTCTCCGCCTCTCTCCCCTAACAGACCCAACCCTATGCAACGGCTGCTGCAGCCATTCCAGCCAGGTTCTAAGCCTCCATTTTCTGCTACGCCTCCCCTCTCCACCTCTCAGTCACCTTCTGGCTCCCGCTCTACTCCCAATGCCATTTCCAGTGCAGTCCAGCCTGGCACACCCCTTAAGGCAAAGTCTTGTGAGTTCTGTGGGAAGACATTTAAGTTCCAGAGCAACCTAATTGTTCACCGGCGTAGTCATACAGGGGAAAAGCCATTCAAGTGTCACCTGTGTAACCATGCCTGCACCCAGGCCAGCAAACTGAAACGACACATGAAGACACACTGTCAAAACAAGTCTTCGGTGCTTAATGCCAAGTCGGATGACGGCCTCTCAACTGCCAGTTCTCCTGAACCTGGTACCAGTGAGCTGATGGGCAGTGCTACAGATGCCCTTAAGTCAGTTGTGGCCAAGTTCAAAAGTGAGAACAATGGCCTGATGCCAGAAAATGGAGAGGAAGATGAGGATGAGGAGGAAGATGAGGAGGAAGAAGAAGAAGAAGAAGAAGAAGAGGAGGAGGAAGAAGAAGAGGTGGAGGAGGAGGAAATGGAGAATAAGCCTGGAGTCAATAAAGAGGGAAGGAATGACTATCGTTTCAGCCTTCGGTTAGAAGGGGCCCGTCACCATCAGAACAGTGAAGCCCTACACCCACGACGCCGGAGCTCATCCCGAGACCTTGTTGACGAGGATTCGGCCATGGAGTCAGATCGGGCGGATGATGGAACCACTACTACCATCAATGGTTTGGTACCTTTATCCACTGACAGCCTTTCCAGGAAGCTATTGGGTGGAGGGGTCAGCCCTGGCTCCCTCAGTCCACTGTCCAAGCGCATCAAGGTGGAGAAAGACCTTGACCCCCCCACACCTACTATCCCAAACACTGAGAACGTGTACTCCCAGTGGCTAGCAGGCTATGCTGCCTCACGACAATTCAAAGACCCCTTCATCACTTTTACAGGTGGGGACTCTAGACAATCGCCCTTTGCCTCGTCATCTGAGCACTCATCAGAGAATGGCAGCTTACGTTTCTCCACACCACCTGGCGAGCTGGATGGGGAAAGGGCCGCTTCAGGACGTAGCGGCACCGGCAGTGGAGCAAGCACTCCGCACGGTGGGAGTGGGAATGGCAGGCCGAGCTCAAAGGACGGCCGTCGTAGTGACACTTGTGAGTTTTGTGGCAAGGTGTTCAAGAACTGCAGTAACTTGACAGTGCACCGACGCAGTCACACTGGAGAGCGGCCTTACAAGTGTGAGCTGTGCAGCTATGCGTGCGCCCAGAGCTCAAAGCTCACCCGCCACATGAAGACCCACGGACAGATGGGCAAGGACGTGTACAAATGTGAAATCTGCCACATGCCTTTCAGTGTATACAGCACTCTGGAGAAACACATGAAGAAGTGGCACAGCGACCGCACTCTGGCTAATGACATTAAGACTGAGTAAGCAAAGAACAGCATGCTGGCAACTGTCTCTCAGTTCCTCTGGCTAAAAAGCGACCCTGGCTAACTAGCCGTCAAGTGAGAGGAAAGGACAACAGGGTTACACACCAATACACAGTACAACCCTGTTATAATCCTCAACTGGAAAAAGCTGAATGCATGATCCACTGTTGGGGCAATTGCATCAAACGCAAAACTTTTTGAGCCTTTCTATTGTGCAATAATTTACACGTTTTGTATTTTTTGTAACTGGACAGCATGCTCAGTGTGTTTTGGCTACTTAGAGAGAAAATTGTCCTTGGCTGGTGGTGTTGCTGTTGATGCTCTTGATTTCTTCAACATAAAAAAAGTTAGCTATGAGAACCCATGCTGCATACAGTGCATACTGTTTTACATATCATGTACAGTTTTGTGTTCAGACATAGTGAACAGTGTCATATTATCATAACACGAAAGCAAGCAGGGTCACGCTTAAAACTGATCTTTGAGAAAGATTTTCCATGCAAGATTGATATATATATATATATACTATATATATATATATATATAAATTGGGCTGCCTATGAAATGCTAGGCACTAGCGCCGTGAAATATTTCTTTTACAAACCGCAATGAAATATGGTGTGAAATTACAACTAAGAGTGCCTTGGATATTTTACCTGCATTAGTTTATCCTCCTTTTTGCTATAAGCTCGGAGTTTCAGCTGTAGAAGATTACAGGACATTGTTGCACACATATGGAATAAGCAGGTCCTTGCATCAAGCACCTGTACGACCCTGTCGTTTTGTGACTTAGCAGAGCATAAAAAACCCGGTGAGACAAAAAAAAACAAGTATGCGTTTAACTCTGTTAAATCATCTATCAGCCTGACTCGTGTATATTGTTATTCTCCAGATTATGATTCTGTTTACTGGCATGTTACATGCTAAAAGGAGTTAGGGTTTGACACATTTTGGAATAGGTGTTTATGTTTTCTGGTACATGTGTACTATACTGAGGAGGGTACTCCAACAAGTCGTTTTAACCAGCGTAAAGCTCTTAATTTTCCAGAGTCTTTTTTTTTCTTTGAAAATTAAAAGTTTGCAGGTTTTTTGTAAGTAGCACATGATTATGTTTCTTCAGTGTCAGCGAGGCAGTGTAGCCAGCAGCCACTCGAAGGCCACGCAGTGGGTTTTAGTTGTTCTAAGCCAGACAGAATTGGGATGAGAAATGGGTGGGTGTAGAAGGGTAATGGTGGGTGGAGGGTCAGGGTAATGGGTGGGGAGTGGGTTAACCAGGTGTCTCTACAATTCAAATGTTTATATCCTTATAGCGCTTATTCTCTTTACTGCATTAGATCCTAGAAACCCTATTTTTTTGTATTAACTCACATGGAGGAAGGGGGGAAATGATCAAAACTCGAGTCCAGAGAAAAAGTTAAACATTTTGATTTGGTAAATACATTGTTTCAACAAATGCCCCATTCACACATATTTCTAGAAGTAAAAACTCAAAGTTTTGTTTTCTTTTGAGTTAACATACTCTAGACCTTATTGTGGTAGTTGTATTTTTTATCTCCATCCCCTGTCATTGTTGATGATATAGCACTTGTCACTCTGCCTTGGATTCTGTATCTGTCTCTCTAATCGGAGATACAGTCGGTTGAGTATAAAATGATGACCGGATTTCAATCTGGGACTACCTACGTGCACTGTTCAATTTTCCCAGTTTACACTCGGACACTCAAGGGAAAACTTGCTCTTATGCTGACAGATTAGTGTGGTATCATTGCTTTGCATTAAAAAAGGAAAAAAAGCTAAAAAAGATTAAAAAAAAAAAAGAATTGAGCTAGAAACTGTTGCCAGCCATGTCTCCTCCTGAGAACTGAACAACAGTTTGGGGGTATCAATGCAGGAACCGCCATAGAAACATCCTGCTTTGTACCAATTTTAGAAATATACTGCTTGTTAAAGAAAGATGTTCTACAAAGTCTACAGATCTGATTAAAAAGACAAGTAAAATGTGTTGTCAGTTTTTTTAATTAACACTTCATATCTTTAGGGGAGAACCTTATTTAAATTTTGTTTGAATTTTCATTTAGCGATTATTGTTTTTCTCTTTTGGGTCTTGGTGACATCTGAGGCTTGATCACTATGTAATGATTTGTAATGAACATGTGTCACATCTTTTTTGCCTTTACTATACACAAGTCTTCAGGTTGAACAAAAATTTGCATTGGGGAGAGATTTATGATATATAAATATATAGAGAGAACTTAAAACACATAGGAAAATGCACACTCATGTAAGTTCCTATGTTCAGAACACATTTATGGTCTACTTTTTTCCTGTATTTAGAATGGTATTTGAAATTAATGTTCACTTAGTGTAGGCACTTATAGTATTTATGTTGGAGCCTGTATTTTTAACTGTTTTGCCTGTACTTTTTAAAGGTTTCAATGTACCTTTTTTTCTGTAGTGAAAAAAAATCCCAACAAGCTGCCACCGTATATTTTTTTAATTTGGCAGGATAATATAGTGTGAATAATTTGTATGCTTGAAAATAAGTATGTTTTTGAGAAATAAAATGTTGTGGTGTTCCCCAAGGGTGAAAGGTCATATAATGGCCTTTTCAGGCAGTCCCGCATGAGGACCACAATGAGGTAAAAACAGGTGGTTGTACATACCTTTTTAGTTTGTTTTATATATTTTTTTCTCTTGCCATTTTATATGCAGTAATACAAGCTATTGTTGGGTTTTCTCGGTAGCCAACTTTTTACTGTTCTTGGACATGTACCACCTGATAACATTCCAGTCATTTTTGAAAAAGACCTTTTGTCATATGCAATCAATTCAACATCAATCTGAAAAGCTCTTTTTTTTTTTGCTACAGTTCCTTCTTTTCTTGTCATTTTGAATTTAGTTTTTTCATTGCCAAAAGAGCCATGGTGCTTTATAATTTAAATATGGTACATCTCATATGCAAGGCATATTCTGAACAGGACAGAAATCATAGAAAGAAAAAAAGTTTGGTACATGTTTTCATTGCTGATGGTATTGAGGTACACCTAGGTTTTCAGCTTGATTGCATCCTGTGTTCTGTATTTACTCTCAAGCTATTTGTTCTGAACTGAACTTGAAGTTGACCTATGGCATATTGGTCGACATTATTTATTATGACTATACACACATACTCTGTTCAGAACAGAGTCACCGCAGAACAAATCTGTTCATTTTTCTCCCTCCTAATGGTTTCATTTCTCTGTTTGATGACCAAAGGTCATTGACCAACAATAATGAGTTCTAGCTCAAATTACAGATTTTGTTGTTGTTATTATTTTACAGTTATGGAGATGCCACTCTATTTTCAGCTGTTGTCTGCATTATTCTCTTCACTCAGCCATTATGTCTTGAAAAAAATAAAAAGTATTACATACATATCTGACTTTGGTGCTTCTCCTTTTATTCTTGTTTCCATGCTCACAGTCTCATTAAAAGTGTGACACGAAAAGCCACGCACATAAATACACAGGTGGTCTAATGTAGGCTAACTTGTTCTTAGGATCTCTGAGTATATATTTGTTTGGATGTATGGCGCCCAGGTGTGTTTGCATGGCTCAGCTTGAGTCACCCATCATGGGGGTGGAAGTTCACCACCATATCTTTGGTCTGTGACCTTGTCAGGTCAGCTCAGTGTCTGTGTTATATCTCCAGCAACCCTCCCATGTCCGCCTGTCGGTCTCCCTGTCCTGCATCCCATCTCCTTTTTTCCTATCACCCCATTCCCTTCTCTCCGTCTTTGTGTGTCTTATTTCCCTCCACGTGTTTTGTCTCTTTTAAAAGATTTACCTTTACATATCCTCCTAAGTCCCAGTCATTCTCTGTTCTCTCCCCCTCCCCTCTCCCTTCCCTGTTTCCTGCTCTCCCAGCTGAAGCACTGGAGGGCAACGTGACAGACTAATCGCTCTCCTTGTCCGAGCCCGGCGCTGTTTGCCTAGCAGGGCCAGATTAAAGTTCACAGATAGAGAGAGGTTCCTGCTCAGGCCAGGTGTTGACAGTTAAGATAAAGCAGAGTTCCAAGGAAGTGGGGGAGGTTGCATGGGTGTTGGTTGTGAGGAATAGCCTGTGTGTGTTCTCACACATATTCGTACACACTTAGAAAGTTTAGCTGGGTGGTTACCCCCCTTTTAGTCTCTCCCAAGTTCAATGTCAAGAGAGCAACAATGCTTTGGCCCACAAATCCCGCCACCAAACAACCCATGCATAGCAGACATACTTTTCCCATAGCAGACTCTTGGTCCTTGCCTACCATCCTTACCCCCTCCTCTTCCTCCTTGTGTAGACATATGTCCTTAACTTGTAAAGGCGACTGTTACGGCTCCTAGATTTAAAATGGAGTTTCCAAAAGGTCTGTCACCCATGTGGTAATTATAATGGAATAATGTCTGGAGCTCTGTGTGAATAGTTTACTTTGCCAGATTTGTTTTTCATTTGTAAAACAAGATGTTGGAGAAAATGAAAAAGAGTTATTTCTGTTACTCTCATTTCTGGCAAGTCCTAGGGGGATACGCTGGTTCTCTGTTGAAGGCAAGAATTTATTACTTCATTATGCAAATTGAAACTAGTTCACAAACACTCCTGAAAGATAAAGATTCCCCCATCTCTATTTTTCTTTTTCCTTCCTCCTCTTCTTCAGCGCTCTCTGTCCTAACTTGCCTGTGTGTTTAAAGAAGGAGACGCCTCCCAGGCATAGCTGGGAAAATCATGTCCAGCACAGAGATGATACCTTGAATAGATTCTCTATTCTCCTAATATGCCACTTCTCCATGTCTGTCCTTCTACCTTCCTTGTTCTCGGCCATTTCTATCTCCTTGCGTCAGCTGTCTTTAGATTCTCTCTCTAAATCTCTCCTATCCCTCCCTTTTCGTCATTCCTTATTTTATAGACACTCTGTTATACACACTTTCTCTGTCCATTGCTCTTGCTGTAGCTTATGCCTCTGTTTCAGGCTCATTTTTTTTCTTGGGTCCGAGCCTGTCTCATGAGTGTCAGTGAGTAGGGGAAGGCTGAAGAGCAGAGATGGAGAGGCAGACTGCAGCTGTGCTGTGCTGCAGTGAAGAGGGGGCCTCGTCCGGGCTCCTTGGAACAATATAAAAGCACTAATCACCCAGGACAGCTGACACCCAGTTCCTCACACATACACACACTGGGCTGCATACACTACACTCACACACACACAAAGATCTGAAGATTGTTAGCACAGAGTGGAAGGAGAGGAGCTCTGCCCAGACAAGACTTACAGGTCTGGCCAGCCAGAAAACAAAGTCTGTGTTTTGTCTATGAGCTGCGACTCTTTGTAGCTTAAAGTGCTTTCTCCCAAACGCACATACAGGCACATACATTGTGCGCGTCAACACCCATACCTACTGTACGACAGACATACATGGACACGCAAGAAAACTTAAAAGGCAGTTGAACATAGGCAATATTCCCCACGTGCACGTTTGTACGCAGACAAGGAATCAAACACACATGCTGACACTGGAGGACAAACCATATAATGGATTTGGTGCATTCACGCTCGCACACACACACTCAAATACACACGTGCATACACAAAAGTGTCTTAGGGAATGTGACCTTTTCCCAAAAGCCTCCCTTTCCTGCCCCAGCTCCCCTCCCCCTCTGGCTGTGTGAAGACTGAAGGGGTCAAGGGTTAGGTTTTGGGGGGCTGGAGATTAGGTTTCACATGACTGAGCACCTTTGTTGGGGCAGGCCAGCAGAAAGGAAACGTCCAGGAGGGTAGCTGTGTCTGTCTGAGGAGAGAGGGAGAGAGAGAGAGAGAGCGCTAAAAGGGGGGAAGGGAGGAAGGAGGGACACAGGGATGGATGGATGAGGTTTGAATTGAAGTTTGGTCAGGCAGAGGTGGCTGAAGTTGAAGTGCAAGACTGTGGAGGAGGTGCATGAGAAGCACAGGGGAGAAGAAGAAAACATGAGAGCAGAGAGTGAAAGAAAACACATTAGAGAAAACCACAATAACCTCATCCACACTTTTCATTCTCTTCTTGGTTTTCTCCGTACAACTCGCCCCCTTTTCAGCCCATCTCCTTCTCTTTCTGTCTCTGACCATGTGGCTTCTGTGTCAGGTTGCAGCCAGCCAGTGTCCTCAGTGCCTGCTGGCTGTGCCGGTCTCCCTCGTGACCACACAGTGAGAAGAAAGCCCTAGCCAAAATAGTAAACTAGATCACAGCAGTCCACTGCTCCTCCTCCTCCTCCTTCTCCTTCACAACATCTGAGTCGTAGTCTGCCTGCTAGACAATATGTGCTGTAACTGGCAGTGAAAATCTTGGCAGAGATCCGGATTACCTTGCTTGTGAAGCATTACTTTAAATGTCTGCGTGTGTGATTTTTTCCCCTACTTCTCAGACCCACTGAAAAGGAATTTAACGACGTGCAACAGTTTCAACTAAATGAGTCACAGAGGTGGGACTGGTACGGCTGATGGCTTCCAGATAAGGTGAAAACTTTGACCCTGGAGTGAAAAAGAAGGACAGGGGCCAAGAGGTGAAGGGGAAGGAATGTCCTGAATGCTGCACCGACTGTAATTGATTGGACTCTTTTAGGTTTCGTGGTGCGCAGATATGAGCCTTAAAGTTTTGCCTTTATTATCGACCTTCTTGACCTCCGACGTCCCTTCAAACTCGTCAGTATATTACTCATTTTCAGGGCCACAAGTGTGTTTGTGCTGATTTGTGCGTGTGTAGCTACAGAGCCCCCGTTATTTTTATGAAAGCTGCACTGTACAGTATCAGTATGTGACTGGTCTTTTGGTGAAGGGGTTTCCTTCGGCACACTGCAGGGGTGGTTGATTCTGGAGGAGAGGGGTGGGTCAGGGGGTGAGGGAGGTGGAGCAAGGCAGGGACAGTAGATTCCAGAGACTGGCTGATCTGACCTTGAACTGCGGGGCGTGGAGCCAAGAGTGGCTCCATGTTCTAAATGTTACAGCCGAGGCTGGAAACCATACGCTCACCGATCGTATGCGATCCCTGTGCAAACGTATGCACAGGAATCGCATGCTCCCACATATTTGCACCTACATATGTCTGGGATAGTGCGAGCTTATGGTTATACAGTATTTGTGTGTTGTGTGTGTTCCCCAGGTGCAACTGGCAGAGTTTATATAACAAGCGAAACAGAATCACATTATCAGTACCCTCTGACTTGTGTGTGTGTGGCTTTGTGCGTGTATGCAGTGGCGAGATAGTAGAGCACCTGTTTACTGTCCTGTGAATAAAGGGGCAAAGTTCACCCTGTGTCCTCTTTTTGCCACCGTGCAGTATTTCACTATCAGTTAGGGCTTGACAGTAACTCCGCAAATGCATCATTTATAGCTTGTAAACTCTGTCACCTAAGACGGTTTGCATTTTAGGAGTAACAGCAGAGAGCTAATGTGTAACTACAACATACAGGAATCCTATGTTGTAATGATGTGATGACCAGTATTGTAGCTGCCACGGATGGCACTAAGGATCAGCTCGGCTTTTAGAGGGTTAAAGGCTGAATTATAACATCTTTATGCAAATGTTGGTTTGTCGTTTTTCACAATGGTTTGACCAAAAGACATACAGTATATTATAGTATTGCAACGGGACGCTCAGGATTACTTTGGAAAACTGTTGTGACTATAATCCATCAGTGCATTCAGAAATGCAACCTGTGACTCTGGTATAACGGGAGAAAACCACAAAGAAAATGGAGTTTTGGAATTCTTTGGCATTTTTTAAAATGCCAAAGAATTCCATGGGCTTGTGTTCAAGACACTGACAGAAAGTGAAAGTGTGTTCTGTGGTCAGAAGAGTCCCTGTTTCAGCTCGTTTGAGGGGAATATGGACACCAGGATCTCTGTGCCAAAGACACACTGCTATCAGCAAAAAGTGCAAAAGCCACCGTCTGTCATAGTAAGGGGGTGCATCAATGCCCACGCCATGGGTGACTTGCATATATTGTGAGGCGTATGTTGGGATCTGGGAGACATATGCTGCCATCAAGGCAGTGTCTTTTCTTGGGAAGTGTGTGGATGTCCCAGTAAGACAATGCCAGAACTCATTCTGCACATGCTACAAGAGTGTGGCCTGGTAGGAGCAGAAGTGTGTGTGCGCTTCACCTGCAGAGTTGCCTCCTTTTGAAAATGTATGGCGCATTGTGGAGGAGGACACTCAGCAGCTGAAAGACTTGCATCCAGAAAAAATTGACAAATATCTTACTTCTAAAAATTAACATCAGTTCCCAAACGATAGAAAAGAGCATTCGCTTGTACAGTGGTAAATGCTGTATGTATGCTGTATTGTTAAACTTGCATTTTCTTATATTGCTTCTTTCGTTTGTTTTCCAGCTCTGTCTAACCTTAACCAAGTGTTTTATTTATTTTTAGTTTAGTTTTAGCTAACCATACTTTACCATTCAGTCTATTTTTCAATGCCGTGTTCATTCCATAACTCTATGGATTCTATAGTTTCTCATATCATGTACAAACTTTAACAAATTTTAAAATCATTTCCAGTGGTTGGACAAAGATTTGTTTCTTAGCAGAATCGTTCAGGATTGACATTGCACCTCAGTCTTTCTGAAATCCTAGCCAAGGATTGTACCCTGTTCACGTATGTGGTCTTTTGTGTTATGTTTACTTTTCTTATCCTTTTGCACCGATGTTTACCCAACTTATAGTCTAGTGTGTGTCATTTAATGTGTTTGTATGTCGAAGGTGTATATAGTCATAGTGACCCTCCCTGTGGAGGCGAGCAGTGCTCTCTGAGCTGCTCCAGCTGCTGTAGGGGTGATAGAGGCTCACTGGGTGAGGTTGAAGGGTGAGAGGGCTCCTGAAGTTTCTGAGAATTGCCGCGCCACTCCTGGTTCACTCCTGGTTCATTCCTGAGGCCCAGGGGTCAAAAAGAGCAGGATCAGGGGAGGGGAAGAGGACTGCAAGTCTATAGTCACATGCTTGACAGGTTGAAGTTATTACACTCTGCACATACTTCTTCCTCCATGCAGCATGTACAGCTTGTATTGTAAGTTTTATTTCAGAAGTTGTGGCATGTGTGTATTCGGTAATCAGATATGTTTCTTAACTTTCTATGTTGCTTTTTTATACCTTGCAAGATATATCAGCCGCGACCACACCTTTTCTTTCCAGTACTACAAAATGTAGACGTATTACTCCACATTTGCACAGACTTTGCCAACCACCGAGATAGAGACTGCAGTTGTCCACACTACTCCAGGGGTGCATAGACAGTCTAAGGCCAGGCAGCCCCTTCTGGTCTTTATGGGGCCAACCAGTGGTCCTTAGTGGGGATACACTTATTGTGGTCCTACAAAGCGCTTGTCAGTCATTGTGCTGAATTTGTGTTGTTTCTATGCGGCAATCGGCAGCACAGCTGTCGTCAAAAGACCCAGGGCTACTCTACCGTAGCATGAAAGAAACAAACAAACAAAGCAGTGAAACAAGAAAATGCAAGACAAAAAAGGGTCACAAATAATGATTGTACAAAAACCATCTTGTCGAATTGCACCTTGGGAGCCTGTCTTCAGGAAGAATGAGGGGTAAGAAGCTTCTGAGCGGACCAGGGGCACAAAGGGACTTGGCCCCTCCTGTGTTACTGTTAGCCAGGCCCTTTGGATGAACTTGTCTTCTTTCAGCTGGCGCTCTCATGCCCAGGTGTGTCCTTGTGTGTGTGTGCATGTGTATGTGTGTGTGTGTGTATCCACAAAACTGACATCTCTTTGGCCCCAAGTGCTCCATTGAAAATAAGACGGAGAGCGCAGCAAATGAAAAGAGATAAAGTAAAAAACAAGGATGAGAGGAGAAATAAAAGGAGAGTGGCTTCCTTGCTTTTCAGGGCAAGGACAATGTTCAGGCCTTTCTCCCACGCTCTGTGCAACACTCTGCCCCCATGGTCTACTCAGTGTCCGAGACATGAGTTTATGTCTAAATTTGTTGATAGATGTTCAGTAGTTTCAGTAATTTGAACCTTCAGGTGTATATAAAGTGACTGAAGTAGATGATATATTATTTATTGTTTGTATTGTATGACTTTCACCAAAGCAAATATTTCTAAATGAATGTGGTACTCTTTGCTCCCTAAGTTGAAATGAGTTGGTATTAATGCTTTAAGCCACAAGTTACAGATCTGACACTTCCCAACTAACTTTGTTTTTTCAACATTCATCACTAATAATCTGCCCATACTTTCCCAATATTGCAATCACATGAAGATCTCTAGGGTTGGGTAGTCAGTCAGCCAGCCAAGCAGCCATCCAGACAGGCCAGTGAATGGCTCCATGCCAAGGCCAATTGAGAGGTGCTGCTGTGGTGGAGAGCCAGAGGGGAGATGGTCATCCATTATTCATTACTAAGCCAAATAATCCCCAACAGAATTGGTCTGGTCTTGTCTGGCCCAACGGTTGTGGAATGGATGGGATGGTCCGAGGGGCAAGAGGGGAGGGGTTATTTTTGGGCTGGGGGATGGCAGGTTGGAGGGTTTTTTCAGGGGAGGTTTAGTAGGATCTTTTCGTGGGGCCGAAAGGGGGTAGGAGGCTCGTTGTAAGGGGTGGGAGGGGGGTTCTTTGAGGATTAGATGCAAATATGTCTTTGATAGCTTTCACAGTCTGGGAGTCCTATTCTGTTTATGGATATTCATATTAAGTCTAATCTTTGGAAACAATCCCTGGCATGGAGGAGTGAGAGGCTGCTGGGACGAGGATGGAGCACAGAATCAGCAGGGGGTTCTGGGGGATGGAATGGACCTGAATGGGGTCTCCCCTGACCAGATCAGGGGCAGGACCGGCAGAAACCCTCATGGTTTATGTTTCTGCGTGTCTGTGTGTGAACCACCTAGTGGACGATAACCCCTTGTCCTGTCTTCTCACAGTGGAAGTGGAAGAAGAAACACACTTGAACACACACAGCCATGCTCACATAAAGACACAGCTATAGACAGAGCTATGACACTGTTTCAAATCAAATAGTAAGACACAATATAGCCTTCACCCTCTCTCCAGCTCTCATTTTCTGTCTTTGTGAGTTATCTGTGTATTTGTCCTTGACATGGGTTCATGTCACTGTTTTGTCTCTATGCCTCTTCCTCCAGGCAGCTGCTGCATAAAGATTTAACATCACAGTGAAGATGAAGAAGATTCTTTTCAAGATGAAGTCAACAACCAGCAGCTTTGTCTCACCCGAACCTCTACGACAGTATTCTTACTTTTTTTTCTCACCCAGAGGTTTGCTGTGTGCACAAAGGTTGTTTTTCATTAACAGCCATGACATTTGGTCGTTGAAGTTTGCTGTTTAGAACAAAACACCAGTCGACCATTTGCTACCGAGGCAGAGGAGATTGAAGATAGAAGAAAACATTCAGAATGTGCAGTAGAGACATAAGTGAAGCCTTTCAGCTGATTTCAGCTGGTTTCTTCTGATGGTACACTATGGTATACCATAGTGTACCATCAGAAGAAACGGTATTAAACTCTGACTGGCGTCCTGTCTGATCAGTGTAACATTACAGATTCCTTGAATTAGATGTTTATCAAATATAAGGTTTGCTCATACTGCTCTGCTGTTAATATCATTTTCATTGTCATGTCATTTTTGTTCGTTAAAAGAAACAGACTAAACTAAACTAAAACTCCATGTTGTATTGTGGTACAACAACTCATAGCATGTGTACAGTGAACGAAATCAAAGGTCAATGAGATGTCTGATGAGATGTCTCTCTGCAGTCATGTAGTGGACCAGACATGACCAGTCCTCCTCCCAGCAGCAGGTCAGAGAGTAGTGGGTGAGAAAGAAAGCGGGAGGGAGGGAAGGGTTTTGTATTCTCCTCCCCCTCCCCAGCTGGGCCTGTGGTCTCTCCAGTCCTCATAACCTTCCTTCCCCCTTCTTCCTCTCTGTCCTGGTAGGCTCCATAGTGCTCCAGGTCAGGAGGTTCATGAAGGATATACAGGGTTTCCCTCTCTCTCGCAGCCTGTGTGTGTGTCTGTGTGAGTGTGTACAGTCCTGTGTGAGTGTGTGTGCACTCGGGAGCATCAGATGAAAGACAGCAGATCATCTCATTTCAAACCTAAACAACCATAAAGACCTGCATGTGTGCATACAGAGCATCACTCTACGCTGCTCCTCCAGTACTGTACTATATAGATTCCATACAATATAACACAGTGGACACAACACACACAAATGTTTGCTAAAAACTAACAAGGGAATGTATATCAAGATGCGTAAATCCCATTGCTGCAATTTTGTGTGATGGTCAGTGTCGCTATTTACATGGTCTGGAGACAAAACACTGGTCACAATGGACCTTGTTTTCCATTTGAATGTCTCCCCTCTCTTCTTTCACTGGGGTCGGGGAGAAAGAGTGAGTTGGGGTTATTGGGGGGTGGGAGTGGGGTTGCACACTGTCTGGCGGGGAGGCCCTCAGATGACACTGACCAGCGCACATAAACTTCTCTCAGACCCCCTTAAAACCACAACTAAAGGCTCTTAACTCTTACAGTGTGTATTTTATCTTTAGCCTACGTGTGTATGTTATCGGTGAATTATAGCAAATTTACGTTGAGCTAAATGGACAGGACTGTTACATGTGAGTGTGTGTGTGTGTGTGTGTGTGTGTGTGTTGTGAATGGAGGGGTTTAGGGATCGTGGGACCCCCTTTCCCAGACATGCACTGACCTTTCCAACCAGACAGGGATAAAGGGACAAGGAGGGAGGGTTGAGGGCATGAGGGCACTGGAGTGTGTGTGTGTGTGTGTGTGTGTGTGTGTGTGTGTGTGTGTGTGCTTATTTGCATGAGTGTGGGTGAGTTCATGGCTATAACTTGTGTGTGTGTGTGTGTGTGTGTTAGTTTATGGACCTCTGAACTAGCCACTTCTCTCCTTCCTGGAGAGTTTGGCAACCCCATCCGCAAACGCTCACTTCGCCCACAAACCTCCCTTCTGTCTTCCCCTCTCTGTCTCTCTCTCTCCTCATCCCTCTCTCCACTCATCTTTTGTTGGGCCGAGTCATTGTGCTATCCCTGCAGCGCTCTGTATGCAAAAAAGGTGCTCAGAGGGCCCGCCAGCTCCGGACCCTTGCAAATCAATTTGTTTGTGGAAGGGGTGAGGGCAAGGAGGTAGAATGGGGGTCGTGGAGCACCGGGGAAGACTTGGTATGCAACTCTCCCTCTCTTGAAAATAACGTCACGGTCTCTTATTCTTGGCAATATTTGTTACAGATAAAGACAATCTCAGTTCTTTTAACCAAAGTCAAAAGAAGAGCAGGTATCATCTGGTCTAAGACACTGGAAAGATGTTTTGCAGCAGCTTCTGCATTTTGTATTCATTGTTTCCTCTATTACCTTTTCTGTATTTATTTGACTGAAGACACAAGAACAAAACATGCATATTGACATTTTGATGTTTTTGTTATTGTCCATTTGTTTACTGACATATCTTATTCTGCTGCTGTCAGTCAGGAACAAAAAAAGAGGCAAATGCAGAAAGACTCCGCCGCTCTGAAAGAAGGATCGGACATTGATTATGGTTGTCCCTCTCTCTCCCGCTCGCTCTCCCAGGATACAGACAGGACTCTCCCGAAAGCCCACAGGCTTGAGAGGGTCTTTGCTTGACTGGAACAGCGATGATCAATACCTGTCACTTCTGTCTCGTCTAGGCAGAGCCCTGCTCCCCTGCCCCCCAAACATGCAGACAGACACACACACACACACACACACACACACACACACACACACAGACTAGACCACGCATGCCTGTGTGGACACATACAGATAGTATGTATATCTAAATGGGTGACCCACATGGTTGTACAGGAAGGTGCGTGCATGCAAACATGAACAGGAAAACATATGCATACATTTAAGAAACACACATGGACATACACATAAAGAATCTTGTCAGACACACACACACACACACACACACACACAGACTGTGACAGCGAGGTCAGACAGGGCATTCAGACCCAGACACCAGTCTCTTCTCTGGGGTCAGACCACAAGGCCAAGATCTACTCCCTAACCCCAGTGGCCCTCCAGACACACACACACACACACACACACACACACACACAAATCCACTGACCAGCAGGGCAGTGAGGTGGGGTGAGAGGGAGTGAGAGAATGGCCTGATGGGGGATGGTCAAGAAAAAAAAGAATGATTTTCATGGACTCTTTGAGGGTGAAGCTCGGGTTAATAGGTGATACCGTGGCAGATTACTTATTAAAGTTTTAGCGCGAGTAAAGAAACTGTTTTTCCACCTCAAACTGTCATTATTCAGTAAATGTGAATTAGTCCATATAATCCAACTCTTTTCTTTATCAGTCTGACAGTGTGAAAGGGTGAAAATAAAAAGAAAATGTATTGTGCTTGGCTGTTATCAAAAAGAAGGGAGGGTAGGAAGTCATAAGTAAAGTCTGCTTCCTTTCAGCAACTTACCCATTCATTTGCTTGAGGTCTCCTTCTTTGCTTGGGTTTTGTATTTTCTCTCTCTCTCTCTCTTCCTCCTCCTTCTGTCCTCCCTGTCTTCTTACTCGAGAGACCCTTGCTCTGCCCAGCCAGAGAGATAAGGAAGTGGAAGGGCCAAGTTTACCACTGCAGATAAGCTGTAATTGCAGGGCAATAAAAAGCCTGAAAAAAGAGAGAAGGAAAAACGAAGGAGAGGAAGAAAGAACGGACACAAAGGGGTGAATGCGAGCAGCCGCAGAAATGATTGATGTGAAGCGGTGACACTTTGGTTCGCTGACAGTTATCAGTGACGACAACCTTTTGCTCATTACAGTCGTTGCAGCAGAGGACCAGTGGCTGCGCTCAAACAATAACCGCCAGCCTTGACCCTTCTGATAAACAGAAACTGTGAACTAACTAGCTGAACAATCCCTTCTCTGTTCTGAGACATCTCTTAGTCAGTCAGCAAGCACAGGCCATTAACGCAAAACCAGCTGTTCCACTTGTGTGTGTTTTTGTGTAAGTGTCATAAACTTTCAAAAGGTTGTTGCCGTTAGTCGTCACAGTGAACTATATTTCCTTTACATTTACGTGTACAGCCATGCCACATATCTCTAAAAGTGTTTTTGAATTCTCATAATGCAAAGAGAAAGAGAGAGAGAGAGAGAAATCTAAATAGGTTGAACTGTAGAATGCATAAACAGGTTAAAATGACAAATGAGGTTTGTGGTTGTTTGGTTTGTTCCTGAAAAATAACCCAATAAACTGTGCTAAACCACAATTTGTCAAGAGTAGTATACTTAAAAGTGAATTTATTTTATCATGCACACTTATAACCTCAGTGCACGTGGACAACAGAAACGCTATTGCAGAGGTGAAATATCTGTCAAAAAAGAACTTTCCATTTTGAACAAATAAAGCTGAACAGTCTCCTGCACTGTTCTCGTGAAAAAATATTTTATTTTTAAACAACTCAATCATTTTCTAATTACTATAAAAAAGAAATTCTGCTATTTTATTAAAAACGGTGGACCTTAAATTCTCATATAGTGAGCTATGAAATTAACTTTGCTCTTTAAATCCCATTCCAGGCTCTTTTTTTCATGGACGTCCTCCTGTTTCTACAGCAAACGGTGATCACGTCTGAACACACAGCACACAGATATCTGTTCAGCTTTGCTAATCGCTAAGTGATCATACAGAGGGAACAATTTCATGTCACTGAATAATTCACTGTAACGGGAAAATAAAAATTTTTCTTCTGTATGCTGGGAAAAAGCAATTCAGAGGTTTCAGAACAGTGACTGGGTGTCTCATGTCCAGTTTCTTAAGATTGTATACCTGAATATCATGAAATGTATCCGTCGTTTCAGGGGTTTCACAGTTCAATTGTCTGTAATTTCTATTTGTTTTTGAGTTTGAAGAGAAGCAGCTAGTAGGGCTTAAGGAGGGCTTTTGTAGTTTTAAGGCTTGACGCATTCTTACGTCTTATCGCGGAACGGTGGCTTCTCTGGTCCTCTTAAACGGTGTATACAGCAGCCTTGTCACCCACCGTTCACTCTGAAAGTCTGAAACGCCTGACACGTTTAGAAACTCTGGAAAAACTGCATAGATATGATCGAATACCTTCCTTTGGCAAAGCCATCAGTGCAGATGCTGCACAACAAGAAAAGGAGTGTACTGAATAGTTTGTGCCTAAGGGTTTTCAAGTTTCCAAACACTGAGAGTGTCGAAGCTTCAAAGCCAAGCTGAACTGTATTGTTGACGATGTTGAATATTTTTCATCATGGCGATGAAAAGAACTAGTTCATGTTTGATTTAAGAAAGGAATGAAAATGAATAACTCCATATACAGTCACAGGGCCACTTCGTTAGGTACAGTAGTCAGTCCAATGCAGCAGATCCGCTATGAAATCTACTTTAAGGTTATAATTCCTATCTTCTTATTCCTCCTCATTTATGTAAATTGGGCGACCAAAACACCAGAATCACCTCTTCCTATATTGCACCTATAAGCCACCGCCCTCTGTGACCTCAAACATAAAGTAGAACTATAACCTTTCTGACAGGTTCAACAAAAACGGAGACGTGACCACCTTGTAAACGTGGAGTTCACAGCAGAGCTGCTGTGTTGCATTGTGTTAGACTGTACAGGTGTCCCTAATAAAGTGGCCGGTGAGCGTATTTCTTCTCAACGCCAGGCCTTTTCGGAGGCTATGCTGGTGAAAGGAGACGTAACTTGCAGGGTGTGTGACAGGTTTACCGTTGGCATGCTGTGTGACCACCAGCCCTTGCTTCCTTCCTCTCTCTGCTGGCCTGGGGAAGAGCGTGTGTCCTGTTGTTCTGTTCCTCTGGGGCTTGCGCATGTGCGTGTGTACATGTCTGTGTATGCATGCGTGTGCGTTTTTGGTCACACTCCACCACTTGTGGCGGGTCAGGTGAGATTGGGTCTGGTTCCTGATTCCTGCAAAAAACGGACAGCTGCAGCGTGTCACACAAATGCACAATGTGACGGAAGACACACACACACACACACACGAAAACGCAGCTTACGTTCTCATTATCTTCTTCTTCTATCGTTTAGGTGAATTAAACCTAAATACCGTCTCGATATTGAAGGGTAAAAATCATTGTTCATCACATATTCATTATTATTTTTCTTATTAAAATCTTTAATTAGACACATTTTACAAAAGTTAAAACTCCCCTATATGTTTGTGCTGACTGGCAGCAGTATGGTACGTATTAAGTCCCACTGTTCTGAACACCTTTTTAAATTTAATCCGGTGTTATCTGCCCACGTCGCTCTCCTGTACACAGACTTATCTGAGGGGCCATTATGGCAGCTTCTCCATATACTCACTATCTTCATCAGCATTGATAAGATATACCGGAGGTAGACCAGAGAGGGGTCTAGGCAGGGTCTCTCCCTCTCACACACACACACACACACACACACATGCAAGGCCATAAACAGGCTGTCTGCGTAGTATCAGAGACATGGCTTTGCTGTGATGCACTGGAGGAGCCACAGTCTCCTGCTCTCTTAACTCTGTGTAAATACACCGCTCTTTGTTTATACAGCATGGTGTGGCTTCAGGTTCCAGGGACCATCACTCTGGGTCTGGGTCAGCTTGCCAGAAACACACACGCACACACACACACACACACACACAAACACACACACAGAACTTGTAGAAGTACGGGTGCACATGTGGTTGTGCACACATATTCCTCCTAATGCAAACCAGACTCCCTCTCTCCCTCTTTTCTTTGAGAGAGAGAGAGGGAGCGGTAGTAGGGAGACCGCACAGTGTTGGATCTCGGCCAAATGGACCAGCGGAGCTTGTTTGGAAAGCTTTCAGTCAGAAAGCCACTTTTTGGCAGGGGCCCTGTGAGTGCTGCTGAGCCCTCTGAAGCGGGCTGGAGCTGCTAAAATAAATAATGGTTAGGGCCGAGGGGGTAAGAGTGGCGTTGGTGGGCGGGGGTATACAGGGGTAGCAGGAGAAGAGACGAGGGGAGGAGAGCGAAAGAAGGAGGGAGAAATGAGGGAGAGAGGGGGGAGGTTTTAGAGATCACTCCTGTAATTATATCTGTCAGTCGACACCAAGGCACTCGGACCGGCAGCGCTCAGGTTTCCCCCTCGCTCTCTTGCTGTCACTGATAGAGGGAGAAGAGAAGAGCGGGCGCATGTGCGCTCGTGTGTCTGAATTTGTCTGACTAACATATTTTTATGTTTGCATCAGCATGTGTGTCTGTGTGAACAGTTTTGCTAACTCCCTGGGTGGCACATGTGTGTGTGTGTGTGTGTGTGTGTGTGTGTGTGTTGGCGGGCCTGCAGGGAAACAAACCTGGTCATTCTGGGAGAGGGAGATAAGGAGGTGTTTCACATGAGAGTATGTTGGGCTTTCAGCAGGGTGCAAAGTAGTGGCCCCTCTGTACACTGGCCCACAACAAAATAGCCAAGAACAGCTTTTCACACATCAGCTGAGTATGTGCAAGTGCACTAACTGAACTTACTATTGTTTAGTTTACGTGGGACAACCATGGGTCTTTTTAACTGTGTGGTAAATTACAGTCTGTATCAAGGTACCGGCGTGGTTCTAATTTTTTTTCAGCTTGTTTAATCAGCACTATGATGATGTAACAGTATAGCTTAATAGATCCTCCTCTTATTATTTGAACTGTCACTTGTGTCAGATATGGACACTAAACATGATCATCCAGCAATATCAAGACAGGTTCTCAGCTGTGTTCTTTCAGGCATGGTTTAAGCATTGTATTTTGTTTGGTTAAGGTGGGATTTCTTCCCAGAAGCCTGAGAAACATTATAGAGGTAAAGACGTCCATCAACTGAAAGAATAAGGTTTCTAAAAGTTAACAGTTTACTGACGTGACTAGGTTACTCATGATTATGATGAGGACCTCACGGTGTAAATGCAGCATAAGTTCACTAGATCAACACTGATTTGGGATGTTTGCAACTCACAGTTTGTGTATTAATGCTATCAAGCTGTTTTCACCTTCAAATTAAGGGTTTGTTAAAAACCTGTCTAACCGTGTGATGGTTCGCGTTTCTTGAAAATCCTAATTCTGCTGTTGCTATCATAACCAAACGGATGAAAATAAATCAAATGATCCTGAAAGCTCGTAGGCCTTTTTCACAGCACATATCACAGCGGGAAAAACCCAGATAACTCTGTGTCCCGGTAACCTGTGGATGTAAGCTGTGAGACTATGAAAGACTAACATTAACTATTTTTAATGTTAATATTTTCCTACTGTGACATGTGAAAATGTTAAAATATCTCTCTCAAAGAAATGGCTGCATCTGTTGGTTCTGTGTTTTCTGTGTGTGGGACCTGTCATCATAGTCACAGTAACCGTTGATCTTAACATCCATCGTTTATAATGTCCTTATATTGGTGGTACATATTTGCATGCACTGACTCACTCTGACAATGAACACACTGTCTCCGTGTGAGCACATCCAGCTTTCCCTCGCACTTTCTCTTTCCGTCTCATACTTTCTCTTTCTTCTTCGGCTTTGTAGTGATCTGCCTCACTCTCTGATCTCAGCCAGGATAAGGTCCAAGGATCTCACCCCAGAGACACAATTACCACACTGGGCTAAATGTGCCGCCCACAAGCTACAGTACCCATCAAAGGCCTTCCGTACTCTCCAGCCCTCTTTGCCTCTGATGCTTTTGGTCTTTCTCTCTCCATTATTATTATATCTCATTCACACACTCTGCCACCTTCCATTTCTCACATCTCTCGCTCATGCTCTATTCTTCCATCACGATCCTTCAAATAAAGTAAGTCTTTTTTTTTTAAGTGCTTGTTGTGGTGGTTGTTATCTCTAAGGCACTAATATTTCCCAGTACTAACTACTATATTTTCAATTGTGCCCACGTGCACCTGATAGCTGAAATCCCACCAGGGGTGACGGCCTGAGAGAGCAGCAGACAGACGGCAGTGGTGGTCCGAGCCGGCTCGGAGTGTGTGAGAGGTGTTGATTTAGCTGTAGGAAGGAGGATTAAATGGCTCATTGGTGGGGCTAGGAGCGGAGAAGGTGCGAAGCGATCAGCCCTCCCTCTCTCCTGGTTTCTCTTTCTCCCCCTCTACCAGAGAAAAGGCCATTGGGGCTGAACAAACAAATCACATGGCCATCAAACACTACTCACTACTGCTGCACTGGGACTTCATTCAGACAGCATTTTACTGGTCTCCGCTGTGTGCTCAAACAGACATCCAAAGACAGACTCTGTATACACACACACACACACACACACACACACACACACACACACACACACACTGTTGAGTCTCCCCATCAACATGACAGTGGTTTTACAAGTCCCCATAGTGTGAGGTCTCTTATTCCCTGAGTAGCACTAGAACAACATCGGCAATATGAACATAGGGAAAAGAGGAAAGAGGGACAATTGAACCATTGAACTGCTGCAGCTCAGTGTAGTAGGGAGAGTTGTCAATAAAGCTCGTAAAAAAGGTTGTGAAAGTTGTAACTGTTTTGTAATGGGAAGTTGGTGTCAACTCCCTTTAAAGTTATGGCCCGTTTAAAGAGAAGTGTGCTCAAATGTGACGAGGATGCACCTTGCAGGAGACTTAAGATTGATGGGGAGAACTGAACGTGGTCGTTACATTTGGACCTGCAGTGTGTTTGCGTGTGTGTGTGCGTGTGCCCACATGCATGAGTGTGCGGTTTGAGAGGGTGTGTGTGATATGACAACCTGCCTGTAACTGAAACCTTAGGCTGGCATTTTCCTTTTTAAAAATGAAACTCTCACTTTCATGTTCTTTCCCTCGCCCCTCGGTTAGCCACTAAATGTCACTCTGCCCTCTTTAAAACAAACAAAGCCAGTTGAGTCTAGTATTAGCTGCTATTTGAAATGGCTCGGAGCCCTCAGAAACAGCCCCTAGAATCCTTTAAAAAGTGTATCATACACAAAGCATGTACCAACACCCCATTAGTTTTTAAAAATCAAATGGAAAATATCAGAAAAGCTCTGATTTGACTGGATAATCACAGCCGTTGGATATTAAAGGTCTAGTGCGGTATTCTGGAAGGATGTGGGAGAGGCTGAGGGAGACACAGATAGTGGTAGAGCAAGATAGAGACACAGAGACAGAGGCAGAGAGAGCAAAGGGCACAGACTTTGGTTTTGAGCTACGTTAAATACCAGCTACCTCTAAACCACTCATGACATGGAGCTATTGCCAAAGATAAGTCATCAGTGTTGTAACTGTCATAACAAAAGTCAAGGAGCTAAATGAGATCTGCTGCCTTTTGTATGTGAAAACATGTCTCAGTAACTACCAGGTTTCATCAGCTATTTTCAAATTATCAGGTCACCAACACTTTATTTTTCTCTTTGTCCAATAGGACCCCCTTATGTTCCCCTAGAGATAGTCTATATATTGTTTATATATATACTATAGATCTATATATATATATATATATTTATATATAAGGCCTTAAAACTGCCTTGAAAAGTGCCTTGAGGTGACTTATGTTATGATTTGGTGCAATACAAATAAAATTAACTTGAACTGAATTGAATTGAATTAAATCACAGTCTCTGCTGCTTCAGTGATATTTATGCTTTTTAAAAATTAAATTGTGATGCAATTTAAAAATTAGTTTCTGTTTGCAAATGTTCTGCATCCAAAATTAGTCATGATGCCCAACTTTTGTTTATTTAGTTATATGATTATTATTTTTAATTTCTTTTTTAGTTACTTCAATGTTAATATATTCCCTTATATACGAGTAAAAGATTAACGTAATGATTAATTACTTTGCACGTGGCTCATATACAAGATATCAGGGCCAAAACTCATTTTGCGGTGACAAGTAGATGTACTTGAATGTTACAAAAATGAATTTCGCACTGCTGTTCTCTCCTGGTTCAAGGTGTTTGTCAAATCTCTGTCTCTATCAGGACACAGTCTGACATCTGTAATGCATTTTTCTGTTCTTTTTGCATGATTAAGCAAACTTGGCATGCAGGTGCTACCCAGTGGACTGCACCAGTACAACAATATTCCCAGAACAAATTAAAGTAGCTGTCGTACGGATCAGTCTCTCGCTCTCTTTCTCTCTCTCTCATGCACACACACACACACACACACACACACACACACAGTAGAACAAACTAAACCAACCCCCAAAAAACTAACAACACAGCCAATCTCAAACCACAAGATAATAGCAGAAATCAAACAAACAGTGATTCATGAAACAACAAATCTCTCAAAGTTTAATAGATGAGTCTAGAGAGAGCCTCAGTTTCACTGAATAATGTCTTCCGTCTGCTCCGACGTTGGTACATCAGCGCCATGGGCCCACTCACTATTGGAACAGTTAAAGTGAGGCAGTGCAGCAAATCCTCTAACCCAAATCCACTGTGTCCTGCTCTAAGAGTAATGATGAGGGGGCCTCGAGTGACATCACTAATGCGCTAACTAGTTTCAGTCCTCGGCAGTCTCATCACTTATTCAGATGGACCCAGAGAGAGAAAGAGACAGATTTAGAGAGAGGGAGACAGAGGCGACAAGGACTTCACACTCTCAATTACGCAGTGGAGCTCATCACTTGGCAATCTGTCCCGATCGCTTTAATTGGCTTGTAATATTGTCTCTGATCTTGTCGCCCAATTAACAGGCCTGTCTGGCAGTAGGGCTGGGAAGCCAGCGAGTATGTGATGGCTCCCGAACGGTGCCATATGGAACAGAACCACTGATAAGACACTGCTTGGCCCCTCACACCCAGCCACTGTGTGACAATGGTGGCTGTATATCCCTGTATGTTTGTGTGTGTGCGCGATGGGGCAACTTAAACCAGTAATTTTATGTGGTTGAGGATGATTCAGTTATGCAGTTTTATGCAGAAGAAGAGGATTTGCCAGAACTTTATGATCACCTTTATAAAGGTATGATATTCGATTCGAGTATATTTTAGAGATACATAATAATGTTGAATCAAAGACAAAACAAAACACTATTTTATATTTTTTTACATGTGTCTTAAACAAATTCATTATTGAATTAAACCTACTCTAACTAAAACTGAGTTTTTGACACTGGCTGTGACCCTGATATACTGGTAACTTTCTATGGATCTTTTTTTAAGAATCCATTTTATAATTTTAGAGCCGAGCTATAAATACTTACAATTCTTTTCCATCTGCCTTGATGTGCAGTAAGCTAACATCAGCTCTATTTTCTTTCTTTCCTACGCTGCATCTACTGTGGGGTTCCCCATGGTTCCAATCCTGGGCCCATTCTTTTCACAGATCTATTGCTCTTCCTATCACCTTGGTAAAAACACAATAATCTTTTTCCGTTATTTCGGAGGACTTTTTTTGAACCAAAAAGACTGGTAGCGCATGTAAATATGTCTTGAAGCAAAGCAGACTTTAATATCTGATAAAATTCTAAATAATATTGTTATGTTATTATTTCACTATTTGGAACAATTCCTGTTAACACACAGTCAGATTTAAAGCATTAAGGGTTCCAGGTGTCTCACTCAGGGGCTCTTCAACGTGAAGCCAGAAATCAGGGAACTGAGAGTTGAACCCCTCTGCCTGTGGTTTGTTACCCTACCAATGGAGCCACAGCAACACCTGCATTGACTTTCCAAGAGTTGCAGAATACATTTTGAACTATTTTGCAAAAGAGCACATTGAATGTAACAAGGTGACTCTAACAACGAATGACAAACAGGCTGCTGCCCATTATTTTGTATGGATACGAAGGCAGCCCTGTAACCCAGCAATCTGCAGTTATACAGCCAGTGGTAGCTGTTCTCTCCATGGTGAGAGTTTCTGAAACTGAGAGAAATCTGTCATTAGGCATGGTGACAGCTGAGGGCTCTCAAGTGGGAAGCAGATCCCTTTAAACTCTGTTCCACGTCAGGCTGAAAAGCAGACAGACATGCAGAGGGACGAGTTGAGAAGATGAGAAAACTCTCAGCGCTCACAGAAATGTAAACATTTAGTGTTACATAATGAAACAGCACAATTAGCTGTGAGTTGGCTGAGAGCACACCATACTGTGTGCTCCGGTTCAGGATTGGTGGTTTGATTCCTGGCTTCTCTTGTTATATGTTGACCTGTCCTTGGGCAAGGCACACAACCCCAAATCGTCAGGTCAGCTCTGTTCAACTCCATGCTGTAAGTACAGACTTTTTACCTCAGAAATACTTTGACTTCCTTCAGTTTTCACTTTCTTCCAGTCAGTATTAAATAACCTACAGTAATGAAATTATCTTTATATCTAAAAATCATCTCTCAGTCAGAAATGTAAAGCAGCGCCAGCCCCATAATTTCTTTTCAGTTCATATGTCTTACTCGAAAAAAGACGGTGACATAATATTCTGCAAAGATCATACCAGTCAAATCACTGCATGCCTTTAATTTCACAGTCCAAGGTGTTTAACTTTTAGCTGCTCTGCCAGTTGACCAGAGCACAAGCTACAGGGGCCTGGGCCCCGGCCAGTGCATCAGTGCCAGGCAGGCATCCCTGGACTCAGAGCGCTTGGCAGGCAACCCACTGAACAGTGCATGGCATGAAACGGAGTTCTGTCGAGCAAAGCTCCACCTGAGAGGAGGAGATGGGGAGAAAGCGCCGGATAGGAATAAAAGAAGACAGTGTAGGAGGAAACAAAGTGGAAATGGTTGAGAGGAAAGGAGAAAATGAGAATAGGAAAAGGAGATAAAATGGAGGAAACAGGAGCCTGAGTGCAGGGCCATCCCAGCGCTGCTGTTTCCCCATTAAAAGGGCCCCACATCTGTTTCTTTCATCCCAACTGTGCTTTAAGGTCCCTGAAGGTGCAGTTAAATTAGAGCCAGCACAGGTTTGTAAATGTAAAATCCTCCAATAATCTGAAACTGACATGACCTCTAATCTTCCTGCTCTAGTCAGCAGAGCGAGCGGTGCTAACCAAAGCCTTGGCGTGATCAACATGTGTTTTGGTCACAAGACCTTTAAGGGGAAGGTGCAGACATGGATTTTATGAGAGAACAAGTTTTAATTTTGTGTCTTTAGCATGGTTGAGACGTGTAGGTGAAAAGGTCAGGTGTCGGGTTGTTGTGTTTTATTGCTGTTTTGGCAAATAAAGAAAATAAATGATGGTACTATGGTAATAAATAGTGTCAAATGTGTTTACAGCTACACTTAGAAAACATGTTCCTTAGAAAAATGAAAGTGTATTATCTGAAAATACATTTCCTTGGCTACTTTCATACAGAATGTATGAACGTACAGTGGATCATAAAATCTTTCAAGATCACGACTAAACCCCGAGGGGATAGAAATGGCATATAAAGGACGACAAGAAGAAAAGAAGACAGAAAAGCCATGTCTCTTAGCTCCAGAGGAGGGGTTTCACTAAACTAGCTTGTCTAATGCAATTAATCTAATTGGAGCCGGCGTAAAGTGACAAATTACTACCTTTCACACTAGGGACTAAGAGCGAACCTCTAGAGATGGATGTAGGAAAGGATACCTGGGTAGTTAATGTTATATCTTTTAATTCCATCTTAAACCCTATTGTTAAACTGTCCATTACATAAAAATGATGCCTTTTTCACAACCTGTGTTCATTTAAAGATATGTATTTCTGTAGTTTGCAGTCTAGTCTGTGGGTTTTGGCTGCAAATCAGACGATCCTCCGAATACAAAATTATTTTTTATGTTAAAAAAAAAGATTTTATTACAGCAAATGATTCTTGGGAGAGTCTAAATATTAAGCATGCTTTGTTTTTTCTTTCACTGACTAATGATTAATCGTCTACTACATTCATACACCTTGCCTAGGCTCCCCGTCATAGTATCAATATCAGCAGCTGTGCCCTATTCGCTTGGATCTGCATTTATTTACACTTGACATTTGAGTTTTTGATTTAATCTCCGAACATATGCACATGAACTCTGCATATTTCAGTAAAATTGTGTTAATGCGTGCCCTTTTCTGTAACCTTGATTACTTGCTGTAGTATCAAAAATCCTTTTCCTGGACATTGATTTCTGCCGGGGGCCATACTACTGAACCTGGAGCAGCATATCTCAGTGAATATAATGAACTTAAAGAAAGCTTGCTATTACAGAAACCTTTGACATTTTGACATTATCAAATGCCTTAGTTAAAACGCACATCTGGAAGAAAAATGCAGGCTTATATACATATGATTTGCATACAATTTCCATAAGTGACATTAAGTTGCACATCATCCCTTTTGGTTAGCAGGTGTTGATCTCAATCATTACATAAATGTTATAATAGGATTTTTTGGCCACCCATGTCAAATGCTGTTGAAGTATTTATGTAAAGTGGAAACCATTCACATTCGAGAGTTTTCTAGAAACATTTGTTGTGGGCCGTGAAAAATTCCACATTTGTGTGACTGCACTTACCCACGACAAGCGTGAACTCTGACACCAGTAGTTGTTCTAAATTGTGACCACTGCATCTTGGAGCTCATGAAAAAACGGGGAAGGAGGAATTCAGAGGTGGAATGCGTTCTGCTATTTCCCTCCCTGGGCAGGTACAAACATGTTTTAACTAAACGACCCAAAAATGCCGCTACGAACAGACCGCTGGTCCACCTCACCCCTCCTCCCTCCTTGATTTCCCAATCCTCAGCCTTGTTTTTTCCTTTCTCACTTTCTATGGTGTTTTCACTTTTTCACTTTACCTCTTTCTTCACCCTTCTCCTCTTTAGTCTCGTGAAGTCCATCCCCCTCTGTCACCTTCAGTCCAACCTCCATCACCCCCCCTCCCTCCTCTTTCTCTTTCTGTCTGGAGAGGAAACGGTGGCCATTAAACGTGTCTACTGGGGTCTGGGGGTCTGGAGAACAACCGTCACATTGTATGACCCCGCCTTGGACCCCAGACGGACTAATGAATAAGGGTAACGCCCCACCCCCTTCATGCCAGACCCCTAGTAGGTAATTCCCCCACTTCTTTCACAGGGTCCCAGACATCTCCAGCGGCCTTTGACTGAAGGCTTATCTTTTCAGAGGGAAATGTGTGTCATTTGGGGTTTAAGGAAAAAGCAAAACAAAAACATTGTCACTGCCATACAGTTCGCCCCCTCCTAAACCCCCGGTCCTTCACTCTTTCCCTTCTCTTCTAAAACTTCAGGGTCTGGACGCAGGCTTAAGGAAATAGTGTGAGACATCTACAGTGTCTCCAATTATCTTGAGGAATATGTAAATAGGTGAAGAGACACTGGCGGGATTATATGCAACTGGCAACGGCTCATGAGGTGGATGGACTAAAGGCTTGGTGGAAAACAAGATTATTCTAACACAGTGGGGCCAATACATTACTGAGACGGATTCGGAACATAATTATACCATTAAACTACTGTACACAATAGAAACTAAATATGCTACGTAGAGAAAAAACATACGGCAGCTACTATGAAAAAGTACACAGAGCTATAGTATGATTCTAAAGAATAACTATGTAAGGTATGCATTCATGTTCCACGTCTTATCACTGCACACTGACAAACAAAATCCACGGCCACGAAAAAAGAAAATGGTCCATCTTTTTGTTCTGAGACACCCACGCTAGCAGTAGACTCTTCAATAACCACATGAATAACACAAAGCACTGGTGCTCCTCTGAAAGGCAACCATGTATCCCTAGGAGATTTAACAATGGTGACATGTGTGCGCTTAGTGCATACAAAATATCTCTCCTCTGCTCTCTCCTTCTCTGTTCTTTTTCGCCTTCTTCTTCTTCTTCTTCTTCTTCTGTCGTGTTTGTCTTACATGGCGTTTGCCCACAGCAAATCTGGGCATCATTTCACAACACTCAGCAATTCAGAGTGGTCTCATTATTAGTATTTCTGCAGTAGCTTTGTAGCTAAAGTACTTGCACTTACGGCTAATGTATTCTGCACACACCAAGACTGACTGCCGCTATCAAAGGACTTGCCTGAACGGCAGTAATAACTGGAAAATTATTTCTGATAGCCTGAAACAATCTTCCAAATCATCACAGAACTTTATTAAAATAATATCAAATCAAATTAGCCAACGTCCCTCTGTAATGAATTAAGTAAAGGGTTATGCCAGCATTAATCCCATCATGCTCGGAGGCATGGGGGCGGTGGGAACGTTTAATAAACCAGTCAGTCCCTTCAAGCAGCGAGGCCAGCTTTGGATATACCGTCCGCCCTGATGCTCACTCTGGAGAGGGAAACACATCAAAAGACTTCCTCTCGCCTCACTTTCTCTCCTCCCACCCCTCTCCTTTCCTCTCTCTTTATTCCCTCTCCATCCAACACTTCTCTCTCTCTCTGTCGTGTCTCCCCCTTTTCTCTCCTTATTTTGTTTTCCCTCAAACTATCCCCAACCCTCCCTGTGTCTTTCTAAATAATCTGTCGCTTTTTCCCCTTTCCAGTGCTCCATTGTGCCCGTGGGTAGGATTATTCATAAGGGGGTGAATCTTGGTGGAATCTCAGAAGGCTGGTGATAAGTGGTGGAGCCCGTTGGGACGGCTTGGCTTGTCCTCCCGGTACAGTTTTTTTCTTCCAAGCCGGCACACAGAGAGAGGAGAGGGACTAAATCAAATAGGTCACCCATTAGCCATGTAAAGACAGAGGTATTTTGGATGTAACAGTGGCCAAATATCACATAATAGCTGTGGAGACATTGCAGCAGTCGTTTTCTTTTTGCTAGTTTGTAACTGCCACAAGCTGTGATCATCTACTTGAACTAAAGAGCTCAGTACATTGGAATTAGTTGTTATCATTTTGTTTAATTCTTTTTCATTTATATAATTTATAATATTTATCATTATTATGATGAAGCATCTGATATCTGCAAAGAGTGACATGACGAAATGTAATTTAAACAGAGCACAAAACATGAAAACAGGTTAAAAGAAGTGAAAGTGAGCAGGGACATTTCAATTATTACCAGAACTAAAATGAGTTTCTGCTTTGTTTTTGACCTATTGTACATTGTACATGTTAAGGGTGTGAACCCCTTCTCTCCTGTAAGTACTACCATCAAAATGTGGGGTGAGTAATCCTGGTGTTAGCTCTATTTAGTTTACATAAACTACTTTGTGACCTTGCTTCTTGCCCTGTTACATGATGCCATGGTCTTAGGAATTGAGTGGTGGAGTACAATTTATCATTGTTACGGTTTTACCACCACCACAGTATACAACATGTTCCATGGAGGTGTTGATTAATATGTCCACCACCAGCAACAACAGTATGCACCACCTCTTCTAATTTCACCCACATTCATTCCTGGACTTCTTATCTCATTTATCTCTGTCTCTGTCTCTGAACTGCTCACCCATAGCCACCACCTCCACTCCTCATGAAAGTTTTTGGACAGGATTCACAGGTCCCGCTGCTGCACGGCGGCAGAGGTCTGGAGGCGGGTCACCGTGTGCCTTGCGGGCGGAGGTGAGATAGCGTCTTCGGGTAACAGGACATGGATGGCAGACAAAGCGAAGGCAGGCAGCTAATGTTTGATGTCGGGCACTGTCCGTGAGGCGGTGCAGAAGGCCCACAGGTGAGTCAGGTTTTTAAAAGGCTATTCAAATTCTTTGCCTGCCTCAGAATATGTCACGGCATGCCTTGGTATCAGTGCATCGCTGGAGTTAGTGAGTGCATAGCTTGTGAGTGTGTATTCTTTGATGGGCATCGCTGATAACCCCCCCCCCCCCACACCACCCAACTCATCTCTGTTTCGCTGTGTCTTCAATGTGTGAGAAAGTATGGGTGACAGAGGGAGGGGTCACAACGCTGTTTCCCCTCAGGAGGGTTTGTCCTGTGCCATCTGGCACCTCAGAAGCATGGGCACATGAGCAGGAGGGGTGTGTGTGTGTGTGTGTGTGTGTGTGTGTGTGTGTGTGTGTGTAGTTGTGATATTATGACGCCTTGTATGTCCCGTGCTCCCCTTCGTTTTACTGAACATACCGTATTTTCTTCTTCTCCTTTCTTTCCCACCCTTCTACGCCCTTTCTACAACTTCAAACCCTGATGAGCAAGTGCATTTTTCTCTTTTGCTGCTTTTTCATATCTTCACTCAGTTTAGTGGACTTACTCTATCACCTTCACTCTCTTCCTTGTTGCCTCTTTTATCCTTTCCTAATTTCCCACTTCTTATTTCCCATCATCGTACCTTCTCACGACTCCTTTTCTCTTTTCAGTATGTGACGACGCATGGCAACAGCTCGGCCAGCTGATGAGAGCCAGTTAGAGATGGCACCCAACCTTGACACCCGCAGCTGCAGTCCACACATCCACATGCACACACACACGCACGCACACACACACACACACACTGAAGGGGAGAGGGACTGGGGGCATTTGCGCTATGTAAAATAATCACAATGCATTTACATTCATTGTGGTGTGGATTTGTTGCTATAATAAGGCTGGAGAAATCATGAATATTCACGCACACTTTAAGCAATTATGATAATCTGCATTATTCCTAGCCTCACCGCTATCTGTCAGAGAAGGTGGCAGCAGACACAAGAAAAGTAGGTTGGAATAGTCTGCAGTTTTACACTCTTGATATTAAATTACATTTTTCTTTCTTGTGCTCATCTATTTTCCCTCTTTTTTTCTTTGTCCGTCTCGCTCTATTCTTGTGTAACTTCGTTTCACTGTTCTTCCTCCGTATGCTTCTTCTTCCCCTTCCCTTCCTCATATTTTACTCTCTTCTTCTTCTGGGCTTGTTTTGTGCTAAAGTCCATTGAGCTGTACGGAGAGGAGGGGCAGGATCCCGGAGTGAGAATGGCCCCTGGGTGTTACAGAGCTGGCAGCAGTGTTCGTCTAATCTTCCGGGTCAGGCCTGGTGCTTTCATCTTCTCTCACTTGGAGCTCCTTGTGTTTGATGTGAACTTAGCCCAGGAATAACCGTTCCTTTTTTCTTTGCTAACCTGGCCCTGGAGTAGAGGGAAAGCACTTTGTTGTTATCCTACGAGCCAAACAATGCTGGAAGGAGTGCAGAAAACCTTAATGAAAGGCTTTTGATCCACACTGATATTAAAGTGAAAACCTTGAAAGTGAATATGTGTGTAGAAACAAAATAAAAAAAGTGCAGAAATCGCAGAAATCTAAATGCAAATTGCACAGGAATGGTTAGATGGAATTTTTCTTTGCTTCACACCCTTTGAAATCAATTGTTTTAGATTTGTCTGCATTTGTTTCAAGTTTGAAAGGGAGAGAAAAAAGAGCAAGCTAATTTATTGAAGAAGTGGAATTTAAATTAGCACATGGAGCCTTGCAGGGTTTTAATGATTAATCTTCTCAGGTCTGCACCATGCAAAACAATTTCTCTGCTTCCCACAATTAAAGCAAGTGTATCTGTGCCAAGTATGTCAAGGCCAGGGATATTTTTTACTTCATGTACTGTGCGTGTGTGTGTGTCACTGCCGCACCACTGAGCCTTACAACTGGACAGTTGTTACATGTATCTTCACTTGAACACACCCACTGACCTCAGCCCTTGACCCATGACCTTTTGTCCATGTGCTACCAGCTTTGTACAACTGCAGGAGGAACAAAAATACTGGTGTTAGTGGATGCTTTCTGCTGGGCTTTTGGACTTGACAGCATTTCCTTAATACTGGTTCAACAGCAGTTTCACATTTACTAAAACATAATCTTTTCACCCTCAACTTACTTGAAATAGTCAAAGCTAACCCTTTTCAACCTACAATTTGAAAATGAAGTTGAACCCAAAGGTCAAAAAAACAAGTCACAAACACAACTCTCTTTTAGGAGGAAGGAAATGCACCTTGGTATTCGAAATGCTTGCTGCCATGGTGATAGCCCAAACCTCTGTGCAACAGCAGCACATTAACCCCTCTTGACCCTCTATTCTCACCTGTGATAAAAGAGGAGGAAGAGAAGGAGGAGGTGTCCCCCTTTCCACTGCGCCGCACTTTCGAGTGCCCGGGCACCAGCAGGCCCTTGAGAGCCCACGGTCATTAGGAGTGCTTTATTCTTGGAGAGTTTGAGAAAAGGAGGAGGAGGAAAAAGGAGAGGAGGAAGACGAACATTGAGCCTGAAAGATAATGTATGGTCAAGGCTGGAGACTTGTGGGCACTGGATGAAGAGAGGGTCGAGAGAGAAGCAGCGCTTTCATACAGAAGCACCAAGCAAGCCAGCTGCTTTTGGGTTTTTGTTTGTCTTTCATTCTAAGTAAAGAAAGGTAGGGGAAAGAGCTATGGATAATTGGTCCAGAATGCTGACTCACACACAGGCCTGTGGACACAGGATATAGAGTTTCAAAGTCTTTGCTCCTCATCTTACCTATTGGCCTGTTTCTGTTTTGTCTGCTAAAGATGGGGAAAAAAAGCCCTTTCCACTGCTTGCCTGGAGTGCACAGAGTTTGAAAGAACTGAAGAAATAATAAGAATGCATGTATGATTTGAGCATTAATTGTTCAGCCTTTGCATAGGCACAAAGCATATAAACCCAGACACAAGACGGTAGCGTGCACTGACACCATCCTGACAAAAAGGACTGGCTCATTTCCATTGACCAACTGCATTTGGGGCTCTAACCTTAACTTTCACTGGGAGCTAATCCCTCTGATAATCAATAATGAAGATTAACTTTCATCTCAGCTGGGGTCTTGATAAAGTTGAGAGGCCATGAATGATTGAAAAGTGGGAGCATGTTCTGTGGGAACCTAAGAAGTAAGGGAGGGAAAGAAATATAACAAATGCCGCTCCCCAAAAATAACTGGGTGAAGCTTATGCACATCTGATGATATGATGAAAATAAATGAATTATGCATTGGCTATCAATGAGGGCGCAGAAGACGCATTGCTTCAGGCCATAGTTAAGCCGCTATTCATAAAGAAGAGACAGACACAAAGACCCAAGGACTGTGGGAGTCCACCATCGGGGAGGGAGGAATGAGGACACACATTTTGAAAGGAAAAATGTTTTTTTTATCCCCTCTCATATGCGTTATCTTTTTCTGTCATAATTCTAATAATTAGATGTGTTACTAAGATTGTTGTTTGTTTACAGTTGGATTACCCTTAAGATGCCAGGGTGTGGGAGTGAAGCTCCAGGATTACGGAGGCAAACACATGTTTAGGGCACTCCTCTTTTGTTATTCTCATCTCTTATCTGCAATTTCCACATGTTCCATTCACCCCATCTGTTTATTTTAATTATTTTTGTCCTATGTGAAATAAAATTAAAAAAAATCCTGAGAGTATAGTTAACATATGTAAATTTAGCTCAACGTGTTACTTATTACCTTTACTCTATATCATGAAATGATAACTGTTTACTCAGCATATGTTCCCAAACACACACACACACACACACACACACACACACAGAAGGCCAACTTGAACACAGGCCAGATTAAGGAGCAGCAACAGGAATATAATATACCTTGAGACACAGAGAGAGAGAGAGAGAGCAGAATAAGGGGCTCCTTCGGTGCAGCATGTGCGGTGTCTGTGAATAAAGATGTCTGGGCCTGTTGCTTATTGATCGGCCAATTTTTCGGAGAACAAAGAGTTAATCCTCACATAGGCCCGCAGTGAGTGCTCTCTAAAGTTATTTAAGTTTGAAATGTCCTTCCTTTCTATGTGTTTCCCCTCGCGTCTCTCAGTTCATTTTTCCTCACATTTAACCATGAAGGAGTTGAGTTTAGTATGCGACCCAAGGATGATTTGCAATTCACGACTGGAGTTCCGTTTATTTGACATTGGGATGGACAGTCTATTATTAGCAATTGTTGGTTTGTGAACAATACACAGTGAAGGACGCTCAGGCTTTGATACTGATAAGTAGAATCTCTTTAACAAACCGTTTAATCCTGTTTTTTTAACAGCTGCTACATCTGCCGATACTAGAAACTTAATTATAAACAGGCTTCTTTTGAAATGCGTTTTTTAATACTGTGCGTATCCATAATACCCCTCACATTCAATTTTACCTGGCCCACACCCACATTGCTGTCACACACTGTTATTGTCACAAAACATCTCTCTGACCATATGTTTTTCAGTACTCTGGTGATTATTGGCCAACAACAAATATAAAAAATGAATCATCAACTTGCCATGTATCTATGTTGATATGTACCCTGTATCTATTTTACAAGAACATGCCTTTTCCATATAAACTGGAAGTTCCATTTTCACGTTTATGAACGCAGCAGTTCCCTTTAAACGAAGCTAGAAATAACAGTTTGAGATGAGAACATTTTGAGAAATCTTGCTCTGTGATGACAATAAAACTGCAAAGACGTCGTCATCTTTTAAAAACAGATACTTACTTTTTGTAAATGACAATATGCATAAATCCCGCCAGTCACATTTGCGTTCTTGATGTTTTCTTTATAACTTGCAGGTAATATTTAATTGTAGTAAAGACATTTTCTAGTCATGGTAAAACATTTAAAACTCACTCACTCACAAGGCAGGGGTGAGATAATCTCATTGACACTGGGGTTATTTCCCAGTCTTTAGAAAGCTCTGTCCAGATCTGTTTTCACGGACTGAGTGAATGAGCTTCATAAAGTCAGTAAAAGCTCTTTATTATTATATGTATTATATGTGTTATCGACATAAACCATCTGTGTCACTTTGGAATTACATTTATAAGACTATAACGTTTTTTGTCCTATAAAAAACTGAATTCCTAATGCAGCATATCAAACAACATGTCCAAGTAATTTCTCACTATAATTAAAAAAAAACATTTTAGTCATTTGTATGACTAATTGGAGGTGCAACACAAGACAAATGTCAACATTTCCACATCGCTTTATGTATGTGGAACGGCAAAGAATGCAGCGAGGCCTGAAGGCCAAGGCTTCAACCTGTGTCTGTTTCTTGTCAAGTCCAATTTCTTGGTAGTGGGGTATGGGGTACCCTGGCATTTTCTCCTCTGAGGGCTTTTGTTTATATGGCCAAAGGTCTCTGCTCAGTCTCATCAGCCCACAGCAGCAAAACACAAAGTGCTTCCTCAAAAAGGGTCTTTTTCTTAACAGAGGAACAACAAGTCTGGATCTGACACTTTTTCGTGGTACATTTGTTATTATCTAAATGACTAATTAAATTCTTGACCAGTGAGTCCTGTCAGCCAAGGGACATTTAGTCATCGGCAACATTTCAGTGTGCCGCTCCTCTAAAGGTTTTGACATGTCATTACAGGGCATCTGATGGAAAGGGCAGTGACATACAGTGACCATTCCACCACTGTTGGAACGTGTTACTTCACTCAGGCTCCACACAAATCATTTGGACCAATGACACAACTCCTGCCAGGGCCCCAGTGTCCTAATGTCACACACGTCCCAACAGTTTTACTTCAAATTCCCCCCACCCCGCCCCACCCTGTTGTTCCTGCCTTCCTTTCATGCAAAGCTTATACATCCCTTTCAAACACGCACTCCCTCCTCTGCCTCCTGTTTCTTATTTCTCTCACTCACACTCGTCTGTCTGTCTGTCTGTCTGTCTGTCTGTCTGTCAGTTTGTCTCTCTTATCATGCCTTGCCTTAACCCTTTGCTTCGCTCTCTCCCTCGCCGTCTTGTCTCTTCCCCTGCTTCGTCCCTGTGTAACATACTCCTAGACTGGCATCCCATCTCGGAGTCGCTGCAGGTCTTGTCCGCTTCATGTCGTGTGAGGATGGACGTTTGAAGGGTCCTCCAGGCATCTCTCTTTGTCACCAGCGCTCAGCCTCAACACTGCTGCGAACCCGCCACAAACATTGTCAGCGTGTCTGGCTTCCGCTGTGCGTGTTTGTGCTGCTGCAGAGAAAAATTAAATGACTGTGAGGAGACATATGTGAGCGTGTGCACATGCAGAAACACCTACATGTTTGTGTATGTATGTTATGACTACAGACACATTTCTGTAATGAGATGCTTGACTAGATCCTGCACCTGTATGCTTACACCCACATGGACACTCTAGCTCCTCACCCCATGTTGATCCTTACCTATTCCCCACCCGTTTATCTAACCAGGGCATGTATGGTTTCCTTCAGGCACAATAGTGGTTTTGTCTTGAGGTTGTGCTCTGACAGTTGTCACAGACTGATCCCTCCTGATATGGTAATTGGGTTGACAACCGACAAAGCCGTATTGGAAATTAAGAGTCCCTTTGTCCTATTTTGCTTAACAGCCTTTCAGACCTGCTATCTAAGGCAGTGCTACCCCACAGATGAGGTGTTCCTCTGTTGGGTCACAAAGGCCTCAGAATATTTCCCACATATGTTATGCCACATATCCAGCATCACCATGTCCACCGGGTTAAATGAATGTACGACAGAGACAATAACATGAGGGGTCTAGGTGCTGGGGAATATGCTAATCATGATTAGTAGCCATTAAATTCATTATTGTCCATTCACTGAATGGTTGTCAGCAACGTGTCCCCAGTAATTTTAGCCTTGCTTTGTTTAACTTGTCAACATATGACGATTTTTAATATAACTCTGCTGCTACATTTGAGAATATACTGCAGAGCAGACTTTTCCATCATCACCTCATCCCTCTGACGAATCCTTGTGATTCTAATCTGCCCACCTAGTCCAGTGCTTCTCATGTCCAAGCTGCTTTTCTCCCTCTCGGCTCTTTAAGCCCTACAGTAGGCTTTGCACACGCCTCTTTATCCCTCAGCCTCGCAATGGCACAAATGGACCACGGTCGTTTCTTTTTCTGTGTTCCACTTTCAAACAGGCAAAAAAGAATCTGTGTTTTGGTGGCAAATCAACTTTCCTCTGGACCTACCCAAACGACCCATCATCTTTGGATCAGCTGGCACAAAGAGCAGGCCATTTAAAGTAAGCTGCCAGGAAAAAGACTATCATAGAACGAATAAGACTCTTTGAATCGGATTCAAATAGTTACTCTCAGTCTGCTTTTCATTGCAATAAAAACCCTTATATAGCAGTCAGGCTGTAGATAAGTAGGGAGAAGAGTGTGTAGTAAAACTGAAATATTGCACTGTACAGTGTTGAACTTTGTCCAGTTCTCTAATGCCTGTAAATTTGTCTCGTAGGTAAGTGGATCACAGCCTGGCCAAGAGAGGCACAATAAAACACAGTAGTTCCTCTCACACGGCCACTCTGCAGAAAGATCTGTTTCCTTCTACAGAATAATGCTAAACTTTTTTAGTATGGGTTAAGCTCAGAATAAAGTTTTGGAAGTAAGCCTAAGGTAATTTACTTAAAAGTTAAGGTCAAATGAAAAAGAAATCTTGGATTTTAAAATGATTGACTTGCTATTAGGGTAAAGATGTGTCTTAAAAATGTCTTGAGCTGTAGATTTAGTTTTAAACAGCATTTTCTCATTTCTGTCTACAGGTCCCAGAAATTTGGGTGCAACGTACATCGGTGCGGTCATGAGCAACTGATGTATCCCTTCACTGTACATATGCAATAATCAAAAAATCAACAGGCTCTGCTGCTATCACTGAAGACTAACTCACACTCCGTAAATAATAAAAAGTGGATAGACATATATATAATGAGGCATTCAGAGTAAGCTGGATAATTTAGGATGTGTCTTTATGAAATTACACTTTCCTTTTATTTGGTTTTACAACTGTTTCTTCATATAGCTTGTTTAGTTTGGGAACTGCTAATCAAATGAAAAAAAATGTTTTTTGCTAAATATTCCAAATATACTGGATGTAAAGAATGTGCAAAAGCATAAATCACGCCTGCACGGCCATTTAAGACACCATGCTCACGAAGGTTTACGAGACCATAAGGCCTACACTCAGAGAACATGAAAGGAACAGGGAAATGCCTGTGACAGATTCAATAACAATAACTCTCTAAAATAAGACGTCTGCTAACTTAGCACTTAGCCATTTAGCTGCTTATCTTTCACTGTACAGTAGATCTGATGTCTTCTCTTTGTCATTCTGAGGTCAAAACATAAGACAGAGATCGCTTATGTTTGACCTCATAGCTACAGCAAAGATCCTTTCATCTTAGGGCCAGCTGATTGCTAACAGCTAATTACCTATTCTCAAATGGTCTTTGACACCACTCAGACACTTGCTAAGTGTACCGTGAAACATCTTCAGCATGTTGTCTCAGAGTGGAAAATAACGTGTGAAGGAAACGGATACAAATGGAAGCAAATGAAAGACGAAGAGGGAAGAAAATGTCATGATTAGTTGCCCTAGATTTTTTAAATTATCTGCTGTTTTGGGCATTAAATAAAATAAGCATAGTGGCGGTAGAGCATAATCAACTGGCCCCATTCCAGCGAGTCCTCCCATGTAGGGCAATTGAACAAAGTGCGTCGGAATTGAAATCAGGTTGTTCCTGGGGGCCGCCAATAATGAACTTGGCGAGGAGACGGCAGGGACGGGGAGTGCAGAGGAAAGGGGAGGAGGGCCGCGAGTTGCAGTGGAGCTGACCTCAGTTGTAGCGCTACAGCAGAGAAGCATGTGCTCCAACTTGGCTACGCTAACCTTTTTCAGCCACTGACTGCAAAGTGCTGTAAGTAATGACTATAAGTGATGATCCTCACTGAAGGTGGCTAGTGAACAGAGCTTTAAGAGCCACATGAAAAGGGGGGCTGTCATTGTGACATTTTTCCAGGCTTCTGAATTACAGAGCGAGCAGGTGGACTAGCAAATGTCATCTGTTAAATATACAGAAATTCACACATTCGTAATCGTTTGCTGTGCTTAGTTTCCACTGATTTACAATGTTATAGAAGTTTTACATATTGAAGAGAGTAGTCCGCCGAATCCTTCTGGCCCAGTATGTTGAAATAACCTCACACAGGAATAACTACACAGAAAGCAGCGGATATGCATTTGTGAATATATAGCCACAATACAGTGGTCTTAAGATTGATCGTGAATTTGACCAGTATCCCTCATCTCAATCCCCTGTGCATACATAACTGCCTCATCTGCTCTTCTCTCCCTTCTCCTCTGCCTGTCCGGGGGCCTAATTTAGCCTTAGTAGGCTCTACCGGTGCCTAGGAGAATTCTCCTTTATGCAAGCCAGGTAAAATAAGAGCGCAGCGAGGATGAGGCCCCTCTCCATCATGGTGGATGGGGGGAGTCACGGGTGACACCCCCTGATCAGGTGTGCATGCGTAATGGCCGTCCCAAAATAATCACTGCTTTGAATAATTTCCCCGCTCTGTCTCTCGCCCCATGATTCTTGCTGCTTCGACTCGTTTTGTGGCGGGCATCCCATAAATCCTTGCGGTAAATGTAAATCAGTGGGCCGGGTGCGTCTGACAGATGGGGGCTGCAAGGAGTCCTGGGAGATCTCTCCTCTCACCTTTCCCTTCAGCTGGAATAGATGAATCACAAGCAGGGCTAGCTAAGTAGCATTAGTGTGTGTCCCTCACTTAAGAAAGGAGTGAGGTAGGACACGAGGCAGCGCAGTGAACATGTAAGTACGGCTGCTCTGATTAAGAGTGATGTGCGGAGGACGTGCATGTCGTGAAGAAGGGGACAGTACCAGTAAACAAAAACCCGCCTACCTTTGTTGTTGTTATGATGGGGAAATGAGGTTGTGCAGGTGGAGGAGACGCAGGCTTGCAGATCTTTGAGCTGTCAACTTCTTGGAGGATTGGAGATTTGAGGGGTGGAGGAGAGGAATGAGGAGGAGGAGGTGGGGAGGGGGGGGGGGGGGCTTCCTTGGTCCCCTTGACTGTCTGTGGAGCAGAACCCATCTCTCATTAAGGGAGAGTGCCGAGGAGACACTTGAAAGTGACATTCACCCTCCCTCTACCCCCACCCCCCACCCCCCCCTCCATTTTAGAGATGCTATGCATGACGGCCACTGCCACTCAGCCAGCAGGGTCACCTCTCTCTCCCTCTCCGTCTCTCTCCCTCTCCCTTCCTTTGCCTGGGGGCGAATATCAATGCCGTAGTGCTTTTGGCAGATATACATACAACACCTACACCCTTCATTGAAATCCATCAATTACAGACATCTGACAGAGAGGGAGATGACAACGGTTATATGAGACCAGGAAAGGAAGGAGGAAGACGAAGAAAAAGGGAGTCTTGCTTATTAGAGGCGAGGACAACGGGGTGGAGTCTGCTAGTATGCAAAGACATGAAACGATGTGTATTCTTGATGTGGGGATGAAAAAAGTAGGAGCCGAATCAAAGTCCGCAGCCTGCTGTGGGGTCAGGCACCGAGGAGCTGGATCATCTCTTCTGTGGCAGAGTGTCGATTGTCACCCCCAGCTCTGACCTCAGGCCTTGACTCCTCCGCTCATATCCATCTCTTTAATCTTGTGAAGCTCCACCTAATGAGCTACATAGTTCATTGAGTCAAGGAACAATGGGTGCCTCTGTACTCCATTGTCCCTCCATGACCATTAGGCGTTATTCTGTACATTTATGATCAATCTTTTGTCCAATTGTCACCATGTATTTTCACATTTTCCTCCTTGTTCTGTAATTACTTGACTAAATATGATTATGGTCTTTAAAGAAGCATTTCCTGTTGACATCCTGGGCCAGTTGTTGTCTGTCCGGTGGTCACGTTTGCCCTGTAATCGCCACCGGCTGCTTGAACCCTGCTCTTAGCCAATGAGGTTCCTCTACCCTGCCAACGCAGACCATAAATAAATGACCAAAATGGCCCGTGGTGCTGTCATACTTCTTAACTGAGCAAAGCACTTGTAATTAAATTCACACAGTTATGCTGAAATAAACCCACCCCGTCTAAAGATCCAAAACACCCCAGCCTGGAAGGGTGTTATAATGTATGCAATTCATATCCAGCCATAAATCCTGACGAAACGATACACTCATAAAGGCGATATAAATGGCTGCAGACACACATCTTCACAAGAAGCCAGAGTCCTGTAAGTAATTTGTCATGGAATCCTTTCATTTGCTAACTATCTGTTTGTCACTCGGACTATTTTGGATGAGGCTTAAACACAGTTGGGGCAGCGGTGAGACCTCAGCTATGGGTGTTGATGAGACAGCAATGAGGAGCAAATGTCCAAATGTGCCCAAGCGTGGACACTGTAATACCAGGAATCATCCGAGTGAATTATCTCAAGATGGCTGACTACTGTGTTGTCTGTAATTACTGTGCTCAAGCTAAACATTTTACATTCGATATGGCCAAAACATCCAAAACAAATCGTTTCCAATCTGTTCTATGGAAATGCCTCAATCATCATAATCTAATTGTAACTGTAAAATGTCACACAATTAGAGGTGTTCATTATTACTTCTTTCCATTTGGCTGCAATATTAACAAGAAATCTGTACTTTCTGAATGAAACACAAATCCCCTTCTTTTAGATTACTCGTAGAGCAGATACAAAGTGCATATTCTTGGCTATTTTCTCTTTAGTGCAGTCTTCATCACACTGGCTGAGAGGGAGAATAGCCAGTGCCCGTGTGAGGGATAATTTGTACCTTCTCAATGAATGAGGACAGGCAAATTACTGGCTGAATAAGGACTGCCTGTGGATCCCACTGTCAGAAAGAGAGAGGAGGGCAGAGAAGGAGAGTGTAATTATCAACTAGCAAAGTGCATTCATATCCTATCACAAAAGGATTGGGTTGTGGGTGGAAGAGAGAAAGAGAGCAAGAGAGAGTGAAGGAGGTTGAAAAATGGAGCGAGATATGGAAAGGGGGAGGGATGCGGAGTGAAGGACTCCTGGCCAAATGGATGCAAGGCCGTAAACAGGGTTAAAAACAGCCTTCTATGGTCTGGCTCCATGAATGCAGACACATTAAGACCTTTTAGCCCAGCACACAAGCACCTCTTTGGAGTTAAAGACGAGAAGAGTTGGGCAAGGAGATGGAAGAAGATGAGGAGAGGCAGGGATGCTGAAGAGGGGGAGAAAAAGGTGGTGGGCTGTGGGCTTACAATCAAAAGCACCCATTTTTAATTTGAATAGACCCAGATACGTTATAAGGACGGCGGGTGAGAGGGAATTTTTTTTCCCCTCGTCTTTTCCTTTTTGGGAGCTGACATCGCAGAACAAAGCTAGTCTATTAGTGACCCTGGACTTTATTGACAAGCCTGCCATTACCCATACTTCCTGGGGTCTGTGGGGTTAGGGGTCACAGACAAGCGGCTTAAGGGGGGCTGGTGAAGGGTCTAGGGAACACATTTAGAGAGCAGGGACACCTGTAGGGTCGCATCCAGTTCAGAACGTGACCATGAACAACAGTAAAACCTTTTGAGAGGGAGCAGACAATGCAGGCCCAGTCTCTAAAACCTCACCCACCCTCCTCCGCCTCTGTTCTCAAGCTTTCTTCCTTCTGGCTCCATAATGACTGCACTAACTGTGGTTTGCTGGCCACAGAGGTAGAAAATCTGCATGCAATTTTGGATGTGTATGTGCAATTTTGTGTTTTTGCATTTCTTTGCACGTCTGTGAGATCATTAGGAAGGTCACAGTTTCGCAAATTGGTATAAAGTTCAATAAAATGGCGGCAAATAGAATCCGGAGAAATGTCAGTCTGTGTCGAAGTAGAGCGGGGTGAACGTCTGGTCACAGATAATCCCCAAAACACTTTCATTCACTCTGATTTTCACACAATCAATCATGGCAGTATAGTGGACTGTCGTCAGTCAAATTCTTCGGGGTACATAGCGGCGGACGAAGCCAGATGCCAAACACAAACACGAGCACACATTCGAACAGCGAGGCGGGCCGGCGGGCAGGGTTCAGACTACTGAGGGCTAAGCGATAGCAGCATGGATTTGATATATGTGACACTGCAAATGGAGGGCATCAGTGCTGTTTGCTGGCACAGCATGGCAGTGTGTGGTGCTCCGCGGGCGACTGGCACACCAGCCAAGCCTGGCATACACACTCACTGAATAAGGAAATGAATCCCCAGTGGATTTGCTCTGGAAGTCAGCGTGTGCGCGTGTGTTTGTGTGTGCCCCAATAGGATGCCACACTCGTGTACCATGAGTGTTTATGACTAAAACCATATGTTAGTCTGAGGGTTCCTTTCAGCGATGAAGTATCTGACAGTTGTTTTATATGTTAAGATCTTGAGCCATTTGTGCATGCATCATTGTACATGCTGCAGAATCTTCCTCCCACAGAATTGTGAGCGCGCGTTCAAGCTACATGCGCCGTGTTTGTGCTCTTTGGCAACTGGGTCTGGTGGCACAGCAATCAGGTGTTGCTGCATATGTTCCTGGTGTCAGCTCCCTGTTTTCCCCAGCGGGCAGGCCAACGTATTGCCAGCCTCGTAATAGGAGGGCTGGGCAGGGGCCATGACTACCACTTGGCACACAGCACCGCCAATATGGCTGGCTTTTTGTTCCACCTCCCTCTGAAACTTAACCACTTCTGTGCCAAGATTGATTGCTGTGGATTTGCATAGCATCGTTACTGGTGCACGTGTCAGTGCAGTTGACAGACATGTCTGTCTTTGTTGTGCTATTAATTGCCCGACCACACAGCAAGGTTTACAGTGAGAGTACATGTAGAACAGTGGTATGAGGGAGAGGGAAGTGGTACAGATGAGTATAATGTACTATTGTTTAGGATATGCATTGATATACATGTATGTCCTTACTTGTCATTGCATCAAGATTATATAATAAATGAATGAAGGTTTTAACATGAATTATTTCTCTGGGAAAATATAAAGGACAATCAGCCTGCTGTTCACCTCCCTCTGTGTGATATGAAGCACTTCAAATGTTCATTCATAGTGCATAATGCTTCCTGCCACAGCGGTTCAATTAGCTGATGTCTGTTTGCTATTAACTATATCTGTAGGGACTGTTTTAGTTGTTCCTGCTCTGGACTAGTCTCTGCATCTGTATGTACATCCATGAATGAGCCTACAGGCCCAGTAGATTATTTCCTATTTTCAGTGGAAGAGGACTAATAAGAGGACTGTGATATTTTTCTGCATGAAACGACAATTAGTTGATTTGAATTTAGCAGTGAGATGCCATTACGTTTTGAGTTACTTTCCTACAGTACACAAGAAATTGAAACCCTTTCCCCACCGCTGTCTATCTTTAAATACGATCTGATAATGTGAGGAGTATGCTGTGCATATTCACACATCTGTGCGACATTTACACCTTCATTCACACTCATCAGTTGCTCTCAAAGGCAGTGGTCCTCTATTCAAAGATACTGTATGTGATATTTAGCCACTTTTTTTTTTTCTTGCTTTCTTTTGTTCTTCCGTTCATCGAAAGTTTCCCTCAGTCCTGTAAAAAAAATACTGACCCACTAAATCTGCAGATCAAAGAACAACGCACAATCGCAAAAACAGGCGCGGATTTCACAACTTTCAGCACTGTATTTGTGTATTTGACGGTTTTACAAGACACGTGTGTGTGTGTGTGTGCGTGTCCTTGCCGACTGTGCTTTTTGCAGAGACAGAATATTAACATTACTTTTATAAATTCTGTAAAGATCAGCAACTAACACATGCAGATAATTATCAATGCACTAATGTTGTGTATTATATCAGTTATGTGCAGCATCGGTCGCTTGCTTTAGCCGCATGCCATATGGAGTGATGCCCTTTTTTTGTGTCCCTCTTCCTTTGCTTGATTTTATTCTCTGTGTGAGCTGTGTCCGAGATATTCCACAGCCTCGGGGCCTTGCCTTTGACAAGGAGAGCACATTGTTTATTTTCCCCTGCTGGCCACGCACACACACACACACACACACACACACACACACACACACACACACACACACATAAATGCTTGAACAGACACATGTGGATATGTGAACACACACATGCTGCACATGATACAGGATAGCGTATATCCATATTATACCATATTCAATAATATCTTAAGTGCACATTGATAAAAATATGATGCTTTCTTCCCCGAAAACATGCTCACAAACACACACATATATATATAAACATACACACACGTGCGCACACTGTCCCTGGCCTGGCCAGAGCAGCTGGGGTCAGCGGCAGGGCAGCCTATACCGCTGCACATCTCTGTTATTCATCCATGTCATTCAGGCCAGGATCACAAGGGAGGGGTGCAGTGGTGGATGGAAGGGATGAAGAGGCTTGCATGGCTTACATTCAACCCCCATGCGGTTGCCCTCTGCTCTCCCATTGCCATAGCAGAGGCCAACCCCTTCCTCTTTCTCTCTCACACACACACACACACACACACACACACACACACACACACAAAGACACTCTTTTGCTCTCCTACCACCTCAGCCCTCAGGCACCAGCTCTTCCAGCATGGGTCAGTGCTGAAAAGAACGCCGAGAGACACAAAGATGCTTGGACCCTGTCAGACCCGGCCAGGGACAGAAGGGTGGAGAAGAAAACAGCTCCACTGAATATATGTTTGTTTGCAAGTGTTTACTTTAAAGTGTTAATGTTCGAATTGGTACAATCTAACTGATTGCCAGTCAACGTTTAAAGCTGCAGAAAGTGAGCACAAGTTAGAAACATTGGATTTGATGATAATTAAATGCAGAGAGCCTGATGGAATTCACCCACAAAGCCTAACAAAGCAATTCATTCCACTGATAATGCAAACATATCTGTTGTGTGCCACTAGCCCCAGTGTGCTAATTGATGGAGAAACACATACAAACGTAAGAACTGACACAGTGGAGTTCGAAGATAAACGCATCATTAGTGGAGGCTCACATGCATTTTCAGAAGAGTGCCACTAATCCAGCATGAAATTCAATTTAAAACTTAAAGCACATCTCTTTCCCTGCTTTGATTCAGTGCCAGATACCAGCGTAACAGAGCCAGCGCTGCTGAGACGAGCATGTGTTGGTGGTTGTAAACACACAAGTACCTCAAGTAAACAAACAGGAAAAAGACGCCGAGTAGTGGCTGCTTGTTTTATTTTCTGTTCTGGTTACACGGTAGAGCAGAGAGGTCTGGAAATATTTCACAGCTGTCTTTATTACCATTACAAGAGTAGACAGTAATAACTTAGTTAAATACTGCTCATGTAAACAGAATAAGCCTTTTTTCTAAGGAGAATAACCACGGCTACCTCTCTGATCTGAATGGCATCAGATCATCACTTAACAATAACATGCACACTGAAGCTACACGTTTCATGGTTGCCAAGGCGTTACTTTGCAAGATAAAATTGGTGTTTAAAAAAAAAAAAAAAACAATGGGTGAAAAATGACCTGTCAGTCAGCAGTGCCCTCCAACAATACTGCTGCTAGTCCTGCCACTCTTTATGCTCAGGCAGAGAACGGGGCCCCCTTCTATCCCACAGACCAGGTTTAAAGGTCAGCATGGACCTCTGGACATATCCTATGATGGTACCCCAGGCTGTGTCATGTGAAGGAGGTGGGGGTGTGATTTCTATACAAGAAAGAGAGAAAAACAGACTGAGTGATGAGAAGTAGAAAGCTTGCATTTAGGATGGACTGGAAGGCACAGATCATGAGATCAGCATGCAGCAAGCATTTACACAATTCATGCCCTGGGTTGTCAAGTCCATACTGCTCCCTATCATCCCAGAACCACCCCCCCCCCCATAACCCAAGCTTTGCTCTTCACCGCAACCCATTCCGGTTTTCCATAATTAAAGAGGGCATTTTGACTGGGAGCTACGAGAAAATGGCTACCACATTTGGTGAAAAGGCACGGAGAATATGATGGGACGAAGAGGAGCTGTATCCCACAGTGCACAACATGCGACATCATTATTATCTATAAAAAAATGCAGCTCACGCCTTGTCGTGGACACAGCTGTGGATGTCGGTGTATGAGCTTTAAACATCTTCCAGGGACTTCAACAACTGTCCCACCTAAAGAGAGATGGCATTAAAAAAAAGGCCAGTTCAGCGAAATTACAAAAGATGTCTGGTGATTTCAACATGTAGTAGGCGTGTGAGACAAAGCTACAATCTATATTTGTCACAAAATATCTATCAATACCAGTTATGTATAAAACATACAGCGGGGTTTAAAATAAGAGAAGAAGAATGTAACACCCAGTACCGTTTCTTGCGCTCTGCGAACTATGCATTGGCAAAGGGCCCCGCGGCCACTAGGGGGCCCACAACCTACCGCTTCGAATTACATGTATTTCAAATATCTCTCAGATTATGTTTGCGCTTCAATGTTGACAGAAACTTTGGTGAACGGTAGGAAAATGTTTCTTGTGTCGAAGAAACTGCTGCACCAGAGTATTAACTTTGGTTTGCTCTTAACCAGACATTTTCACCATACTTGTATATCTTTGTCAGCTCAGTTGGTAATTTGATGCGTTAGCGTGTGCAAGACCTGGCTTTGCAACCAGGGGTATGGTTAGATTGAATTTTCTTTTTTATTTAATTATTTCTGTGTGACTTCATTAACATTCTAAAACTCAAATTGTCCCAAATATATTAACTTTGTTTTAAAACTGCATTTGTAAGTCACCTTTGCTGCCAATCTTTCCTACATCATCAAATTAAGTTTTTTAAAAAGTTTGGGCATTTCTGCTCTTAAACATAATTATGCTCATTATGTAATAAACAAAATTGTTGAAAGCAAAAAATAGAAACACTGGATCTTGTTTAAATCTTGAATCATAATTTAATTTCAGGTTTGAGAACCTACTATAATGCATTGCTACAAATAATTGGAGAGTTTTAATTTGTTATATTGAAAACAGGGGCCCCCAAAATGATCAGGGGCCCCCACAGACCCAGAAACGGCCCTGGTAACATTGGTCTGAACCTTTTATAGAAAAAAAAATACATTGGAAAATATTGTGTTGTGTTTATGTGCAGTAATCTTATCCGAATAATGTATTTCCTCTGAGTGTCGTAAATTTTTGAGTTGCTACAATACAATGAAAAATTTCGGTTTGTGACACTAACAGCAGTGAATGATGACAACTGCAATATTCAATATTTAATGGCAACATTTCCCTGCAGAATAAAAGTTCTGCTTACTTTGGATGAGCTGGAGAACACCAATAAGCTCTACTACTGTGAAATACAATTAAACAATTAACAATTAAATATACACGTTTTGTGCTGTTAACTGAGAAATTGGTGTAAAAAAAAACTCCCTCTTCCAGAAACCAAACTTGACACGACATGGTCATTTTCATTCCCATTCAGGTTACGAGAACTGCTTTGTATGTTGGTCATAAAACGCTGCAACAAATAACATATTGTCTTCTTTCTCCTGAATACCGCGCTGTGTTATTACTACCTAATAAGTTTGAAATAAAAAGCAGGCTATCAACCGTCACTGCCTTCGCTGGCTCTCTCTCATCACATGACCCACATGCTGGACAACATGTCACATTCAGCGTGGCCTCATTTGCATAAGACAATCACCCCTTTCGGACGCAGGGTGCAAATGTTGTCTAGACAACATGCATCAGACGGGTGAGACCCCCCCCCAAGACACACACACATACGCTTTAACCCACAAGGACACATGCATAAACACCTATATCTTTATCTATGTGCATCCATTCATACACACTGACACCCTCATGTCACTTAAAAGACCCCAGACGCAGTCTACAGCCAGGGTACGACTACAAATCAGCTCCAGGTCTGCCTTGGCTTGATTCGCATGCTGTGTTATTATAGTGTGGTGGACAAGGCATGAGAAAGTATTAAATACATCACACACATGCAAATCCTTACTGATGGAATGACAGGATGGCCCAGCCACTCATTTAGATATGTATATCACTCCTTAGTTTGGAGATTATGCGATTATTCTGCTCTGTGTGCCATGGAGGGGCAAGGGAACAAATCCTTTGATATGAGATATGTGTCGATGTGATGACAATGGCTGCTGACAGCGTGTGCAATTATGTGCACATAAGTGAGTGTGTGAGTGCATATGTGTGTTAAATATGCAGCAGTTACGTGAATAGACGTGATTGTGTTGGAGTAGTGTAGTGGCCAGTGGCCCCTGATTGTTTGATGTATGTATTAGTCCAGCTGTAATGAATGTGGCAGCAGTGGGATGGGTCTCTGGAGAGCTGATTATGTCTGTTTGTCATCTGTGGCGAGGGTGATCCTGTGACACTGGGAACAGCTACACAGCCTCCATCTTCAGACGCGGGCACCAGAGAAGTGTGTGCATGTGTTTGTGTGAAAAATGTACCTAAAGTGCTTTGCATAACAGAGAGACACTCCCCCAGCATGGTGCAGCTGTCGTAATGTGGAGTGTTAGCGCAGAATCGCGTACATGTGGACTCCACTTCCTGTCTTGTGTTTCTTTATTGCTAAAGTGGCACCAAACATCTGTCAGCTGTCACTGTGGCAACAATAACGGTTGGCATTAGTGAGAGAGAGAGAAGGAGAGATGGCTAGTAGGGAAATAGAACAAAATGAGAGGAGACGGAGAGATGACCAGAGAAAAACATGTGGGTCACTTCACCGCTGTCCAAACGGGTCTCATTTATCCCCACCCCCCCTTTTTCCCCACATTGCCAGAGGGCAAACTTCAGCTCTACAATAAGACAGCACCGCCTCTGTCAGGGCAAGAACTGAAGTGACTGTGAGCGCTGTTGCTGCAGACAGAAGTTAGTTATTGTTGGCTGAGGGTGTAGGCTATAACTCATCTCAGTGGACCAGGCTTCTCTTGGCTACAACAGCACTAATCAACACCTTGCTATTCACACACTACACTAGGAGTCATTAACGCTTATTCTGCTTGTTTGCATATCTGTCAGCACGCTGCAATAAAGCTGCCTTTCAGCAAATAAACGTTGATGGTTTTTGGTTTGCCAAAGGTAGAAATATCTGTATCATGGCTGTTCTTCAAAGACACCTTTTGCTGTAGGACGTTTGTGAGTGGTGAAGACTGAGGAGACAGAAAAATATGAATTTAAAGCTATGATTCGCTACCAAATCAAGCCATATTTTCATATGACCAGCAGTTATTCTTAAATTACAATCATGAGTTACTACAATTTTGCCCTATCAGAGTCTGCATTTAAGTGGCCTGCACATGCATAAAGACATGTATGCATGTATGTCATGCATGGACATAATAGGGAAGAACAAAGCAGGCAGCTGCAGAGCCTACGAAGAACAAACTTCAGTAAGGGCTTCAGTAATTTATAAACAGAGCTCTGTGAGATCATTATTAGTTCTTTGTTGCATCACTTGTGTTTCTGAGAAGGTAGCTACAAAATATTTCTCATATAGGTGTGAAAAATATCAATACTTCTATAATATGATGATGAAAAATATTTTCTGAATGTGCAATAGACAAAGTAAAACGATCAGTGAGTGGAGCTCTTCACATTATTTGGACTTATAGGTCTTTCTATTACTGGTATATCTTATTATTGTTCTTCTGTGTCATGTCATAGGCTAAAACGTCATCTCCACTTTCACTTATAGTCTTCATTCCTCAGCATCTTTTATTACAGGCCTGCACATAAAAAACAAAAACATATGAAGCAGCCTTTTTCATTTTTCATGTGGAGTTCAAAAACATGCAGAGAGACTGTCTCCCCCAGGCTAAGACTGACCTATATTATGTGCATCAAAATCGGTATTAAACATTTCACTACATGTTTTCAATTGAATACTATCTTTCACAGCAGAGTACGCGTATTGTCTGGGAAACAGATGGATGTGGAGGGAGAAATAACTGTGTGATGGCATACCGTGCTGAGAAAGGTCTTTTGATACAACAACTTAGAGAGGTGCAATGTAAGGTCCAGCTCCCCCCGGTGAAGGTTTGGTTTGTTTGACTTCAGAGGAGCAGGTAGAGCATAGGTTTGATGATTTTACGTTTCCTCAGTTGACCGATCTTCCCTCTAAGCTCAACAACACCATGTTGTCCCAAAGCACTGCTTCACTTCCTTTTCTGAGGGACACTTTTGGTGGTTGCTGTGGAGCCTGGATTAGCCCTGGCCACACACACACACACACACACACACACACACACACACACACACACACACATGTATATATATAGGTCAAGGCAGCCAGGGGTAATGGAAAAGCCTGAGGCATATCTGCCAGGCAAATGATCTTCCGAAATGATTAAACAGTGATTTCTCCCGCTGAAGATGAAGATAAAACATGCATGCTCTATCTATCTATCTATCTATCTATCTATCTATCTGTCTGTCTATCTATCTATCTATCTATCTATCTATCTATCATCTATCTATCTATCTATTTATCTATCTATTTATCATCTATCTATCTATCTATCTATCTATCTATCTATATATCTATCTATCTATCTATCTATCTATCTATCTATCTATCTA
>JAUMHF010000001.1:16716102-16771828 GCA_032359275.1 Microctenopoma steveboyesi
CTATCTATCTGTCTATCTATCTATCTGTCTATCTATCTATCTATCTATCTATCTATCTATCTATCTATCTATCTATCATCTGTCTATCTATCTATCTATCTGTCTCATCTATCTGACTCTGGTATTTACAAAAAATCAAATGAACATTACTCAACCCAAACCGAGCCCTTTGTTAACCTTAAAGCAGCCACACTGGATATTATTATAATAGCAACGTATCAAATGACATTATGCAAATAGTGTGACAATGTGAGTGAGAGAGTCAGCTTATTCCTCAGCTTTCTGTTTCTGGCTAGTCAGTACTGTACAGGTGGGAATATGAAACTATGTTCTAATTAGAAACGTAGGGATATGTCAGTGTTTACAGCTCCTACCGGCTCACCTTAGTAAAGCACAGTGATAGATACCTGTAAAAAACATTTCACAACAAGTTAACCTGCAAACGTAACAAACTGATTTATATTCATTTAGCCCAGTATAATTCAGAAAGTCAAAATTTATTTATTATATGATTTTATCCTCAATCACATGTTTGCTCTATGGGCTGAATAACATTGAAAGCATGAAGATGATCCAGGAAAGTTTGAAGACTGGAATCCAGAGCAATGGAGATTTTTTTTAGACAATGCCCAACTGAGCAATATTCATAGAACCAAATGGACGTCATGTTACGATCTGATCCAGTTCTATTAATATACCTATGGCTGCAGCTTATTTTTTGTCATGGTTGGGTAAAATCTCTGGATTTTTATTTTTACACAAGCATTTGTCTGGATAAACACATGTGCAGCTATAAACAGCCAGTGACAGTACACGAGCCAAATGAGCAATTTAACACAGAAAGACGAAAAAAAAAAAGAAAAACAGTATGTACAGTAGTTTCTATGTATATATATATATATATATATATATATATATGTGTGTGTGTATCAGGTTTTACAATTTATAGAAGGTATGCATTCCTGGGATGTGCACTTTTGAGTCGGCTCGCAGCGCCACATGGGCACTGAGCAGCTTCTTTTTACATGTGAACGACCTCTTTGGGACACTGTTATTGGCCAAACGCCCTCGTAAGCACTAAAAAGAGCAAAAATATTGGTGTTAAATATTTTCCTGTTTCATCTGGCCAGCAAGCGAGGAACCAGTGGAAAAGACGGGCTAGTCTCTGCGGCGTTACTGTGTGCTAAGAGCATCTCCTTAATGCTCACTGATGTGGCCTTATGAATTCTGGTGATTAGAACAACAGCTCTGCATAAATAATATGTTACCTTCCACTGCGCACAGAAAACCAATTTGCCTTTTAAATGGGCAGTCATGTCCTCAAATAAACGCAAGCTGAGGAGACAGCAGGGAGTGGTCACCCCTCCAAGACCTCTTGTACAGTCAGCCCAGCTCCTGCCCGCTCGCCTCGGGACAGCAGAGTGATGGATGGAGGGACGGAGGAGCTGTGGGTCATGGGAGGAGGTGAGCATGAATCAGTGGCAGGCTGAAAGATGTCAAGATGGAAGGTAAAATTAGGGGACAGATATATAGAATGCAGGAAAACTGAGGGTGGGGCGCGAGAGTAAAGGAGAGAAAAAAGGAGTGATCACCGGGCTGTTCATTTGGATGCAGGAATGACCTTTGACCCCATGAGGCCGCAGGTGAGGAAGAAGCAGGCTGAGTCATTAAGTAAACATATGGACTCGATTTATCTGCTCCATATGAGCACAGTACGCAGACGCAGGTAACTCTGAAGGTCTTCGTGTTCCTAATCCACAGTGAGAAAAAGCTTTTTACTCGAGGTGATAAATCAGGTCACCTGCTGTTTACCGGGGCAAATGTATTTCTGTCTCTTGCTCCAACACAGTTTTCGTGTGAGACATCTAACTGAATTCATCAGGAATACGATGCAGTCGATCACATGTGTGTGTAATTTGAATTAGAAGGATGCAGCTGATCATCCCTCCCCCCATGAGTGTGCTTTGACTGACACGCCCGTAAACTCGGCGCGGTCCGTTTCCGCATTCACACAGCGGAGAGATAATGTTGGTTTCTAATCCTACGGAATGACCCCCGGCTACACGAGCATTGCTGATATTTTTGATAGCACTCCATCTGTGAGATTGCGACAAAACTGAGCTCCCTCCCCGAAGCCATATCACACGCTCTTGTATCTCTTCATTCCAGTTTCAATCAAACGTTGGTCGAACGTTTTCACTTGATGTGGCTGAGGAGTAGCCTTGGGGAGCCAAAGGGTATGAGGCCAATGTGTGGCTATCAGGCCTCCCTTGCATGAAAGGACATCTTTTATGTGCTGAACCTGAGAGCATGCTGAATTCTTATACACAAGCACAAAGGCACACACGACTCATTGATGTAAGACTACTCACCAGACACATCTAACTAGTAATTACCGCATGTTATTGCATTGTAGGATGTGTCACTTATCACATTCAAGATGTAAAGCGTGTGACAGCACTCTGTTGGAGGGTTTGATGCAGCTGTATACAGAAGGAACAAAGAGGAATAATCAAAGTTTTTTAAAGATTCAGACGAAATTAGCGCTGCTCTGGCGCATTGTGTTGGTACAGGCATGTCGAAACGTTAAACGCGGTGCAGGGAGACATGTTCCAGTGTTCATCGAGTGTCGTGTGTGCGTGCACGTGATAAATTAGTCACAACACGGATGATGTTACATTCCATAAAGGCAAAAGTAGAGCCAGGATCAACGTCTTTGGCAGTTAAATCGTCTTCAACTTCCACAGTGTGACCTATTTCCAAGTCAAACAGAATGTGTGGATAAGATCTCATTTTGAGCGAGATTTGATCAAACTGTTCAGGAATGTGACTGCAGCGTGGATGTGGATTAGAGAGCATGAATTTGGAATATGAAGCTGCAGAGGACTTTTCACCTCCACTCACTCGGGGGGAGCAGTAAATACATTTATCTCAACCGTGCTCTTATGGCAACGTAAACAACGTGTTCTCTGTGTAGAAAGGCACAGGTAACCACTCGGTGCACCTGTGGGTAACAAGTTGGCTGACACTCGCTGTTTGTGAAAAGTTAAAAGGACTCCACCATGAAACTGAAGCACTATTACACACTGAAGAAGTGCTTCTGTGCTTTGAATTTTTTTTTTGTTTGGGCAGAGAAACTTTTTTAACCGCGTCGAAAGACTAAACTCATTGCCCTCTCCTCGTGTCCTCAGTCCTCTCTATAAATTGAGTGTGAAGCATGTTGGACAGGGAACATACGCTGGTCATAAACAGTACGTCATTAAGACATATGTCTGTGGAATGTAACCTTTGCAGAAGCATGGACACAGCCCTCGGTGCACTGCACAGAAGTGTGTATTAGCTTGGTATGTATGTGCGTTTATCTTTAGGTGAGTATGCGCTTGCGCTGCATGTGTGAGCACCGGTCCATATCGGTGTGTGACCCTTTTCACCCTGAAGTGTCTGCGTTGCTCAACACGCGCACACGCAGAGCATGTGGAAGAAGCACACTCCTCCGGTTAGGGCAGTATTTATGTGAATGTATGCACTCTGCAGCATGTACTGAACCGCATATTTGACAGCCACAAGGACTATTTCTGTCATGTAATGAAGATAGCTTCTTGTCAGCTGTGAGAAGTGGATGCTGGCAATGGGAGCGCAGGGGGAGAGTGCATGTGTGTATGTTTACGGCCGATCTCCGTGGGTGCTGTCTGTGTACTTGGCATCATCACTTTGTTGTGAGCCAGGTCAGGTGCACGGGTTCATTATGTTTGCCTGTGAATGAAACTCATTGTGTTGATTACTCAATACAAGCTGCGCTTTGAAAAACTGATGAGGGGTAATGAGGCAGCATGCAGAAAGGCAGCAGAACCTGAGACTCAATTTTGCGCGAACGAGATAATAAAACAACAGCTTGACGTTGACTGTGTCGAGCGGAGGGGTCATTTCAGCCATGAGGAAGGCAAATATTTTCCTGCATGAACTCCTGCATGTTTGTTTTGCTGGCAGGTCAAGAGAGTGTTCTACAGATTGGTTTGAAGTTACATGTTTGTCATGCACATGAATACGTTTTCTCTACTTACAGGAGTGACTCATGCTTAAAAATGTTTTATAAGGCGTTTTTCGTGACATGGTGGAGTGTACGTGTGATTTGTTAAGCTACTACCCAGCACCCAGCTTCACTCTCAGATTTAAGCTTTAAAGGTCATTGTTTATTTCCATGCACAGTTGATGATATTCAGCTTTAGGTGGTCCCAGAAGGACTCCTATCTGGCGTGAACTCATCTCAGGATGCGTTCACTAGGTCTTTCTTTTCATATATCAACACAACCGGCAGAACAATCATCCTCAATCACCCTTTTTCTGTCTGTCACTCGGAACCCCACACCACATTGGCAGTGCTCCCAAAAGCTAACGTGGCATCACATTCTTGACTAAACGTGCATAAAAACAAATTAGCCTGGCCCATACAATTTGCAAAGAGATGTGTGCAGCCAGCCAGCAAATAGATGTCATTCCAAACCAAGGTCATGATGGTATTGAGGCTGGAAATTTAGGATTGATGTTTGCACATGCCGGGCTCCTCCACTTTTCACTCTCAGTGTGACGGGTTTGATGCAGGCTTATTGGACGAGACCCACGGGGAGCGAGACAGCTCAGAGAACAGAGACAATCCTCCACAACCTTGTGATTTAGAGCTGAATTAAACCCTAACTTATCATCATTTGGTGCTTGTAAAGAGTGTTTTAGTAGTTGCGTCAATACATTTGGGAGAGAAAACGTTTACAATTCTTTGATGCCACAACAGTTTTTTTTTAAGTTTTTATTAATTATCTGACATTAAACAAAGTGTCTGGGTGAAGGACACAGTCAGTTCATACAAAAATAACACCACTGAGGGACGTTTATGTTTTTCTACTTTAAAAATGTTTGAAATTACATGCAACATAAATATCACATTATGCAGGTCATTTATTGTAAAAATATTCTGCATATCTGACTTAATTTAATTTACTAGCAGTTGTGTTTTCTTGATTTCTTTATTGATTCAGCAATAGACTAATTGCTCTACAGGTAGAAAATATTTTTGCAGCTGTTTCATTTGCTACAAACCAGGCTTGCAAAATTTGTGAAAGTGAAAAAAATATGGACGTTATTATAAAACTTTGTTTTCAAACAAATTCTTGTGTTAAACGTAATATATACATTATCCAATGCATCCGCTTCTTCATTGTAGTTAAGATAAAGATGTTTTCCACCTTATAGGCAACAAATGTTAGAGATCACCTGTGGCCTGCCTCCCACATGAGGCAGCAGAGACACCAGAAATAAGAAGAACAAAACCTGTACAACCTCAGCTCACCGCCTACTTTTCCCACACTCATACTTGGGGCCCTTCATAATCATCTCTCATTGTCTTCTCAGTAATACAGTGGATATATGTCAGGATACGTGGCAGGTTTTCAGGATAATTACACAACCAAGGACAAAATCTTACATTTTTTATTAAGCAGAGGGATTTTTTTTCCTTTTACCTACAGAAATAGACTGGACAAAATAATAGAAACTGATGAGGTATAGAAAACTCTAAATATTTGAGATTCAATTCAATTCAATTCATTTATAGGTAAATTGTTTTGAAAAGTTATTCCTCTAGCTTGATGTAACTTAGGAAGGTGAAAAAAAGATTGCTGCATATGTTTTGAGCTGTTAAGAAGAACCCAGGATCTTATGAATCCCAAACAGAACATTAGGGGTTAATAATGCATTAGCACAACTGCATACGGTATTCTACCACACACTGTACGTATGCTTTTTCACTTCATCTGGGTTGTATGGTAAGTATACAACGCATTACAGCAGCAGAGGCGTTTTGCCCTCCGTGGTATGCAGAGAGGGGCTGTGTCGAACAGCACAGGGTTGGTCTAATAAGTCCCCAGGCTATGGCAGGCAGGCCTGTGGTAGGTGGATGATGGATCTCAGTGCCAGGGTACATAATGGTGGGACAGGGGAGCACGAGGGTGAAGGACAACACTCTGCCCTCTCTCCTTAATCAGATGCAGATCAAGCTAAAAAGCAGCAGAGCAGCAAATCCCTCCTCTAACAGTGAGCCCCTAGACCCCACACAATCCCGTCTCCCTTTGCCACTCTCCTTCACTCCCTCTGCCCCTCCTCCTCCTCCTCCTCTCTTCATCCCTCTCTTTTTTCTTCTGATTGTCTTAGCAACAGAGCTTAGGGAGCGGACCAGAGGAGGAGATGGATGCTCCAAGGCCTTTACCACTAAGATCATATAGGATAAGTGCAAAAGCCTCTTGTGGCTTGTTGATAAAGTATTGATTTCTCCGCAAGCTGCTGTTTACGAATCACCTTGGAGGGAGTGACCCCCTGAGACCTTAGGGTGTGAGGTAGGAGGGTATGAGGGGGGCAACAGGGACACAATGGGGTAATGTGAAAAATGAAAAAAGGGGATTGCAGAGGGAGGAACAAATACAGCTAGAGGATCAGAGGAGGAAGATAGGAATTGATTGGGGACAATCCTGGCTCTTAATTGAAGAGCTGGATCAATGATGGTGTAATGTTGAATTTGGGGGGGTAGAGGCGGCCAGAAGCTCTTCTTTATTCGGGCAGGTCGAGCACACATGCGTGAACGTGCTGATACACTCAAATGAACACTGCCTGTGCTTTGATGCCCCTGCTCATTGTCTCCCAGGAGATCAAGGCCTTGGTCACATGAAGAATATAAGAAATGCTAATGTCATCCTCAACCTAGACGGTCCTTCCTGTTGTCCGTTCAGGAGGCGGCGGTAAACAATGACGGCAAAGCCATTTTGGAGCATTCAGGCTAGTTCCAGGGTGACTAACACAGACAATGTCATCACACCTTGAGGTAGAAACAGACCAGACAGGCACATAGCTCTCAGCTTTCAAGCCTAGTCTGAAAAGTTTAAGCCTCCATTCAGACTTTTCTTTTTCCTTTCCACCCCCTTTTTAACCCAGTGTCAAGGTAAAGGCCTCAGATTGTCCGTGTGTTTGCGTGTGGCCTCTCACTTTGGATAGCTGCATTTCCCCACATTTGAAAATATGACCTATACCTTATGTTTTTCCCTGTTGGGCCTGCAAGTGATTCTGCAATGCTTAAACCTGGAAAAAAAAAACAGCTCATTAAGGAGAAATATTGTTGACTACTAGGAGACGGGATTCAGTCCCCAGGTTTCCTTACGAAGTCAGACTCTTTGTACACCCACCATAAGATCTCCTATCTACAGAGTTCTTGCAGCGGGCTTTCTTACTTTTTGGAGGCAAACAAAGCATGGGTACATTTCCGCTGTTTTAACAAATGCATAGTATTGTTATTTTTCTGGTGAGAACATAATACTTAATTTATGATTATGCTGCACTACAGTGACAGGCATGCATAACAACAACAACAACAACAACGACACCGTTGAAAGCAAGAAAGAGAGAAAATAGGCAAAATGCTAGCTTCAACTATTTCTCTCTTCTCTTTTACACCTTGTTGTCAGGGAATCTAATTTGTACCCCCAGCCCACGGAGCCACCTGGCAACATATGCAGCATGCAAATGTAGCTCTGTTTTCAGTATTGCCAGTTGTACAAAGAGAGAGAGCGAGGTAGAGGGAGCGCAAAAGAGATTGCCCTGGAGGATTAATGACATCATTCAGTATGCACCTCTGGACTCCCAGACCGCCAGGATATTACCCACCTCTGACATAGAGGGATAATGTTGGTTCTATAAAGGCACACCATTCGGGAATCTATCTCTTCCTGCTGGTGTACAAAAAATAATAGGGCTGGTTCATCATCAGATTGTCGTGTCAGGTTTGGGGAAAATGAATAAAAATGTGGCGTATTGAGAATAGATGGGTTTGAGGCTGTGGGCTAGTTAGAGTACGCTATCTGAGTCGGTGACAGTCTCGCTAATGGCGGCTCGTACAGCGGCACACCTCCTGCAGCAGGGCGCAGTGTGTGGCTCATCTACATGCACTAACTGTGCAACATTATCAATCTTCTGCGCTTATTATGTTTAATGCTTTTATTTGACTTAGTGGAACAATGTGTCAATTAATGGAGGCACAGAGGACAATGTGCCGCATTGGCCTTCTCTCCATGGGAGTAACTATCACAAACCGAATACATCACTGTGTCATCAAAGCGTTTGTTGGTCTTTTAGCACTGTAGCTTCGGTTTGTTGTCATCAAGTATTACTTATTTGTCTTGGATTCATATTTTATTCTCACTATAATATTACTTTCACACACTGAACCTCTTGTACAATTACTCCACCACACTTATTTTAACAGCATTAATTACTAACATTACATTTGCAGGTTTACATTTTTTAAAAATGTATACTAGACTTATACATTTATGTTATCAACATTATTAGATTCAACCTTGTTAAAAATACAGTTTTCTTAGTGAAGTCATTTCATTTTTCACTGAAATGTAGTGTAGTATTTTTACTTGAGTAGAAAAATTAAAAGCTAGTGTTTTTCTGGACGAATCATTTTACTTGTGTATTGGGTTTATCTACTTTATACAGCTTTGAGAAATTACTCAGATAGAAAATATATATGTTGATAGATAGATAGATAGTGAAAGTGAAAGTTGCCTTTTTACTTCAGCGCCGACACAATCTGATGAAAAGGTACTTTATTGTGCTGTATAACTCATGACAAAAAAAATGTGTCTTTGTTCAGGAATATTGCTGCTTTCGCCCCCTAAGCCAGTAAATTGCCACAACATTATACACTGACAATACTGCGCTCACATGACACTGACAGAAAATTGCAGGAACATTTACGTGTTGCATGTGGGAAAGGAGTTTCTCTTTCTATCACACACACACACACACACACACATCTATCCTGTTTATCCTGTCCTCTGGACAGAGAGGCCCCTGCCTTCAAGGCCAGCGAAGACCAGCCTAGAGGCTATCTGTCCTATCCTGTTTCAGGCCCCTCGTAGCCAGACACATCTGTTTAATGCATACATCCAGGCATGAGGTCATGAGGTGGGAATGTGACAGGGAGCAAAGAGGGGCTCCGGACTCAGCGATCAATAGTATTAACACCTCCAGCTGTGATGTTTTGCTAAACAGTCTAAATCATGACAAATAGAATTAAATGTAAAAAAATGAAGCATTATTTACAGAGGTAACAAACAACCTGACGTGAACGGAGCAGGCCTGTCATTTCCTACTGAGACCTACGACTGCGGCGAGGTAGGAACAGAGCATTTTTCACTCTTGGGCTCTGTCATAGAGACATAATGGGATCTGCCTGGCCACAGGCCCTTTTTTGGTTTCCATCAAATAGGGAGGAGAATGGATCCCAGAGGAAAGTATCACTGTCCGTGCGATGCTCTCTGGTCCGGCTGAGGAATGCCAAGAACAACACAGCAGGTTTAGAGCTTAGAACCCAGAGAGGAAATTACAAGCTAAAGACACTAGATCTAAGGACATTTCCAGGTATTTAAGACTATTAATCTGCTGAATTCCTTAATGACAATATTATGGTTAGTTGGCTACTGCTTTCACTCTCTCTCTCCCTGTCTGCTTGACAACTGGATGCACAGAGATACATATACATGAAAGCTCACACAAATCAGAACACACGCACACACATAGACACAAAGAAGTGTTAAAGAAGATGCAAGCAGCAGCTATACAGATGTAAACACGTGTCTCGCTCACTCGTTCGTCCATACTTATACATGCACCACATAATACTTCCAGGTCTACTCTAACTGTGACACACTGCCACTCACTGGTTTATAGGAGGTGCTGCTGTGTCTCCTCTTCTTTCTCACTTCACACATCATGTGATCCGTGTCAAACACAAAAGAACGCAGCCCAAGATCAATGCCACGATCAGGCTTTCCATTCAGCATAATTCATCTGAAGTTATACAAGACAAAAACCTCTCCTCGCGTTCCTCCAGTCAAGAGGTACCTGCAGCTCTCTGTCTCTTTTTAATGAATAGATAACCTCTTACTCCATCAAGGTGGAGGACGAGGAAGAATGGGGAGAGGACGGGAAGCGAGATAAAGGGTGAAGGTATGGGAGAACGAGAGAAGAGCGAAAGATATGCAGAAGGAGAGAGACCTAGAGATCAGCAGAGAAAGTGTGAGAGCAACGCACTGTGTGACATGCGGACAGATGGCAGACACGCTGCATAGTCACCGAGGCACATGCGATAGCCGTGAACCATCGTACAGCCTCCCACACCCACGCCTCTACTGTTGACACCTCTCAACATACTCAGGCAGGGATAGAAGAGTGCAGGGGATGGGGGTGGGCACACAGACAGGATGCTGATTCTTGCACCGCACACTGCTAAGCAGAGGTGTTGTTTGATGTCTGGCATCTCTGCAGAGAAGGAGCGCATGAGAAGACGGGCACAGAGAGCCAAATTCCAACTGGAACTTCGGGATTCTGCTCAAGCACTCGGAAATCCGTATTCACAATCACGCCGGCTGACATTTGTAACAGCTCGAACTGGAACACAGCCTCATTCACCAGTGTGCTGCAGCAGTTGGCTCCATTTGTTTAACCAGACGAGGCAGCATTTCTAAAAGGTTTCTTTAATATGTCTGTTTTAGGACCTTTAATGAATTCCATCTCACAAAACCACAGGACCTTTTTAGATCAAACGTTACCAGTCAAGTGGCCTTGGCCAGTCCAGACATGGTTGTAACAGTAGCAGGACAGACTAGTCCAAACAGCGTGCGCTCTAAATGACTATTGGCGATGACCTTGGTGCCCTGGGACTTTAAGGCACCGACCATGAACCACAACATCTCCAGCTGGTGTCTGGTTAGGAACCTTTGCTGCATGTCATTGTGCACCTCTGTCTCCTCTCAATTCAATTGTTACTTGCACTAATAAAAAAAAAAACCAAAAACAATCCCTAAAATCATGAAGACAAAAAAATAACAACACGCCATACTGGCAAAAGTGTTTGTATTCTGGAGGAACACTCTTCTTTGTGAAGAAATCGTAAAATGACTAAGTTACTAATTACTAATGAAGTACTCAAATGCGGACGTCTGGTACATGCCATTAAAACAAGTTCATGAGCAGTTCTTATAAAATTAGGAAAATCATGATCAAGCTCAGGCCGACAAAGCAACACAATGATAACAACGAGGACCCTCGGTCTCCAAAACTCCCGAAAGAGGGTTGAGTGAAGCTAGAAACAGAGGTAATTGTTTTCTAATGTGAGAAACCTTAAATGAGAAACTGCACTGAATCCGAGGAGCGAGTGTAACAGCACCCAGCTCAGACGCCCCTCTCTTTTATAAACTAACCTAATGATATAAGCAGGTGTCATCTCTTTAAAGAAACAAAACTATTTTGTTTTTACAGTTATCCCTGCGCTACGGCCTCTTTCTGTGCCTTTTTCACATCATCTACCCACTCCCTCTCACTACTCCAACGCCCGCCTCCCTCAGTCCGTGTTCCTCCTCTTCCCCCTTCATCGTACCCATGCAGGTTGATCTGCACAGTCCGCTGTGTTGTTTAATATGCACAGCCTATTCTTGCTCCTTTATTATTGTCCCACTGGCGACGGAGGCCCTTTTCTTTGGCCAAACAATGGGCGGCGTCATGACAGAGAGCACGGTGGTCATGTCCCATTTGCCCCACCGCGCTATCTCTCTATCCTGCCCCCCTTCTCACCCACCGTCCGCTTTTCAATAGCACCCTAATACAGGAGAGAAAGACCTGAGAGCCTTCAATACGCCCCAAGCCTCTGGGGCCACAGCTATATACATACTATTAGCATAATTATAGCCTGAGAGAGAGAGAAAGACAGATAGACGGAGAAAGAGAGAGAGAGGCAGCAAAGGTGTTTGTAATGTGACAGTAGTCTCCCACCACCACCGTACACACACACACACACACACACGCGGAAAGACATTCTTGTAAAGGACATCTGAATAGCTCTAGTATTGGGTTTGTCCGGATCTCATCTATAGTTGTAATAGTTCACACTGGACTGGAACTCGTGGGTGGGCAATTCTCCCGTTGGTGCCATGGTTGCCTGACTTTGAACTTGAACTTGGACCCTGGGGGTCGAGCAGATTGAAATTGAATTGAGGAGGGCTCCCCCTGGAATACTGGTCTGGTAAATGCAGGCTGAAGCAGCTGTGGTCCTCGTTGCTTGTTTACACGTTAACATCTCTTCCCGTTGGGTCGTTATTCAGTCCTGCTCAGCTCTATTCATACATGTTCGCATGTAATGACGGGGTATTAAATGCAGCCTCAGAAGAGTTTCTCTTTCATGTGTTTGAAATGTTTCATTCCGAAGCATCTATCATTCTTACGAAATCACCACTTGCTTGAACGTGAGGTTACAAAAGCTGCTTTGTTTGCTCCCCAAAATGTGTTTTAGACAGAAACCATGTATTCTATCCGGTTTGTATCGTCTCATGATAATTAAAAGATGAAAGACTAAACGTAACAGAGGGGATGTCACTTTGAATGTGTTTTAATCAACTTACTAAATGAGCATTTTCAGTTTGTGCAGGGAGACATGTAAAGTCCAAAGCTTAAATAGAGAAGTTGAAAAACACGTTTAATGAATAAATCATGATGTACATGATGCATGTGACTTATTTGTCACTCAGGTTTCTGCTCCACTGAAGGGACTAAAAACAGTAGGAGTGGAAAAACACGAGAACTGTGTCGCCCGATGAGAAAACTGTGACCCTCAAATGTAACGATGGAAGAAACAGAAATGTTGCCCTTCAGTCACGTTGTCTGGAGGATTTCCACCGTTCAGGGTTTGACTGTGGATCTTTTAGTTGCTTTGTTTCCATTAGCATTAAATCTTTATTTCCCACATTAAAGCTAGCCCTCACAGACATTGTGGTTTTGGACATTCATACATACAAGTACGGCACATTTCTCCAACCTTTCTGTCCTAATGCTTAAGACGCCTGCCATGAAAATACAACATCCTCACTCCCATTCAAGCCAGGGACCTTTGTTGCATGTCGTCTCTCTCTTCCCGTGTTTACTGGCTTTACTATCTACTGTCAATAAAGACTAAATCCCCCCCCCCAAAATAGCCTAATAGCATCTGTGGACTCCCTTCACAGCTGCTTTTCGCTCAGTACAATGGAAACGAACGCACTGTAACACTCAGACAAACAGGCAGACGTCTACTGTACGGCGCTCTTCATAATGAAATTATGATCCGCTCATCTATATATTTTTCACAGGGATAAAATAGCATAACAATAGAAAATACCAACTCCTCACTACCTTTCGTCCAGTGATCCTGTTTTAGGGGCGGCTTTAAAGCATGTCACAGGACCTCATGCATAGTAAACAGTGCGGCCTCCATGGCTGACTGGTGAGCAATTTGCCTCGTAGATTGCCTGGCCCCGGGGCCTTGGAGCTATGTTTATGTATGAGCCCTCCTGTTTCATATGTATCGCCCCGGATCATTTTCTACTTTCTCCCTCCCCGTCCCCCGTCCCCCCCTGCAGAACTGATGTGCTTGTGTCTCATACACATAGGGACACAAGCACACCTAAAAACACACACACAAGCACTGCATAGAATCACACACACACACACACACACATGCGCGCGGACAGACACATAACATAAACATTAAGAGTGACGACCTGCACAAGGGGCAACACAGTCCCAGCAGATTAAACTATTGTCAATACAAATAGAAATTTACTATACATGTGTCGCAGCTGCTGCTGCTTACCACGGGCAGTCGGTGAGATAAATAAGGTGAGAGGAGATGTATTAGAAACGTGCTGTCTGTGATGGTGTTTTCACACCTCCGCGTGCTTTTAACTAGATTCTCCTTCCTAAAATAACTCATCAGCACGTTTTCATTGAATAATCACAAGACCGTCATCATCACATGTAAATAAAGATATATTTAAACTTGTGAGACATTGTTTGCATTTTGCATGGAGAGAGACAATTACAAAACTGAATTCATGTAAAATAAGAATGTGAATCCATTAACGCTTTATTGTTCTCTCTGTTGTCTCTCTAGACTTTTATTTTTTTCACCAGAGAGAGTGGACAGGTTTCAAAGTTCTGCAAAGCTCATCTGTGTCTACAAAAGAGCTCCAGTAACACGTATGTAACACAATCTCAATAATTACAGTGCTGCATTATCCCTCTTCCTATTTTTTTGTTATCAATATCACAAATTTAACCTGAATAAATACAAACACTGTTTTAAAATTATGATTTTTGTTTGTTAGGGAAAATTACTTTTATTCAGCCACAGAGTTTTCAAGGATTAATGTTTAAACTTGTGCCAAAGCATTTCATTCAGCTTTAGGTCTAGACTTTGACCATCGCTCTACCACTCTCTAGCAATGATTTTCTTTTCATGAAATGCTATTAGTTTTTTGCCAAATACAACATTTGTCTCATCAGTCCACCGATTATTTGCTCAAAGTCTTGGGGATAATCATGTTTTCTTGCTGATGTTAGACAAGCCTTTGTTTTCTTTTAGGTCAGCTGTGTCTTTTGCCTTGGAACTCTCAATTAGATGCCAATTTTGAATTGTGTTTGTTTTTAAGTCATGAACACTGACCTTAACCGAGTCCACTGAGGTTCTGCAGTTCTTTAGATGTCGTTTTGGGTTCTTTTATGCTCAGTTGTTGCTGTGCTCCTGGTGTAATTTTGGTAGGCAGGCCACTCTTGAGGAGCTTCACGCGAGTCCCAGAGCCTCAGAAACGTCTTTATAACACTACCTCAGATAGATACATGTCAAATATTTGTATCTCATTCGTTCTTCTTCAGATGGTGCGTTACTTTTTAAGATCGTAAAGCGTGCTTTACTTTGTCAGAAAGCTTTTATTTAGGTGATTTATTGATGCAACAGGTCTGGTAATAGGTCTGGTCTGTGTGTGGCAATAAAACTGAACTTTTCAAAAAATGTGTACAGTTCATTGATGATTTAGCAAAAGGAGGGAATTACTTTTTACATAGTGTCAGACACCTTTTCTCTCTTAATAAGTCAAATTATCTTTGACTTATTAAGTCATTAAGCCTTTTATGTTTACTTAAGTTATCCTTTAAATAAAATTTCAAAGTTAGTTTGACGAGCTACTGCAAAAAAAAAGGGGCGGAGAATATTTTTTCACAACATATTTACAGCTTCAAAAGTCATGCCGATAATGTCCTCTACGTGTCAGCTAAGGGCAAAGCATCTCCAAAGGGCCCAAAATGTAATGGGTTTCACAGGACACAATTTGTTTGATATGAAATGATCCTCGGCAGACACAAAGTGGCCCCCATTAGAAGCCAAGCAGATTAGCACAGTCCTCTGAGGGTCCATGGCTCAGTGTCAGTGGTGGAGGACCCTTCTTATCTTTCATTAAGCGCACACAGCAGGGCGGATTCACCAACCCAGGAAGGGGGGCGCGGACTGAGAGAGACACAGAGAAAGAGACTGAAAGGAAGAGAGGGAGGGAAACTGAGATTGGTGGCGTTTATAAAATCATTTCCACATATCATAGCCCTATCTCTAATTCAGAGCTGGAAGCAAAGAAGCCGGGGGGGGGGGACGCACAGCGTCTTTCTCTCCAAATGCCAGAATTGACCAGCAGGCTCAGAGGAAATGAGGCTGAACACAAACACACGCACTGCCACACTCTTGTGCATGCGCATACACCTAAAAGCACAAACAGGGACATGAGATGTACACACTCATGCAAGCACCAGCAACAAACACATTCCCACGTGCCAAGTCTCGAATACAGACAAACACCAACCACAAAAATGGGACCTACTCTGAGACACACAGGGGAATACCACTCTTCACACACATGCGTCCACATGCCAGGGCGATGGCAGCATGCCACCCAGGTTCATGTCTAATCTGTGTTTGTTAATGGTTGGTGTGTGCTAATTACTGTCACTGGGCACCCGGTGCCTTCGCTGGCCAATCACCAACTAGACTAGTCTCTGACCGGCCAATCGCTAGTCAGTCCAGCCAGTGAACCAAAGGGGTTTCATGGAGAGAAAGTCTTTCAGTGACGGTGAAATTGGCCTTGGAAGTCGCCTAATGCTGGAACATAGTCTGTGCATGTAATAGAGAAGAGGGAGAAACGAGGATGGAAAGAAAGACTTGTGGGGGTGTGCGTGTATGTGTCTTTGTGTGCACATGTGGCACTATGAGCATGTGAGCCTGTGTGCATGTATGTGTGTGAGCAGCAGACGACGGAGTGGAAAGGAAAGCAGGGGCTGAATGTGGGCCAAGTCAACCACTCCACAGGCTCAAAGGCAGCAGTAATCCAGTGTTGACATGGTAATAGCCATGAGCTTAGTGTCAATTAGATAGAAACAATATGCTTACTCTACTGGAGTAAGTGGATAGTACCTTTTAAGTAGAGCAAGCCTTGCAAAACTGCGTTTAAACTGAAATGAAATGAGCCAGTGAATCTCTCCAAGCTAATGTGTAATGTCTGTTTCTCTTCTGTTTTGAATTCTAACCACATTTCTCAGGTTGTTTGTACCAATTTAAAATTCACATTCTGGTAGTGACAGCCACCAGCGTAGGATTTTACCACCATTTTGTGCTGGCATCATGTTCTACCCTCAGAGGCTAGATGGCCTTATTACATTTCAGTCACTCAGAATGGGTTTCTAGGCCACGATAATCTCAAACCACGCAGGCCACCATCATTCAGCTTTGGTGAAAGAGAAGAGACACAAAGGGTGAAACCATCTTTGACATTCCTGGAATGGCCCTGAAGCAAATATATGGGTGAGGTGGTGCAAGTGTGTTTTTACGTACAGTATGTGTGTTTGTATAAATGACTGCTTTACTCCTCTGATAATACCGTGGTACTAGCAAAGACCAGAGGGTATGTGGGGGCAGAGGATTGTGTGATTGGATGATGTGTTACGCCATCTTAACGACAGAGAGAATCCATGCTGCCCTGGGGGGTACGAGTCACCAAGACACCTGAATATAAACAAGCCATCTTTTCAAAGATGCAGCATATGCGTCCTCACACGGCTCAATGTGGAAATGAAAAACTTTGTGCAGACATTCTTGGTCCACAGGGAATGCGTTCTTTTTTTAAATTTCCCATACCGACATGTTTTGATCGCTGTCAGTTCAATAAGGACAGATTGAGAGTGTTTATGCAAAAGTTTAATGTTGAATTTAAGAGATATTTGGTGGATAGACCCCAGACAAGTGCGTATTGATGAGCAAAGACAGGTTATAGATGAAACCCCACGGGATCTAGACACTGGTGGTGGTGGCGGCGGAGAAATCAGTCAGGAAAGAAAGATGAAAGCGGTGGACAGGTGCCTGGAGGGTCCCTCGGGATAGGGTGGTGATGGGGGGAGTGACATTTAAAGAATGGACTCTATGAGCACATTGGTTGGTTATGGGATGGTGCTGAGGAAAATTTGAGGGAGAGGGAAAGCGGAAGTGACGGAATCTATTTAGTAAGGAATCACAGCAGGGAGCTCTCCCTCCCTGAACTTTCCGCCAAAGTTTCATATAGATTGCCGCGCCATTTGCTGCAGAGATTAATGGCGTGCTGGGCGTCTGACTTTTCATTTACTGCCAACTCAATGAAAAGAAATCTCATCATCTACTTGATGGATTGACTCATGATTTTACAAAGGCGTTCATAGGACCTTGAGGAAGTTTCCAGACACTGGCAATACCAATAATATTTCTATGGTGACCACATGAGATCTATGATTTATACTCGAATGCAAAACATAACAGTTAGTAGCTGCCTCGGTTATGGATGACCGATGGCTGAGCAGGTATACGCGGCTACAAACGGAACTACACAGAAAGTAGGATCTGCTAGCATGATTGTTGCTTTGTTTGCTCAGGTCCAAAACTCTTTATGAGCTGCTAATTAAATTAAATATTTTTTAACACCTGAATGATTGAAGTCAAACTCTGTGAGAACCTACTCCCTGCTCATCTCTCAGATGTGTTGGTTGTGGGAACAAAAAAGCTAAGTACAGAAAGAAGGTTCGTGGACTAGTGCATGTTTCTGTGAGACGGCAGAGACAAGTGGTCGTCCCCAAGGTGACGTCTCATCATTTGCACAGTCATCCATCCAGATGTCTGACTGCCCCTTCCCACAACTCCATGTTTGTCTGCGATTCATGCTGCATTATTTCTTCAGTAGCGTGCTACAAGCTCTCGCTGTCTCCCCGTGTGCTGCTGCCTCAGTCCACCCATTTAATTTTTAGCTATTTTCTGAAAGCAGCACTCTTGTCTCCAAGCTCGCTGCATCTTCAAGTCAACGTATTGTTTGCCTAAATTGGAAGGTCAGAAGGGGGAAGCAGACTAATGTTGCGAACCACTTCAAAACCACTTCTCATCTTTTTCCTCCTTTCCGTTTTTATCAGCCCGTCCATCATTTTCATTCACCGTGCAGCTTGAGAAGGCCCTTTTATCCGAAAGGGGGAAGCTGAGCAAAAGGAAGAGACAGTCACAAAAAAAAGGGGGGAGATGGTGATGGCATTGGGATCTGATCAAGCAGCCTGTACGGAGGTAATACCACTCCTTGCAGAGAGTTGCACATTGCTGAACAATAGTTGAAGGCTCACCATGCTTGCCCTGAGAGCATAGCTGTAGCTGTTAGGAGTGACCTTGTGAGGGTGCTTTTTAAGTTTGTTGGTAAAGATGATATGTTTCAGTCTAAGCAAGACTGTATGTATTTCCTATCCAAAATGTGGATCCATTTTTCTTCCAAATAAGCATTGGGGGGAACACTGCAGATTCACATAAGGTTTAGGTTCAAGAAAGCTCGTGTAATACAATTCTGCATTCATTTATCTAGCATATTAAGGATGATAGCGCTTTGGGAAAAGCACTCCTAGGCGCATGGCTTGGATTTAATCCCACATCATGTCTCAAGCAACTATTTTATTTCTAGTCATTCTCTGTATTCTTTTTTCAAGAAGCCAGAGTTCACTGCCAGTTCCTCTTCTCTTTTCTATTCTGAAATTATAGTGGCTTTCAGTGAGGTCAGTGCGCTGCCATATGAATAATAGATTTTAATTGATTTAACCTGGTCCTGAAGTGGGCTAAAACACAAGCCCTGTCGCTTTCAGGGGGCAGTAAGAGGAGAGCATGGTCCAGCACACATCTTTAAAAGCCCCTTGACGTGAGTCCGGGATGAAATATTTACAGTGTAGTGAGGACTGACCTCCCTCTGCAAAAACCACGTCATGATCTCCAATTGATTTCTGACAAGACAATTGGGGCGAGACAAAATGCAGCCAGCACTGTCAAGCTGAACGCGCGAGTCCCCACAGAGACAACACAGTGTAGTGACCTCATGGAAACCAGGCTGAATATTTATGTTTGACTGTAAATTATTTTAACTCCAGCAGCTGCTTCTGGTGTCTCTGTGGTTTCAAGTGCTTTGTGAGGCTGAATAAGGAACTATTCAGTAATGTGATAATATCCGTTACGTTGTCACAGTTCAGCTCTAGAAGTCTTGTTGAGACGTTTTCAAATTATTCTTTTATTTTGACATCTTCCCATGCAGGTAGTTCTGCTTCCTGTCTGTCTCCTTGTCTGAAGATGACTGATCATGACATCTGTTGTGTTGACTTTTTAGGAGACCGTTGTGTCCTGTCACCACTGCCGGACTGTTGGTGGCCTTTCAGTCAACCTCTGCCTCTTTTTGTCTGATCTCTGTTCAAAACCTGCTAAAGGATCTCCTCCTTGGCTGAACCTGCCTGCCTGTCAACACCTGACCACGGCTATTCCACACCTGGACACCTAGTTTTGTCTCTTGACTTTTGGTGACATCTTGACAGCTTGGAAGTGTTTCTTTAATTATTACGGATGGGGCTATCTTACCCATAAGATGATTTCATGGAGTTTAATTGACGCATTTCAGGCAGTAATTAGGGAAATGATTTGTTAAAATTAATTTTTATTTCTGAGCACTCTCTGGATTGAATGAATGGATCCAGGTGGAGGAATTTCTGTGGAAAGAAGCAGGTCTCTACGGCTTCCTGGAATGATTATTAAACCCTTAAAGTTTTGCACTTCACCTATTTTTCCTCCAAGTGTCTGTGCTTCAGTTTGCAGTTAGTCATCCACCATCTTGTATCACCAATACAGTCACTTCCTCTCACTTGTAATTCACCAGTATTCTGTAAGTAACACCAGATAATTATACCTGGATTGTGTCATATCCCCACCTCTCTGTCTATAGTCACTGATCCATCTACCTGGATCTACACGTTGGTTCCCTCATTTGTTCTTCTACGTTACCACTTCCTGACCACTAAACCAATAATGTTTAATGAGTGTGTGTCCACCCAATGGGTTAAGAAGTTTTGAAAAAACATGACACATGTGGACATATACAGTAAATGTTGGTTTAAACATCCTGCCTCTTATAAAGGCAGTTTATTTGCTATGTGGAAGGTCCTTGTATACCTGACTGTCCAAGAGTGATTGGTGGCAAAGGTTATTTATTATATTTCCCATTTAGTTAAGCTATGATTGTTATGCTATATTATTTCTTAACCCATTTTTAAAACATGTATCACACAGATCAGTCTAAACCATTAATGTTTCCCCAACTTAATGACTTTTGCAACCCTATTTTTCCCAGCACCACTGTGACATTCAGCTTTGTTTTTCTCATATAAATATGCAATACAAATGACCACTCAGTGAACTCTGACCTATTGATTTATGTATGTACTGCACATCAAAAAATGCACTAGTACATATTCAGTATTTTGCTTTCCCAAAGTCTGTTGCTAGCTGATCCAACAGGCACTCTTGGAATTATGGAGATTTATTCATAACATTAACATGATAAATTGGGAACAAAATGAAGCAGCTACACTTGAATTATTAAGATTATGAAAAATTATAATGAATGCTTTGCTCTTGATGTGACTTGTTTTCCTGATAAACAAAGGCCTCTAATTACCACAGAAACATCTGGGGACTTTGGTAACCTTCATTAATCTAGCCCAATCCCACCATTCATCTCCCTGCAGAGTTTCACATTAGAAAGGATAAGTGCACCAGTGACACTGCATATAAATGCTTACCAGTTATCAGACGCATTCTCTGTGGTTACTTTCTGGCATCTTCCCACACCTCAGGGATATTGCCCAATAAATGCCTGCTGCTGGTGCCACATCCTCTGATCTCATTGTCTCTGAGTGTTAATTGCGAGATAGTAAACACTGATTACAAGTCAATTAGCTGCTGCTTCAAACAGTCTGCCGCAGTTTTATTTTCCAAAAAACAGGTGATGTAAGGAAATGTTGATCATCTTTATTGATTTTGGGGGATATTTCCAAATGCGAGAGCACTTTAAGTTCATCTCAGATGTAATAACAAACACCCACCCTGGTCTCACACTACATATAATCAAAATCTTGTTTCCATTTCACATCCATTCTCATCTTCTTCAGCGCTCATCCAACACATCAATCCATCATATTTTTTTATCTTTGTGTTCCTGAGGGCCACTGAGTGTTTGTACTCATATTTGTGTGCGCTGATCCTGTGTGTGTTTCTCTCATCCTTCACATAGTCTGAGCCAAGGGTAGTGGTGTGTGGATAACCCCTACAACTGGGGGCCCCAGGCTGCTAGAAAACCTGGCTCAGACAGACAGGAGAGACCTGGGATATGAGACTGAAAGAGCCTGGGAGTGATGGAGGACCATGACCAGGTGTGTGTGTGTGTCTGCGTGTAAAGGAGGTGATGGAAGATTTAGGATAGGTAGTGCAGGGGAGAGGAGACGATGTGCTGTCAGAGTACTTTTAAAGTTTCAGCAATCATTTGTTTAGTCAGTGTGTGTTGTGTTTGCACGTGACCTCCATGTGTGGGTGCACGTGTCTGTGTGTGTTGCTCCCTGTCTGACCTGCAGGATGAGTATGGGGGAGACTCCCACTGATTAATGGGCCTGTCGGCTCTCCCATGGTGGCACGTTTCCAAACTAAATTTGGCCACTGCTGGCTAGCAGGGTCAGGTGCAGGCAATGGAGACATTAGGGAGGGTCTGCCTCACAGCAGCATCTCCTGAACACTGCTGGACCTCCGCACCACGAGAGCCTGGACATAGGCTAAGGCAGGTCATCGTGCTGAGTTGTTAAAAGTACTGTTATAATCAGGAACTGTCATTTATGGACTGCTTTTTCAGATAAAAGCATATGAAACCCAAGCAACAGTGAAAGTGCAACGGGGGAAGTTTTAAGATATCCAGTTTAGTAGACGGGAAGTGCTGTGTTTTGAAAAGTGTTATAAGGTAAAGTTGGTGTTACTGGTGATTAAAGGAATAGATCAGCATTTTAAAAATTAGCCAGTTTACTTTCTTACTGAGAATCAGATGATATCTGAACTTAAACTGTCAGCAGACCTTTAATTAAAATGGTTTTCTTGTTTGTTTAGTTGAGAAAGAAATGTAATTACACTGCAGTTTTTACAAGTTGAGTGGTCAAGTTGTATCATCTAGCAAGATATCTGGCTCCTCTGTCTTTGTATTTACCATATAAACCACTATGCCCATACAAATCACTAACTTTAACTGGAAGCTTCAGTTTTCACATTAATTTTTATATGATCATATCTGGAAAAAGTCTTAGTAAAGTTTATTGATCAAATCACTTATGGAGTCTCAGTGACCCCTGAACCAATGATGTTGTAGAGTTCGTAAGTATATGGGCGGGGTGTCTTCAAACTGCCCAATAAAGCAGAGCAGGAAGTGAAGGTGGCAATAATTTTCTCAGTCATAATAAAAAAGAGATTTTATTGCCTTTCATCACCAGCTAATGTTGATGAAAGAGGCAGCACCGTTAAACTGTAGCAATAACCAACAGCATCCCACTCAACGCCACATCCATCCCCCACAGTGACATTTCCTTGTCCACCTCACAGTGCAATCAGCACTATCCATTATGTATTCGCTACTAGGTAACAAGCGCAACTTGACCAATTATAGACACAATGATAGAACCTGCAGCTCATTTTTCTCTGTGTTTTTGCCAGTGCTGTCATGGCGACCTCTACAATGGACGGACGTCAAGACTGGTTGGTAGGTCACCCAAGGTGGGCAATGTGAGTACATAATTACAGCTTGGGAACATTTGCCCTTTGCAAATTGTATGAAATGCATAGTGGCTAATTGGGCCACTGTGGCATTTGTGGAGTTTACTGGGTCATCTTTTATGTGATGGCCATCATCACTAAAGTGATGAGTGATAGGCCTACTCAGCTCGATCTGCTTCCTTTACTGTATCCATAGAAATTACTGGGAATGGGTCAAGTTGAGGAAGGCATTACAAAGTGGGTCATACGGGTCATTAAACAAAGCTTTTCCTATGAGGGTAAAAAAACTAAAAGTAAATGGGAATAAGTATATTTCTGTCCAGGTATGGTCTAAGGAGATGTTTAGTTTTATTATTTCACTCAGAATGAAAGTGACATTAAAAATGGATTGAATTTGTTTTCTTTGTAACATTTCTGAAAAACAATCTTCACCTGCTTAAAATATTCATTAACAGAGGAGCCTCGGCTGTTCAAACAGACAATAGCAAACCTCCAGGAACCGTTTTATCATACCAAAACAAAGCATTTTACTATTTCTGCCATTCTGATGACAGGTCCCAGTTCACAGAGAATCAGGAATGTGCTAAATCCTCCTCAGGTGGGGGAGTCAGCCCATCAGCCATTGGCAGACTCTATTCTTATACAGACTGATAAATCTCTTCCCTTGTATCCACACCCCTACATTAGGTAAAGGTAGCGCCATCTGCTCCCTATTAATTCCCCAGCAGGCGACTTATCACCTCAACCCCTCGTGACCCCATGTGCCTCCTACGTCCTCCCAGCACCTCTCCTTCTCTCTCCTCTTCACTTCTCCCCTCTACTCCCTCATTCCTGAACCCCATTCATCTCATCCTTTGCATGTTTTATATGCCATAGTTTAGGAGGTTTGTTGACGTTTCGTTTCGCTGAGCCTTAGAATATGGATTTATACACATACATTCACATAAACTCAAAGTATAACCTCTTGCTAACCGCTAAACTCCCTCCTATGTCCCCGTGACGAGGGTTTTAGCGGACGAGGTCTGGTCCTCTAGGTCAACAGCAAATGAGAAGCAGAGCTTCAGGATTAGGGAAGAGATAGTTGAGGGTTCAGGAGCCTCTCTCTGGCTTTGATTAGCTCCTTTACTTGATTAAATGCCCATCGCAGAGGAAAAAAAAGATGAAAATTGGATGGGGAGAGAAGAAGAAAATTGAAAGGAGACAGAGTCAAAGCCATTTGTTTTCTCAGCTGGGGCTAGTTCAAGTGGTCGTCTTTTGGAGTCCTCTGGCCCGGGTTCACTCACACTCACACACACAAGCACACACATACACACTGAGATTAATACAAATGTCCTAAGGGAGGACAGAATAAGTCAGAAGGTTGGCTCTCGCTAGTCCACCACCTCACTGTCTTACTTTCCAGTCCCATCCCTCACTCACTTGTTTAGTCCTCATCTCTCTCTCACTGTCTTTTTCTCCCGTTCTCCCCCACTGTACTCACTCCCAGTCTGGTCTGTCAGGGTAACCTGACTCCGGCAGCTTCTGACACGATCCAGACCGCTCGTAGCCCCTGCCCAACACTTTCACCACCAGAGCCAGAGAGTAAAACAACCAGATTACTACCACATGTTCTCCCCCTCTCTCTTTCTCTTTCTCTCTCCCCCTCTCTCCCACACACACAAACACACACACACACACACACACACACGCAGACGTTCTGTGGCAAGCATCCCCCACCACCATTGTTAACTGGGCTCAGGATCATAGGCCACGCCAAAGCCCCAGAGCAGAGTAAGCTGACCCAACCTGTGTAGGAAAAAAAGTGGTGCTGGGGTTGTGGCGGCGGTGTTGGGGGGAAGTGACCTGCATGCGTGTAACCGTAGGTTTGTAGTTAGTCTCACACAGGAGAGGGGAGAGGAGGGCATGACGGGAGGTTAGGAAAACAAAGAGTAACTCACAAGGTGGGAGTTCCCGAGGAAAGAGTTTCACCTTTCCACCCATTTGTCAGGGACAGTAGATCAGCAGCATCACAGGTAAAATTGTGAACTGCCATCTAGTGTTCACCTGGGTGACGTACAGCTCGAGTTGCGCAATAGGTGTGCAATTCTTTTTCAGTAAAGATTGTGTAAGAGATCACAGTTTCGGATAATTACATCATAATATTTATTCCAATTTAACAAATGGGAAAAGATGAGAAATGACTCCTGTGATTCTTGAATATATTCTTTCTGGTGAGATATAGTGTGTTCAGGGAATCTGTGGGTTTGTTTCAAGATAAAGGTCAAACACACATGTATTAGTAATTAAGGTAATGTATCTAATCTACTCTATTCAGGTGCTTTAACTGTTGAGTAATTAATCAAATTAATACAATACGTGTGTCATTCACTTACATGTAACAAAGTGATTGTGATTTTGAGTCGACCAACACTCTGTAAAACACAATTTATTCTTCTTCTAACTTCAGCTCTCATTAAAGCTCCTTCTTTAGCTTTTTAATTAAAGAGAGAGAGCATATTTTTTTCCTCAAACATTCAAATAAAATCCTTAAACATTCCTCCTATGTTCACTCTGTAATTACTGGAAAGAATTATGATTTATAAGAGTCAAGTAAGAGATTGTCTAGATAGTATGCACAATCTGCAAGTCTGCCGGAGAGTTATCTTAGGAGAGTTACTGTCCCCTTTTGACTTTGCACCTGCACAATGTTTCCTTCCTCCTCCACGCTTTGTTGGCAAGAACTGTCTTGGTCATTCTGCATGCCCAGGCACATTATCGACTTGCAATTATACTCCGACTCCGTTTTCCTCATCCAAATGAACCAGCTGGTTATACAGCAACACTGCATTACAGACACGTTGACTGCTCGCACAGAGGTCTTCCTGTCACAAATAACCCTAATATGAACTTAATGCGAAGTAATGAATCTGTTGGAGTTTCATTCCAGCATACTGAAAAGTTAATAAAACAATATTGTGATTGGTAGGGGAGGAGAACCCCACGGACCAAGCTTTAGATTACGCCCCTAATGGCTCTGAAGCTGGAGGCTAAATTGAAATGTAAAACCCAGAGCGAGACCCTAATTCACCCTTATCTGTGTGAGTGACGAGCTTGCCTCCCCCGACCGAGATTGGGGCCATCGAGTTGGATGAACTGCAATTTGCTTTGTTAGAGGTAGGTGTATATGCATGCGTGGCCCGGATCGCGGTATGGAGATACAGAATGCGTGTTCGGAATGCATCGGAGCAGATGAACGGGTTTCTCTCCTCTTTCTGTCTCTTTTTTCCTGCCACGAAATGAAGCTGTAACGCAGACTGGCTCACAATGCAGCATGGCAGGAAAGGCATCTGTTTTCTCCTTGTAAAAAATTTGAATGCATAATTACATGTAATAGCAATAAATAACGGGACGTTGTGAGTGTTTGCACTGTGCAACCTTTGAGCTTTGTTACACGCTGTAAGACTTTGCAGCCTTGGATTTGTTGCACTAAAACACAAAAACAACAAAACATCCCCCCTGATACCCCTCCTCTCAGTGCCTCAGTCAACAGGCCACTCGTCCACCTGTTTCCATTATGTTACCTCGGCGATATCTCTCTCCCTCTCTCGTCCTCTTCCTCCCTCACTTTCTAATAATCCTTCCTTCCTCCCCTCTCACCCTAATATCCTCCTTTTTCCTTTATCTCTCCTCGTTTTACCACCACTGGTGCTTCCATTGCTGACCATTCATTACCCTAATCAAATCCAGCAGCTGAACAACCGCTCACTGCCACTCCACGCGCTGTTTTTTTTTTTATCCCTAAATCCCAGGACTCATTTGCATATGCGTCCAGTTAATTAGCATGGGGGCGCAGGTGCGTGGTGATAATCATTATTAAACATGACAGTCACCTGTGACTGCGCTGCCCTCCTCAACCTTACACACACACACACACACTCACACACACTCGTACACACTGGCTCTGCCTCAGCCTCTACTCCACCCGAGCACTGATGAGCATAACCAGTGATGATGTAATTTCCTGTTTCTGTTTTAGTAGTCAGCATGTACTCCACACATGAAGTCGTTGTTTAAGCTCATTTATGGAGTAATATCAACAGCCGGCGTTAGAGAAACTGACCTGTCTCTAAACTAGCACTGTGTCCCGTGACCTCTGGCAGGTGGGTGTGAAAGGGAAACGAAATAAAAGGAAATCAGACCTCACTGAAAGAGAGAGGATGTGTGTGTTTGGCCTGCTGACATCACTGGGAGCGCTGGTTCCCTGTCGTCCATTAGTCGGGCCAAAATTTCTCTGTTGCTGCGTGCCAGTGTCAGCATGCATATTTGCATTTTTATTTGTGCATGCCTGCGTGTGAGGCTGTGCGTGCAGGGACGTAGCTTGAAGTACAGAGGCCCGTATGGTTCTTTCTGACATGACATGCACTATTCTTAATGACACAGCTGATGTGACATAGTTGCAGCACACTTACAGTGGGTTGAGCCGACTTCCGACAGTAGTTTTCCTTCATTTGTTTCTATGTGGAATTGTGTGCATCGCTACACTGATTCTTGTGCAGTTTCATAACTGCTTCTATTGTTACATAAAATTTCCCAGTGGCTGCCCACAAACATGCATTCAAGGCCATAAGTATTTGCTGTCTCTGTGATTGCTTTGGTCTGATGGCTTCTCTGGCAGTGTCGGATATTCAGACTTTACATCGCAGGTTCCAAATGACGGTGCCAACTCTCCACTCGAGCTTAGGACTGCCGATCCACCAGACTTTTTGATTTGAGATTTGTTTATTCAATTCATGCAATGTTTTTAATCATACTTAACTAAAGCGCATCTTGATTACCAGGCCATTGTGATGGAACACAGAACCAAAACAATGTCAACTGTGTCTGTTTGCTGACCTGACTCAGTTCACCCCAGTAATGCATTGTGGCATGCAACGCTGTGGTGTGTGCATAGCAAGAAAAACTGATTAATGCATTACTGCACGGTTAAAAATGCAAAAGCTAGCAACGTTTATTACAACAAAGGAAAACAGGGGTGCAATAAACATCAGTATCTATGTGTGAAATCATCATAAAGAAAATGTAGACAGGACACTTGCCTCTCTGATGGGTCTGTACATAGAATTGTACCACCCTCTGCTGTGTGTTTGCTGAAAGTGCAGTGCATTGATGCTGGTGGGATCTCAAAACATCTCTGGTAATCTGTCACTGTAGTCTTATTTTAATAGTTTCACAGTTTATATTAGATTGGATTGTCACAAGGAATAGAACAAAATGCCAGCAAGTTCAATGTATCAGGTTCACTTATCCTTTGTAAAGGAATACAAATGTGAGACTTTAGTAGAATATGTTAACCTGTAAACAACTTGTGTTAGACTGAGATGTCAAAGTCATGCTGAGTTGAAAATGCTAATGACATAGTCCAAAAGGTGTAGGGTGAGCTGGAATGCAGTGTTTTCATGAAAATTCACACTGTATAAATATAAAAAACTAACCATCTGACAAAACTGACATCTCAAAACAACACGATCAGCTAAAGCTCTGAGACAATCTAAATAACACGAACAATGTGGACACGTAAGACATTTACTAGAGTGTTGGGAAACGATTCATTCATCGCTGAGCACACATCAGTAAAGTTGGAAAAAATGTCATGTTTATTTGTTTGTTGCACTGGTGTAGGTGAGTGCTTGTATATGACACACATGTATTTATAGAATGACAAAACAACGTCATACTGTGCGGCAGGTGATAGTAGCAGTGGCATGAGGTTTTGGCAGGGTGGCTGGTAAAAGGGGTTCGAGGATCATGAAGCATTGGTTAATATTTTTGCTTATTTAAAAAAATTTGAAAACCCCTTTGAGAAGTATGTGTTATTGACTGTTGTAGCCGCGCACATGACCTGTAACATTATTTTAGAAAAGTATGATTTCCAAAGCTTTTGAAATTCCAACTGTGGATGCAAATGAATGTCCACTAGGGGGCAGCATGTTTATTAAGAACAGTCAACCTCTGTGATGAAAGCTTGATCTCCCTTTAAAGAGCATCACAAAACTGATCCAGCTCAACTGCTGTCTCTCAGGAGTGTCTCAGGCCAAACTCTAAATGCCAACAACAGAGAGAAAACCACGTACGGAGTCTGAGAAAACATACATGCATATATTGTATTTTAAGTCCTTTCCATTTGGAAAAAAGTGGGGAACTTTATTGACAAACAGGACAACAGCGACATGTGTGCAGGCATGGGTGGTGGTGTCACACATATCCTTACACGAGAAGGCAGATGTGAGCAGTACCTTGAGCTGAGCTGGCTTGAGCAGTGGCACATTACAGAAGGAGCTGTTGGAGAGAAACACTGAAGGTTTAGACCCTTGTTAATTATTGAAGCACCATAATTTGCTGTTGTGCTTCAGTCAGCATCATCCCTCACTTCCCTGGTTTGAGTAAGCTGTCTAAAAACGTAATGATGCAGGATACTATTGCTAAACTGTGAAACTTAAGTTTACAATAGCAAATAGGTTAAAACTATTGATCATGTGCTTTGGCTACAGTGTTTTGACCAGCTCCGTAACAAAAGAGAAAACAGATCAATGAGTGATTTTTACATCTAAATGTACCAGTACGAGCAGACTGATAACAACAAAGAGAGTGACAAGAAAATCCGACATGGCAGGTAGCTCAATATCCTGTCAGGATCTTTCAAAGCGATAATACAGATGTATTTTATGCCTTCTAGTATCGGACATTTTGGTCTTTAAAGTTCGTCTTTGGTCATCTTCAGTTTGTATTTCAAAAGAGAAAACAGAGCTGTACTAAGCTGACACAGACAAAATATTTTAAAGTGCATGAAAAGCGTCACAGCCAGAAATTTATTGTAAGCGTCTTATCACGCTCACAATATTATATTAATCTTATCACAGAAGTGTGGTGGCCTGTTTTTCTAAGCCCCATTCTTCAGGCCCCAGGCTGCTTTTGTTCAGGTGGAAAATGGAGGTTAGACCTCCCTGGACAGAGCACCGTGGAGAGGAGCTGCGTGGGGGATGGGGACATCTTGACTGTTGTAGTTGATGCTGGTGAGCCCTGGTAGAAGTAGGTCAAAGGTAGGTTAGCTTTTCCACTGCAAGACAAGTATGTCCAGCTGGTTTGCATTGCCTGGAGCCTTGAAATAAAATCCAGCTGTTTACATTCTTGGAGTTTATCACAGGGTGTTTCTGCCAGTGCATTTTTGTCTCACCTGTTCAAGCCAAATACTTTGACCACTTTTTAGTGTGCTACAGTCAAGACCACAGTCAGTACTACATTTTCTCTATATTAGCAGTGATTATAGCTTCATCCGATAATGCTGTTTAATAATAGACTTATCACACTTATTTTATCACACTTACGCATTTGTGCCGGAAGAATCTGTGGAATAAATCACTGTTAAAGAAATGGGTTAGGGTTGGGGTTAGGGTTAGGGTTAGGGTTAGGGGTAGGGTTAAAACCACTAATTTTGGCTGCTCTAATAATAAAGGCCTTTGCTCTTTGATTTCAATTATCCGTACCTATACCTATACTTCGATTATACTAAATTCTCAATATTATTCAATTCTCTTGTTTTGCATGAGCCCATGGCAGCTTGCAGGCAGAGGTTTGATGTGGTCTACGTATGTAAAAATACAAGAGAGAAATACCTAGCCTGGCTCTTCCTGAAGGTAATAAAATACATTTTCTCATTTTATTTCCTTTGAGATTTTATTACATCTATGTTATTACAATGATAACTTTTTTGAAGATATGTAAATCTACTTCTATCTACTTACCCTGTGAAACTGATGGAGACAAAAACAGATTCCTTGTCTCCCCTGCTAACCTTGGTGGCAGCCGAGCTGCAACCCGAGGGCAGAAACCCAAATAACCCAGCCATGAAAACAAAAATCAATGCAGGAAGCAGATCTGTTGCCAGAAGGTAGTCCTCCAAGGTCAACAACCCCGGCCAACCGGCTATCACATTCAGCTTCCCACCCAGTCACACGTTTGTAGACAATCAACAGACATGGGAAGAAAAATGCCCACAACAATAATCTGTCCGCCTCAAACCAGCAGTTAGCTTGTTACTAGAAAGAGGTGCACTGTGAGGGTTTGTGCTGCGTGTGGTGGTAGAAACAAAAAGCCAGATGGGTTTATTAGGCATGTTCATGTGCAACATTTACTTGTTACTAACTCTCTTTCTGTGTTGAGTTTGAGTTTGAAGATGATACAGAATTCTCCATTTTGGTTTAGGTTACTTTACAATAATTATTACTTTAGCATTCTCCTTCGTTTTTCTACTATTCCGAGCAGTCTTACTGACTGGAACAAAACACATTCATTTTGTTCAATTGGAAGCATTTTGATCGGAGCGAACCGAAGAAATCTAGCAGCTAAACAAGATTATGTTCTGCTTTAATCACCTGCTGCGATTAAACCATCATGTCTTCACGTAAGAGCAATTAACTCAGCACACTTCTTCAGATTCTCAGAGGAAACCTGTTCCAGACTCAATGAGAGAAAGCAACTTATTATTTCATTACTGAAGTTCAGTTTGAGGTCAGACAAGTTGGCTTTAGGTTCATGTAAGGAAAGGAAACTGAACAGTTATGGTTAATGTGGTATTTTATAATATATATATATATAATATATATAAATATTTATATAAATATAAAATATAATATTAAATACAATTCTTCTAACATGACTTTCATGCCTTATAATTTCACTTGTAATGCTGCTGACATATTTGTCATGCCCTCAGAACACGTGCCAATCATACTGTGGTTTGCCAAACAGACTGGACCTTTTGGCTAGAGAGCAGATTTAACAATTTGCCATTCATAGTATCCCTCCAAAAAAAGAAAATTCCACGTTAAGTGTCGGCTCCAATTTAGCTGTTTGGTTTGTCAGATGTTCTACGAGATAGTCAGAGTGATAGACTGAGTGAGTGCCCACTGATTAAGCTCATGCAGTACTGGTGGGGTCACAGCTGTCAGCTCAAGTGAGACAGAAAAGAATTTTCTGCAGAGTCTTTGTCTCTTTTCTCTTTGTCATTTTTCTCTTTGCACTGGTAAAATAAGTTCTAATTCACACAGGGACCCCCCTAACACTAACTATACTAACTAAACAGTTAATCTGTCTGTGGGTTATTTGTTTAATCATCATTGATCATGAGTACGTGTTTGCTACTAAAGAATCCTGCTGGCAGCACACACTGAAATCAAAAGCTGGACTCCTGCCTTTGAGGTGCAGCCTCTCTGGGCACCAGTGCAACACAGTCCAGCAGGAGCACTCTGCCCTTTTTATTGAGCTCAGTCCCTTAATTACTCAACAAAAGTCAAGAGTACAGACAGCTCTCTGTATGCTTATTCCACCAGAGACTGCGCAGGTGAGCCTGCCATGCTGACAGTCAAACACAGACCACGTGGGACAGGCCTCCAAGCACCTGCATGTCATTCCCATAAGCCACAGTTCTACAGCAATGAGCAAAACTCCTCACTCGGCAGTGAGTAATGTTTCCTCTTGATATCCTGATTCATATCAGCATGTTAGCTTTTCACTTGAAGGCCAGTACATCTGATTCCATTCCATAAGTTGAAGTGGGCAGATTTTGCAGCAGCTGTTGGGACAGTAGAAGGAGTAACAGTGCAGGTAACAGGACTTGAATGTAGAAAACCTCATCAAGTAATATGTCAAAAAAAATCTGCTCCAAGTTCAACAGTAAAACAGATCATCTTTAAATGTAGTTGTTTTTCATTCTAATAAAGTGTTAACCTTTGGCTCAAGCATGTGATGATGCCGTTCTGTTCTATTTTAGTAGACTTCATCCTCTTTGCAATGGCATCTAATTTGTCAACTGGTTCTGCAGAAACTGTTTTCTTGTACTATACTGTTTACTTTTGTTCCCCAAAACTTTATGTAACATCTGTACAATCCAACAAATCCAAAATATCAAGTAAAGCACACAAAGTTATAAACATTCAGGTTGAAATACAGTTTACAATTTTACTGTGATCATGGGAAACGCTCCTGAGGACTCATAAAGGATGAGTGTGGCACAGAGAGATGAGTCCTTTCCGTTACCCCAGTTATTGTCTCTGCCATCATATGTACAAAGAGGAGATGCGAACAAATCATTTTTTATTACATGACCCCTCAATGGGAATAAAAACGTAGGATGTGCTGTGGCATTCTGTGGAGCACGTGACGTTGTATACTGTTCAGCTCTACTCCCAGCACAGAGCCAGTCCTCCTGACTAGCTTTTCAAGCCTGTTAGCGTTTACTACATCCATGTTGTTAGTCCAGCAGATCACAGCATACAAGATGAAACAGGTCCCCACAGCTCACACCAATCCACGGAGCCGTCCACCGCTCTCTGGTCCTCTGGGATGTTTCGACCGTGCGTACATCCCTAAACCGCAGAGTCATCACCATGGAGCCAGGTTCTGTGTTAACACCCAGGACCAGCTGATGGTACTGAAACAAATGCAGTGAGGTGCGTACGTTTGGGCAACCTTTCAAGATTTTTCTGTATAAATCGTTGTTTGTTCGAAAATAAATTTAGTTAAATATATCATATAGGAGACAAACACAGTGATATTTGAGAAATTAAACGAAGTTCATAGGATTTTCAGAAAGTGTGAAATTTAGGCAGGTGCATACGTTTGGGCACCGTTGTCATTTTATTGATTCTAAAACCTTTCGAACTAATTATTGGAACTCAAGTTGGCTTGGTGACCTCCACACACAGGTGAATCCAATTATGAGGAAAAGTATTTAACCTCTTGAACCCTAGACCATTTTATGGAAATTTGCTTGAAAAAGACGTACCTGAAATGAATTGAATATATCTCAGGAACTGTGGGGTTTATTTGAGCTATCTTGGCACCAAAACAAAGGCAAGACTCCAGAGAATGCTCTTAAGTTCTAAAATGTAATATTTATGTCACTGACTGAGAGTAAATGAATTTGGAATTTGTTTTTCTGAAACTAGTTTTTCTTTTGCTTTGTTTGCTGCTGGCTCCGTGAGTTTTGCACCTAGAATAATTGTTATAAAGGTGAGAGTCTTAGCTTTAATTTGAACCGCTGCTTCTGTGGATACGATCATAAATCATTGTCGCTTTTGTGTGTTTTGCGTGGTGAGTCTGAGATTGTCTGAGATATTTCCCGCTCACTTCAGTCACGCTGGAGGGCGTCGCTACACCGCTGTGTTGGCAGTAGTTGCACCTGCAGACTGAGCTGATCCAGCTGTGCTGTCGTCATCAGAAACTGACACAGCTTCCGGTCTCAGGTCAGAGGCAAGGACGTCAAACTCTTTAAAAGTCTCAGTTTTCTTCCATGTAACTCATTTGGGAAGAACTACAAGGAAATTTATTCAAACCATAATTGAGTGAATGAGTGATTCGGGGCAGAGGATTATCTACTACCGTTTTAAAACACCTGCAAACATTTGTATTACAGATCACAGTGTTGCACTTGCACAACATTGCTGCTATGGAGCACTTGTCTTTAATACTGTACTGCTGTACAAGCGAGCAATATGTGATGTGTTAACCGACAATATGATGCAAAGGTCAGAGTCTTTGTCAGCAGCTAAGGTCAAATCCCTTGAGAGCTGTTTTTTCCAGCAGACAGAATGAACAATACCTCTTCAGGGGCATGTAATCGTGACTCAGCTCTCCATGGATGCCAGCCTCGCCGCATGTAAATGTGAATGCCTCTGTCATCCTGACTGACATTCTGATTCAGCGAGACCTCGGGACTGTGTGCAGGGGTGATGCAGTAAAAGCCCCCCGCGCGAGGATCACCGCTAACGTCTCCGTTCGCTTGAGTCCAGCGAATGTGCAGGTAAAAGCGTTGCATTACCTTATACACACATTGTGCCGCAGGCCAGCAGACTCATTCCGTGACTAAGCGCGGTGTTGTTCATGACTTGACTTGATTTGATCACCCTTTCCGTGTGTGCATCAACATTTCAGGTAAAACGGCGCAAATTCAGACTGACTGCTAAAATGAATTTAAAATATCCAACTGAATGCAGAACAGTTATTAACATAGACCATACAAAGAGAATCGGAATTGCAAATTGGGGAAAGTTCATATTTTTCCAAAAACCTTTTCAAACGAAGCAGAAACATTTAGTTTTTCTACTTCGGCTGTGCATGAAAAAAAGAATGTATGTGAGTTAATTAAAAAAATGTCCTGTCCTATGTGTGTTAAACTCCCCTCGGACATAAATATTCTATAAATAGAGCAAAGTCTGTCTGTCTGCACGGATGTGCATGGAGACTCACAGAGGGTTAAGCGACCTGACTGCTGGACTATGATTCACACTATGCTGGGTTAAGTACTCAAATGCAGCAGAGCAGAACTGTCCTCCGGCCCGAAGACGCAGTGTGTGTGTGTGTGTGTGTTTATACGCTGGTGTGCATGCTTGTCTCGCAGAACGTTTGCGTGTGTCACGTTTGTTATGTTTAAGTGTCTTTTAATGAGATTGGCGGGAGGCAGTCCTACTGCAGTGAAGCGTGCACAGGGATGCGCACACACACTCAGTGGACTCGCCACTTTGAACCAGTAAAGTGAGGATATAGCTTTATTTTTTTCTGATGAGCCACAGTATAGTTCTCCCTGGAGTGATGAGCTCATGTGATTTATCTGTACATAGACCCACTTTCAGAGGCAGCTTCTGAAATCCTTGCTCCTCGGTACCTTCAGCGCAGATGTAACGCGCTGACGGAAAAATAAAGAGGAAGAAAGAGAGGAGAGCAAAAGGAGGACTAATGGTAATTTATGGTCACCATGTGGCGCGGTTATCTATTAGAAGGTGGTCCCTGGAAGTGACACTCTGGGCTGACAGGGTTGTGATCAACTGCACACTGCTGCTGCCAGTATCGCAACACTAACCTTAGCAGAAGACATTGAAAACAGAAATTAATGAGCCAGCCTCACATATTTCTCCCTCTTTTTTTAGTCTTCTTATACAGTCTCTTAATTGTCTGTGTGCACCTGGTCCACTATTGCTGTTTTTACCTTTGTCTGTGTGTAATAATATCTGTCTCCAGTTAAGTGTATCCTGTCAGAAATGATATTGTTTAGCATTCCCTCTGCCTCTCTCTCTGTCTTGCATTTACTTTCCTTTCCCGCTGCTTCCTCCACGTCGCTCACACAGAACTGTCATAATTATCAGCCTGTGCAGCAACTGCTGACCTCTGTTTCTGCTCATTCTGTGTCTGGTGCAAGTTAGATAACCCCACAGCAGCTTATTGTAGAGCATTATGTAAGCTGCTGTGCAATAGTCGAGACATTCATCCATCTTGTGGATTCAACACATAAAGTCGAGGTCAGTGCTGTGTGCGTTGTTGCTAGAGACATTTTAGTCATACATAGAGCTATGTTCATATGGGACAATTTACCTTCAGTGCCATGGCATGTGGCTTTTAGTAAAAGGAACTGCTGCTACTCAGGAGACAGTCCACCAATCAGAGGGTCAGTGGTTCAATCACTGGCTCGTCCAGCCTCCACATAACAAAGTGTCCTTGGGCAAGACACTGAACCCCAAGCTGCTCCTGCTGGGTCAACTAACAGTGCTCCTGTCGTTCCTTGAGTGTGTAATCAGAGGGTGATTGTTAGGTGTCTTGTCCAGTCAGGTATACGTGTAGTCTATTCACCATGCAATGGGATTGAGGCCAGGTTTACCTGATCCAACTGAGCCATCATTTATTTTATCTGACCTCTTCTTGGCTACTGTTATGTGCAGACAATGAAAGCAGGGGTTAAAAAAAGGAAACAGTCAGAATGTATTTTTTTGTCAGTATAGTAGCAGCCAGACAGACTGAATCAGCACTAAATTATGAGGATCCACTCCCTGACTTCCTAGTTGATCAGATTACTAGTTGACTCAGTCTGTTATTCTGCTTCTCTGCTTTTGCCCCACCACTGATTTGTGCCTTGTCACCGGTCTATTTAACATCCTCTGTTTTACCTACTCAGGACCAGATTGTCCATTGGACACACACATCTCTGTCCTGTCTGATATTCTGTGTTGCTGACCAATGTGTTGTTCCTGACCTCTAGCCTGTCCTCTTTGGATGTTTGATTTTGGATTTGGGTGTTTGCCTCTAAGACTATAGACTGGATAGAGATATTTGGATGTTTGGGTTTGAGGACCCTGGACGTGGCACTGGATTGTGAACCTTTGGATACAGGATTTGCTGCCAGTAAAAAGACCTACATCGCTGTGCCACATCCTCACCCTGTAATTGCTGTGGGATGAGTTTTAGCATGACATAAATGACTGCGGCGTTTCTCCTAAAAGTATTGACGCCTCCGTCTCTCACATGTTGGTCTCCACCACCTTCTCTGCTCCTCACCTGTACTGCAGCCCTGGATGCCACTCCGTTCACGATTGTGTTCCGAGTCCCACGTCACACACGTCACACACTCAACTTCGCCAGGGTGCCGCGGCATTTTAAGATTAGGAATGGATATGTAATCTATCTAAATGGCCAATGAGCCACTGAGCTACTCCAGATGACATGAAACGTGATACTGGAGTGACAGTTAACCTTTCAGCAAAGCATTCAGCGAAGAAAATGCCGCTGTGGCATCAGGACATGTCTCTGTCCTTGAGTGGTCACAACACATAAATCCTTCAGTACGAACTGTGAATGTGAAGAGATGTGAAGATGACAGTTTATACAGTCGGATAGAGCTTATCTCCTGAGACCTGAGAATAGGATAAATTGCCTAAATCCAGGTGTGTGAAATCTGTTATTTCCAAAAAGACTCAGCTACAATTGCTGCCAAAGGAGCTTCTACAAAGTATTAAATTGAGAATCTAAATGCTTACTTTTTCATAATTCACTGTGTAAAAATGTCCCCTTTTCTCCTTTTCCATTTACAATGCAATAAAATAACAACAAGTAAAAACTGCAAATCCAGATGTTTTCTCTTGCAATGACAGTGAACAAATCATTGCTTCGGATCTGCTTTAGTGACACTGAGCAACAATTCTGCTGTTACGAGCAGGCAATAAAAGTTTAATTAAAAAATGACAAAGATAACAGAGAGGCACCAAATACACAGATGAACATATTCTTTATCATATCTAAAAGGGTCAAACGTAACATTGCACCAGGAACTAATGTGCGTAGAAAACTATGAATTGACACATAGTGATGACACAGAACAGATGCTACAGAAATTTAAAATCTAAGTTAGTTGATTGGAATAGTTTTTAGAACAAACTTTTAAACCACCAGAGGGAGAATAATTGACTAGAACAAGAAAAAAACAAACTAAAAAAGAAAAGTTTAATGAAGTCCCATCAGGGAATTTTAGCCTAAAACATAGAGTTTGGCATTTTCACTAAAAATGTAACATTTCCACAAGCTAAGCATGAGTAATTGATGAATTCAGCTATTGCAATGACTTTAGGTCGATTCGGCTCCTACGTCCTGGTCCGTGGCATTCAGTGAGAGCTCTGTAGGCTGGAGCAGGTGCCTCGCTCTCCTCAGTCGGCCGGTCTCTTGTTTTATTTGTGTAATATGTGTTTTGGCCTTGGTCCAGACCAGGGAAGTGCAGCAATAATAAGATTATTATGAGCCCAAACTTCATCACTTGTCTGCTGCAGTGTCAGGGGAGATAAATTGATGAGATGATGTATGGTTCGATATGACGTGAGGAGCGCGGCCGTGTGTGAGAAAATATTATCAATGCAGTTTATTGGCAAAAGGAAAGCAAATTGTGCATAACTGCGTTGGCCCTTCGCTGCTGCTTTAACTTAATCTAATTTACACAGTACGTTTGTTCTGCTCGGCACTTCTGTTCCTTTAAATGAGCAACAGCAGTAGCTATCATCAAAGTCTCATCCTAATGCAATTTTGAATTTTAATTAATCAGCAATAATATAGAAAAAGGGTTGTAACAAGAGAAAGCATCAACAAATAATTTACTTTCATGGCTCATTTGTTCTCATCCTTGAAATTAAACTATGCAAAGGTGCAGATGTGCCAACTCTGTGTCAAAATTAATTCCTTTCTGTCTTATTTTTCCACATGCAATCCCCCAGAATAGTTTCTCATTGTAAAGTATGTGAGTATGTTTTCCTGCAGTGTGTGTCTACATTGCATTTGTCCCTCCTGGGTGTGTACTTTCCAGTGGCTCAGGTTGACTCAACATAGAAAGTAAATCTGGCAAAAACCATTACCTGACTTTCACATCCTCCTCTTTCACCGAGCTGACATTGCCTTTAAGGAGAAAGGAAGCTGACATTCAAATTTGCATCTAAGCAGGGTTACTGGCTGGTGGAGCGGAGGGTACAGCAACTTCTCACCCCTGTCAGATTGAGCCTGCATTTGTGTGTGTGTCAGGACCAATCGGCGCGTTTTGGCTTTGAAGAATGCACAATGCTTCCTCCATTTAGGTGTTACACTGGATAGCAGGCTGGAGAAAGAGAGAGAATAGAAAGTAACAGGAGTGGAAAGGTGGGAAAAAAAACATACAGGAGACACGTTAACATTTATTGAGACAAGGACAACAAGGAAGTTAACAGGTGAAAAGGACACAGGATTTTATTTGTTATTACAGCTTCTTCCTTCATACGGTACAGCATCGGTATGAAACTAGATATTTATCCTCAGTCTAATGATGGCGTTGTTCTCTGCTAATCTCTGGGCTTATAATATTACTTTAGTCTTCGATGGTTTCTGCCTTCTTCTGGTGTTTATTACCTGTTCAGGCGATGCTCATAAAGGACTCATTCGTATGCTCATACTGTAACACAGTGCTTTCACTGCAGTCCATTTCTACGTGTTCTGCTATAGACGTGACTATAACTGATGGTGTAAGGATTCTGCACAACGGTGTAACGCTGTGACTGCTGACGGAGTCTTTTCTCTGTCTGTGTAACAGGGAGGGAATGCATGTTTTGGGGTAGTGAATTAATTCATTGAGCTGTACCACCACCTGGTTGTGGAGGCCAATCTCACTTGCCCCCTAATCAACCTTCTTCCTCAAAACACAATGTTCTTTTGTGTTGGTCATTCATTTTGTGGGAGTTCACTCTCGCCCACCAGAGCGCATATCGATACAGTCAACACTGAGCTCCGTAGGTGGACAGAAAAACCATATCTCTCTCACTGACCATGGTGAAGAAACAAAGTTAGAAATTGGGTCTTTTAAAAAGATTTGAGCTGCTTCCACTTCTCTAGCGCAGACGTCTGTCTAAGGAACTGCATAACAGGAGGGAAAAGAAATATCTGAAGCACTGTGAGATGCACATGTCCCATCATGTGCAGCCAATCATCTGTGAGACTGATCTTTCTCTGAAAACAGCCGCTGAAGGTCTGGCTAATTAAAGAATCACATTTGTTATTTTTGAGTGAGTGGGTGGCACAGTGGTGTAGTGGTTAGCGTCCCACCATCCAAAGACAAGCATCTTAGGTTAAATGGTTCATTGCCCAATGACAGCCGGGGTTGACTCCAGCATCTTAGGAGGAAAAGGGACGGATATGTGAGTAATACCCAGCTCACATGATCAGATGAACTTCTGCGTTTTAGTCTTTAGCTGTAAGACATGCACTGATACGCGGTCTCATTAAGTGTGATCTGTCAGATGTGCTGTGTTCTAATGAGAGCCGGCGACTGGCTGAGGATGAAGAACAGAAAGATCAGGACACAGAGCATTTACTCCGCCCTGTTGAGTCTTACCACAGTGAAAGAGGAAACACTCTGGCACCATCATGGCAGAGATCTGATTATTCATGACAGTAAATAACCAAAGGCTAAAACACTACACCAAAAAATAGTTATGCTAACCCTAAACCATAGTTTATAATGAAATGGTCATTCTCAGCATTTGAAGCTCTGTGTTTGAATCTTTCCAAACAACAATAAAAGTCTATGATGCAGTCGTAAATGGGCAAAAATCTAATTTTTGGATTCGCGGATATTATTGTGAATAAACATACTTCAGTTGGTTTTAGACTTGTTGATAAAAGTAGAAAGCACAGAACACAACTTTAAGCTTTTTGTGTGTATGTACCATATGATGGAGTAATAGACCCACCTAAACTCTTGGCTCAGAAACACTGTCTTTGTGTTTTTGAAGCAGTGCTGCAGGGCTGAGACAGCAATTTATCACCAGCACCCTTTAAAACAACTACTTAGTCAGAAGCTAGGCTCATAACCAGTGAGATATAATAGGTTTAAGACATAATTAGTGATCTTTGGTACTTTTATTTTGGTACATTTGGATAGAACCAATCTAGTGTTTTTAAAAAAAATATTTTTTACACATTTATAAATGAAAAATACTGAACTGTCAGGGTTCAGTGTTTATATATGCAGTGGACAGACTATCTAGACATGACCTTCAATCCAACCTGAAATGTTATCGGCTGGGACTGGCTAGATGAGCTTCTCCTTCTCCAGTTGTCACCAAGAGAACAACGGTACCTGCTAAACATCACAGGAGAAGGGAGAGAGACACTGATGGGAGCAGGAGAGACAAACAATCACAGCCCTCAAAGGAAGAGGAGGAATAACTACAGTAATAAAACTAATTAGTTAGTGAGTTAGTGAACAAATATCAGTAACAAAAGCAACATAGCAACTTTATATATATTTCCTAGACATTAAATATTTATGTTGATGTTGTCAATTCAGAGTTGATTTTCACGTCCACATACTCCCACTGCCTTTGACCGTCTTTGGCGCTGCAGATGTCTCACGTCCCAGTCAGCTCTACACTACTATGAAGCATCCACCATCAATGCAGCTGTAAAGCTTAAGGTTATATGTAAATGGCTGAATTAAAAGGTCGGCCATCATTCTCATGAGTGAGACGTGAGTGTGTGAGTGTTTTTTCTGGAGGCGAATTCCTACATTTTAATCAGGAGTGTAATTATCAAGCTTACAGCAACGTTGTACAAGCTTTAAATCTTCAGACTGCAACATTTCTCAATAATTTTGCTGCAGCTCTCAAGCTGCTGAGTGATCTTATTTTAAAACACAGTCTAGTGCCAAGAACGGACACTGAGTGTATATCATTTCAACAAATCTGAGTGGAGACAAATTCACAGCTCCCCATCATGATTCTGATGGATACAGAGGAGGAAGAAGAGAGCACTCACTGCGAAAGCCCTCTAACTCACTGGCTGTGGGTGTGGTGATGCTGCAGAAACAACACGCACGCAGTGACGAGGTGAGTGCAAACACGCAAGCATTCAAACACTTTGGTGATATTTATGCAGACAGGGTATAGTACATAAATGAACCGTTAACCACCAGAGGCTGGGACTCACTGGGAGCCCTATAGATGAGCTGCTGGCTATTCCTCACTGCTGTCATCAGCCCAGGGCATCACTGCGGGGGTGGGGTAAGGTAGTATATTTGGAATAGTGACAGGAAGTATATTATCTGGCAACTGCGATGGGCAGGAATCTGGAAAATGTATTTATTGCTTATTGCATATTACTAATTGACAATTAATTGGCAGTTCTGTCAAAGGTGTCTTTAAATAACAACAAAACCTCCACACTACATCGGCCTCAGCCAGCCAGTTATTCTAAGGTATTTATGGTCTGGCAAACGCTAGTTTAGTGCCACTCACAACTTTGTCCGTGATTATTGTCGTTCAAGGATAAAAACTGTGACAGCGAAAGCCGCAATAAAAATCAAGATGTGACAAGTAGGTGGCTGATGGTTCAACTGAATGTGAAAGCGTGAAGCGTGGGATCATTTCTTTTTAGTGTGAACACACACCGAGCCAAGCGAAACAAAACGGTTATCCTGCAGTCAAACTCATCACGTGCCATCAAACTGATCCCCCAAACTGTCAAGGCCAGAGTTGCCTAGCAACACAAGCATCACCAGAGGTACTCATGTCAGTCATTAACTGTAACTATGATGAAGCAATAAGTGGCATGTTATCACTCAGCTCTGGGGATAAATAGATACCATGAATATTAAACCAGGTCACTGTGAGAAACCAATGAAAAATCAGCCAGGGCTCTCTCATTAAAGTGATAATTAAGTATGTCTGTTGGAGCTGCATTGGCTGGAAAACAGTATGAGTTACAGCCTCGCCAACCCCAGGGCCAGTTAGTGATGAGTCATGGAGAGCGAGACGGTTGAAGCATCGTATGTGTCACTTGTCATATTCAGCTCCCTCGCTTTGATCTGGTGGGACACTGTGGGTCATGTGCAGTGACACTTACGGAGAAAGTTACTTACTGTAGTCTGAGGAATTCGATAACTAATACGAGCATTGGAAACACAAGTTTACTTTCTATGCAGCTCGTTCTGGAAACTATACGATCACGGTGACGCCCCTCCACTGTACGTGCAAAGTTTAATCAGCAGTGGCAGCTGTTGCCACAACAGTCCCAGTCTCTCTGCCGCTCCGATCTGTATGGGAGCTTCAGGACACTGATCTCTCCACCCACGGCTTACGAAGAAAGTTGCTTCCACCCACCTACGGAAACATATTCCCTCACTAAGTTATTAAACACAACTCCCCCCAGTCATGATAGTATTAGCTTAGCACCTGTGTGTGTGTGTGTGTGTGTGTGTGTGTGTGTGGCTTCATTTCACTTTCATCCAAGTAAACTGAATTCCCCAAGGTGAAGAAAATATTTGTTCACCTTTTGACTGTTCGGAGGCTTCTGTGATTGTTTGGTGATATTGCCCACTGGCCATTCATATAGTCCTGGGGGTATCAATAAATACTGATGAGAGAAGGAAAAGGCAAAGTAAAGGCACAGCCATCACTCAGGTCAAGTGGAGGCGTCACACTGACGTAAAGCACAAAAACAGAAACAGCAAGCAAGAATGCACAGAAATGTGTTTTATGTCAGCGCTCAACATCTTCCTCTAATGAGGTTTATTCAAGTTGGTAAAAGGCCAAAACATGAGACACACAGCTGAACCTTTAACTTCAGGCTGACGCGGACTGACTTTATGAGTTGCTTTATAGCAGTTGTCAGACTCAACCTAAATGTTGTCCTTTCATCCAAGCTAAACCAGACTGCAGTCTGCTATTGATTGACCACCCGAGGCCTGAGTTCACACCAGTCTCCTGCTTTCTGAAGTGAGCAGCTCACAATTTATGGTATTTTCAGGATGCTTGTGCATTGTGCTCAGTGGAAACGGGGCCCATGAGCCAGTTGTACCAGTCGTTCATGTGTGCAAACCTATTGTAGCCGGGTTCTAAGCAGAAAGTTGCATTAAAATAGACAAAACCACCATTTCTTTTTTACCATAGAGTTGCACGTGTATCATAACAGATGTGACCGTTTTGTTGCTGACAAAAATCAATGTTCGCTCTCCTGTCACTAACGACCATGTAGGCCTGCTAACATTGTATGTTTTCATACAACTAAAAGGAGTTATGAGATTGCTGAACTAAATAATCTCTGTGTATGTGTGGGAGTGTCTTAGATAAACACACACAAAGGCAGCAGAGACACAGAGAATCTCTGTTTCAGTGGGTCTGTGACTCCCTTCAGCAATCAGTAATCCCCTGTTCCCAAAGGCCCAGCCGTGGCGGTAGCTGTCCCTGCAGGTGCCTGTCTGGATGTGACTCTTAAAGGGCATGGCGTTGTGCGCAGAGTCAGACTTATCCTTTGAGCGTGGGAGAAAGATGGTTAGGCAGGTATGAGGGATAGACAATCAGCGAGCCAGCCGGGGTGATTCTTTTGTCAACAGTTTGCTGTTTTAACTGCTCTTTGCAACCTAGATAGGTAAGCCTCCCTGCCAGACAATTAGGGGTTGAATAGTGAGCAAGGCAGCTATCCAAACAGGGAGGCAAGCCAAGGAGACAGACATAGATCTAAAAACTGTGGAGACAGGTGTAGAAATAGGCTGTGCAATGTCACACTGTCTGTCTGTCTCCTGTGTCCGTGTGTGTGTGTGCGTGTGCGTGTGTGTGTGTGTGTGTGTGTGTGGAAGTGGAGGGGGGTGCACCGAGGTGGCAGCTGCATAACAGCACACAAGGGAAATCACTGTCAAACTGCAGGAGACGTGTGTCAGCCCTGAACCCAGAGGATGAGCAGTTGGATTAGCAGGGTCGTGTCATGTTATTAGTCGCTGTGGTGAATGTGGGTGCGGACATGTAGAAGGCAGACCTGTTTCGGCATGTCTGGTCTTTGTGTGTGTGTGTGTGTGTTGTGTTCAAACAATCCTTGGGTGTATTGCTGAAGACTGTTCATCACTGATCACCTCTGTCCGTTGGTGAACATCACTTGTCACGCTTCACACTGAACTGTGAACTGTGTACGCTTGTCTGATAACAGAGCTTCATCAATTTCAAGTTTCATGTGTCCAAGAAAAGGATGTTTTAATGAAACATATGAAGCAAATTTGGTACAAATGCTACGTATACCAGCAGCCTGAGGTAGTGTTTCTGTATGCTACCGGAGCACTGCCTCTACATCTCCACATAGGTGGTGTCAAATGGCCTCTGCAGTAGTTACTATCTAGCGCTGCACTGTTACTGGATCCCTGCTGCCTGCTCTCTAAGTGTGTATCCATGTGCACGTAAGGGGAAGGTAGTGTAGTGCACTTCTTCTTGTATACATGCACCTGCCTCTTTGTGTGTGGAGCTAATGGGCTATAATGTGTACAAATATACTTCTGCACTATGTCGAAGGAGCTACTGAATTTGCCTGTATCAGCTGTGCTTGTGAGCACAATAAAGTGCCTCTGCCTGCGTTCACTTTTCATACGCTGGGACATGAACTTCCTAACTCCCTCCCTCAGAAAGATGCCTTATGGAAGTATATCAGTGCTGGCAGGAAGTGTTTGCCCTGATGATGAAGCAGACGATAGCCAAGCCGCTTATACGTAGCACCTCTAGAGGGAAATACCCATAAAAGGTTAACAAACGTCACCTCGTAGACGGCTCTCAAGGTCTATTAATCATGTTAAGATGATTACATAGGAAGAATTAGCTTTCAAAATGGGCTCAGGCAGGTCACACGAGTAATTTAGGCTTCTTTTAGCACTTGGTTAGAAATGCTTTTCATGGGCACAGCAGAGCTCAGCTTAGCTGTTCATACAAAGGCTTTGAACGCAACAGAAACCAAATCATCAAAGGTGAAGCGTCCAGCGAATACCTTCATATTTTAACTTACATTAACATTTTTTAAGGTTACAGACCTCAGGCTCCGTGGAAACACGTTGACATCTCAGGATCTATAATAAAGACTATTCACTGAAGAGACAAATATGCAAATTACAAATATGCTCCACAACTTTTTTAAAGCAAGGCCGAGCCTTCAAATCATTGAAAGAATTTCAATTATATCTGCTTGATCAGTTTTATAGCATTTTCAGTTATTATAATTTCATACCAGCAAATACTTACAGTGATAAGTAGAGTATAGAGTAGCAGAGCAGGGAGAGGTATGGCTGGCTGGAATAGGGTGGCTAATAGGCTCTAATCAGTATTTTTTCATAACAGATAAGATGCCTACGTGTAATTTCAATCGTGACAAAGCCACCATGCTCAGCCAAAAGGTTGCAGCCCCTTCACTCTCTTATATATAGTATAGTTTTTTTTTTTAAAGAGAAGTGCTGATGAAAAGGGAGACCACCTACATGTGCAACCACAGTGCAGCTCATATAAAAATAGAAATTTGTGACAAACTGAATTAATTATTCCTGCAATAAAAGATGACGTGACGACAAAATCACAGAAAACTGAAATAAAATAGCATTACACAAACACACATGAAAACATCAGAACAATTAAACATCCACAGTCGTTGTTTCCCTTCAGACCCATGACTGCTCCCACTGTGTTGTTTCTGTCTTTTCTTTCCACTCGCCTCTTCTGTCCTATCCTCCTCTCCCATGGGTGTTTGCCTGATTGATATAAAATGCATTGCTTTTGAATCTTTAATTCTCATTACACCAAAGTGTCCAATGCCTGCATAATGGCTAGCAAATTCTAACTTGCCATCAATTATCTCTCAAGACCTCTCATTAGAGATTCTGGCCACAGTTTGGGCTGCTGCTGCTGCTGCTGCTGCTACTGCTGCTGTCCCCGGCAGGATGCTGGCAGGTCCGCCTCTTCTAATAAGCAGAAAAGTGCAAAGTCATAGAGAGGAGGAGAGGGAGTGCCACACAATTCTTCTCTTTTTCTCTTGTTGGCTCATTTTTATTTCTTTCTCGGTTGGTGTTAAAGCTGTTACATTACACAGGCAGGTTGGCAAAGGCAACAGTGGCAGTATTATGCTATTAAAAACATTCTGGTGCTAAATTTAACTCATGACTGTGTATATAGCATGCACTGAATGAACCTGTACCTCCCTTATATCACATGGCCAAATGATTTCTGCCATTGGAATCTTAACATATAGCACCACTGTATTATTATTAGTTGTATTATTATTATATGAGATAGTATCGCATTCGTCCAGGGTGTACCCCGCCTCTCGCCCGAAGGTAGCTGGGATAGGCTCCAGCACCCACCGCGACCCGACTGCGGATAAGCGGAAGACAATGGATGGATGGATGGAAGATAGTATCGCATTCACAAGAAAGAAATTGCTAATTAGGTTATTTTTCACTCGTTACAAAATGATTTTCACACTCTGCCTTTGTTTACTGTCACTAACGTCCAGACAAGACCAGCTGACTGGTTTTGCACATGGCGTAGATGAGGATGGGTGCAGAATGTTGGCTTTGGTTTTGCTGTGGGTAATGGAGAAGCTCACAGAACGCAGCCACTACTACTGTTGTGTTCACTGAGAGAATTATACTGTACTAGACTGTATATGTTGTACTCTCTGCTACACACACTTACCACATTATGTCACCCAATCAACAGGACATCAAGGAAAAGAAGTGAAAAGAAGGAAACAAATTCTGTTCATTTGATGGTGTGATTGAGAACGGAAGGAAACATGCACGTGTATCCTTACACGCCACACCAAAGTCCACTCCTGTCTAACAAGTACTTCTATTTAAAGGACTATCAGCAGCTCGTGTGGCTGCTGCAGCTGGAGAGCTCTCTTGCTGCAGCAGCCACACAGTAATTGTTACATCCGCGAGCAAAGTTCTCCAGGATACCATTTGAGGTAAACTGAGGCTGACAAGCTTCAACCCAAGCTTTGTTGAATATCAGCATTACTGCAAAGCATCACGGTGAGGGGCTCATTTACTTAAGCCCACACCGAAGGGGACATATGGACAAATATGAGCAGACAGCTGGTTTTCTGAACCTGCACAACTGGTAGAGATAGCATTGTTCTACACTCTGGGTTCTTTTAGGCCTGTCTGCTGCGTTTTGCTTCTTTATGTGTTTAGAAGCCTCCAGATCTGAGCCTTTTTTCTGATTCGACGCACCTCTTTGATTTCGCCCTAAAGTCAGTAAATACCTGACTTGTTTTGACTAATGCCAATCTATCACTAACTGTAAGAGATCAAATGTGATGAGGCGTAACCTGTCGAACTCCTGTCGGACAACACATCTCAGCTGGTGCATAAAACGGAGCCACACATTTTCTACACAACACCACGTGGGTCTGGGGGTAAGATGAAGGTGCAGAAAGTGTGCCATGATAAATGGTATGACCCTTAGAGTGAGACAGTGGTTTATGTATGGAGGAGGGGGAGCAAAGGATCTTTTTTTACTAGTGTGCAGGTGGTGTGATACATTTCCCACCCCTGTGGCCCTTTTAAGCAGCTTGGCCTGCTTTTGCAGACCTTCCAGGCTTGGCTGTCTCTGGAAAAACAGGCAGGCACCAGTCTGTAGGTGATGTGCTCTGTAAATTCTTATACCTAAACGGTATATTCAACTATTAGGGCTTTACCAGTATTTATATTACACCACCACGTTTTCCATGTAAATATACCAGACTGCAGGAAAATGTACCATTGTCCTTAATAGAAATATCAGTAATCATTTATGTGATGAAAGTCCAATTTCAATAGAAAAAATCACATTTTCAACTTATGTTTAAGTAAGAAAGTACATTATTGTGTTAGATAAATACGCGAAGCTCCTCACCCTCCGACTCAGACTCATTACTTAATACACAGATATGCAATGAGTAACAAACCTTTAATCTAATTCTTTCCATACAAATGGTGTTTTTACTGCATCATTTAGTATCTCCTGCGGAAACCTGAACACAATGGGTGAACAACAATAATGGCCTATATCTGTGTAGCCCAGAGTTGTTGTATCCCCCTTGTTTCTAACCAGCTCTCCACTATTTTTCTCTATTTTGAGACTGATCTACACATTACTGCTCTGCTCAATCATGTCTGAAGCATAGATGGGTAACAGTGGGCCAACCAGCAGGACCAGGGTTGTCATGGTCTACACTATGTTGACATATCACCTTTCACAGTGGACCTGAGGAGAAGGTTACGTTTTCCAGCGCAGTTAATTCAAATTGTTTTCATGCCTACATCTCAAGGTTATATATGATGTTGGCACAGATGCCCAACACCCAATTAAAACAGGTGACAGCAATAACAGAATCGTCCAAAGTTACAGCCCAGTAATTCATTTCCGGGTAAAAGATTAAAAAAAATGTTTTCCTTTAGGCTGGACATGAGGATAAATCAATACTGCTCACTGACATGTCAGCAAGCAGCCTCCAACCAGTATTTACTGGTGTCAAGGTTCATTGATCCTCCTTTTCTACCATCTCCATCTAGTCCACCTGAGTTTAGATTTCTGCCCAAGCATAGTAAATATCAGGGGATTGCTAAAGCCAGTAGTATTCATCCTCTGGGCACCACAACCAATCAACATCAATCAATCCATTACATTTAGTAATTCAAATATTTCATTCTGCTCCCAAGTGGTGGACTAACAGAGCCAGTACAAGAAGAAGAGGAAGAATCCACTTTATGGGTCATTGATACATTTTTACATGTTGCAACGAAATGTATTCTCTGCATTTGACCCCTCCCACCAGGCCGCAAGATCGTATATATGAAGCAGCTTTAGAAAGAGGTGGGTTTGCGTTGCTGGTGTGTCACACGGAATCTTAAGCATCACCAAAAGAGTGCAGGGGAAGATCCTTCCTGAAGACAACGTAAGTGACAGTGTTCAAACAGGTTTAAATATCCACAACAGCCACACAACGAATAAAAGCAGAACATTTAAAAATAGCACATTCTGGCTTTCAACCGTGCGGCCGCACGTGTTAAGCCAATCAGGTCACTGTGATGTCAGCACGCACAGAAGGGCATGGATCATCCCAGTTTGGTTCTGCTTGGGAGCAAGGCGGTATTATCACGGGTCAGTGCGTAGCCCTGTGCTGTGGGGGTGCAACGGAAATACAGACGGGCGTGGCACACTACTTTTAAAAGAATGTAGGAATGTGCGAAAAGAAGGAAACATACTGTATTAGGACTGGAGTTTATGATAAATAAGAGCGGTGCTTAGGATCACTCATAATGAATAGACACTGATACTGGTGAAGTGGAAGTTGTGCAGCTATAAAGATCAACTGTACACATTGATCAGCGAGTATCAGAGGTGGAAAGGCTACGTGAGAGGGAGACAAAAACACAAGAGGCAGGCAAAAAGCCTTATTCAGAGAGAAATAACACATTGTGTTGGGGGAGTGAGTGTGAGGGTGAAGCATCTGCTCCTGCCCACTGGGCCTCGCAGCTAGTGCAAGCAAACACTCTCACACACACACACACACACACACTCAGAACCAGACTGCTGCTGATTCTAATGAGGCAGAGGCCTGCTGGGCAGCAGGACGGCTGTTCCAGCTTGTCTCAGGCTCTCTGATTCTTGTCCCACAGCTCCTCACGCGTCTATCACTGTTTCACACCATTCACACTGGTTTACACTTTCCCCATTATGAGAACGTGATGCAGCAAACTACAGAACCATTAAGGGTTTAATATTGTATTTGGATAATAAAGTCATTATATCTAATTCATCAGACATTGTGTGTCAGTGGTAAAACAGAGCTACTGATTGCTGCAGCAGTGCAGTCTGAAACAGGTCTAATTTAGAACAGTGAACTAAAGCTAAATACATAAAGAAAAACAAATGTTGCGACTATTAAATGTGTTTACATTCAGTAATTACCTCTCTAGACAGTAGATTTATTTTGGAAGTAATGGATTCTGCCATTCAAGTGCTGGAATCCTGAATCTTGAGGGAGTGTAAGGGTGTTTAAGGCTGCACCCTACAGGAAGTTTTGTGACAACATGAGGTGCTGTGAATTGTAGTACTGCTCCTCACCATCACATGTAAAGCAAAAGTGATTCATGATGGGCTGGGGAGGGGCACGGAGTTCAGTACTAAAGTAATGGAGTTCAAAAATTAAATGTGATTCAGTTGTATGTGTGTTGAATCTGTCGACCAGAAACCACGACTATTATTACAGCACAGTGTCAGTGTGCGGATGTAAACTCTTTTCATTTGAACATCGTTTATATTTCAAGCGACTGATGAAATGCCTGAAATGTCTGAAGAACCTTGAAGCAACAAGCATCAGTGATATTGGAAAAATAAGTCATAATCCCAACAGAGGTTTTGAGTTCCAAATCAATCAGCTTGTTCCTGTACAGATAGGTATACATAATTCAATTCCCACGTGTTAAATTAGCTGGAACAGTTTTTTAAATGACCACTTCAATGTATGTTATATATTTTTGTTCACTAATGCCATTTATGTAAATATCAAACTTACTTTCAACCTGTTTACTTAATTTTGTTACTTAGTGTCACTTCAATAATTTTGAAGGCTGACTCTCAGGTTGGAGATGTGTGTATGTGTTTGTGTCTGTGTGAAAATGATCCCATGAAAAAAAGAGAATGACAAACAATGTAATGGATTACAAGACCCTGAGGGAGCACACAGACACAGGCGCACCTCATTATTGTGTCCACAAAACAAAGAAAACTAACTGCTCAAACACAAAAAGTGCGAAAGATACAAAGAAGCTGACTTAAAGTTAGAAAGCTGAGCATTTCTAGACTCGTTTAAAGTTGAAATTAGTTTCTACAATGACACACAATGTTGATGGAAAGTGGGTGAAAAATTGAACGATGACTCCCATAGGAAACCATTCCAAAAACAATGAATAATGTGAAAAAGTATAAACAATGATAAATGGAAAAATAATAGCAAAACATTCCTAAAGAAAAGGCACGTTTGAACAAACAGGGAGGAGTTGGCAAGCGTAAAATAGGGTTATGGTTCTGCATAAGAAAAAGAGGATCTCAGTAGCTTTCCAGCTCTTTCACAATTTACATTTTTTCTGTGCACTTGATACTTTTCCACCCATGTGGCTTAGTTTCACGCATCTTTATCTTAAATCACCTTTGCTTAAATTTGTTTTGTTTTTTTGTTGTTTTAAGGTCTGACAAGCCGTTTGAAGTCATACTCATGCTAAAAAAAAATGTGTGCTCACGTCGGGGGTTGTTTGCAGTGCAGAGTTTGGTTATTGCAGGCTCACTGATGTTTCCCAATGTTTGTCTCTCCAGGGCTCACCCATTTTATCTCCTGCAAACTCCACTTCCTTCAGCCTCTTTGGGTCTCCTTTGTCCCCATTATTCATTCACTCCGACACTCTCTTTGCTTCTACGTCTCAGAGTCTCTCCATCAACAAGAGGGATAAGCTCAAATAAATCTGCCTAAAGCCTTTGCACAGTTGATGGTCTCATAAGAATGATACCTATTCCCTCTCATTTCAAATGACACTAGTGGCATATTGGTGCATGCAGATTAACAGATTATTGTGTCCTTGTATATGTGTGAAATGTATGATGGACAGGGCCTGTCTCATGTTTGGGTATATTTAAATCCATCTTCTGAGCAACCTTTATCATTTTTGATCAATTTGAAGGGACGGTCCTTTCGTCCTATACCCCCGCTGGCATTGCAATGAGCTACTGCCAGTGTTGATAGTGATGATTTATAAATGTAAAACTCTTTGATTCATTAAGGACTGACTCAGCTTTTAAGCAGCAAATCAGAATTTTGCAGGGATTATGCTTACATATTTATTTATGTAACTATTAATCACTGCCATATTTATTATCGTTATCATTGTAAAAATATTCATGCAATTCACGAATGCCTAATCAATTCTCACAGAATGCAAATCTGTTTTATCAAACAGCATGACAACACTGCTTCTGCAGAGAGATTGTTGGGGCTTGTTGGGTTAATTTTAAAGTGATAATAAAGCCAGAAAACAAGAAAGGGCAGCTTGGAGTGTCAGTATCGTAAAGAACAAGAGGGGACAAAGTCATCAAAAATATCCCAACAGGGGTGATTTCATCCTTTACTTCAAGCCCCATAACTAAACTAATATAGTGAAATGATCTAAGATGACCTTTTATTTTTCACCTCATCTTCTGGGTCGTGCGTTCACTGCCATGAGTGCACTCCTGTGCCTGATCATTTTGTGAAGTGGAGCTAAAATGGTACCCTACTGAATTTAGCATTTTGTTCAAAAATTCCCTTTCAGTAGTTCAGCTCACAGACTGATGCTGTTATCAGAGCTGAACAAAAGTCTCTGTCGTCTTTTTGAAGTGGGTAAAAAGCCAGACACGTCCAGCAGCAAATTGGCTGTCCAGTGTACTTGTATTCAGTCAAAGGATAATTACATTGCATTTACGTGTGTGTGTGTGCGTGACACGGGTGGATGGCTCATTGTTGGCGTCACTGCTCTGGCAGAGACCATCTTCTATTCATTTGATTACTGACAGTGACAGATTGAAAGTCATATAAGAAACGAGCTGAATCTGAAGACCATGAGGTGATTAAGCAGCAAAGTATTAACTAGAGGCATTCTTCCTTCACTGGGGTATACAAATTTGCCATTGGACCAGATGCTGTCTGTGTATCTAATACATGGCATTCCTCCCAGCAGTGCAGTGAATTCTCATCCCCTTCTTTCACTCGCAGCACATCCAGCTGAGGCTCTCACAGCCTGCTCTGCACTAGCTGGATCCTTGAACAATGTTTCATGCAAACAAGGAGGATGTAGTTAGCATGTTCTTGGCTTTTCTCTGATGACCCAATTCATTCTCACGTTCCGCAGACATAGACATCAGACGGAGCGAAGATTCATAAACCGCTCTTATGATGAATATGGGATTCTGGCCCTGACAACATACAAATGAATTCTGTCACAGGTTTGTGCTGAGATAAGCTCGAGCGTTTACTCTCCCTGTCAGAAAGCCAAACGCTCTTTGTCATAATGTGGGGTACAGGAAATTATTTAAACTACAGCTCAGCAATGTACAGTAGTTACTGTCAGTGCTGGACAATTTGCCTAAAGCAATTGTGTGTAAGTTCTTTTATCCTTTCTACTGCACTAAATACCATACGTTTGTATTGAAATGTATACTAACGTACTGTACTGTATGCATTTGAGCATGCCATGCATCATAATCATATTATATTCTAATTATTTTCACCCTATATTTTATTCTGTTTTTTGTCTATTTTCTTTTCACTTTTATAACTCAGAACTGTAACAGCCTTGGCGAGATGTTTCCTCTACTGTGAACAGTGCTGTGGACTGCATGAACATGGTGATCGTAGCATTTTATCATTAACATTATTAATCTGTACTCACACAAGAAGATTAGGCACAACAATCAGACATTTATTTCATCTGTCTTCACAACATTTGTCACCTACTTGCATAATACATTAGTCAGAACAACAGGGCTCTGATACCTACAGAAGCCCCCTGCCACAGCAACAGCCTTGAGTTCGACTGTGTTTGACTATGCAGGCCATTGCAAAACTAAGAAAAAGCCAGATGAAAACACAGAGATGCAGAAGTAGAGAGAATGTGAACCAGAGATCACGAAGGTCGAGGCAGTTTCATGTGAGAACTTGCTGTAAGAGTCCTGCCTCTCGTTCTCGCCACTGTCTCGGTGAGTCAGCTCTGGTCTCCTTTAGTTCAGCTCCTGTATCTGCCTGCCTCCACTGCTGTCACTGCATATCAGCATTGTTTTAATGCTAGAGTCTCACTTCACCATTCACGACTCTGCTCACCCACTCAGGAGACGGATGACGAAGAATGCAGGAACAATTCGAGAGATGACAACTAGGAACAGACCAACACAGACAAAAACAGACTATGAAACTATTTCTAACATATTATATTATTATAAGGTTTTCCTCTTAGCCTATTTATGAGAATCGTCTTGCGTAGGAAATTTTCCAACTGTGTTAAGCATGTACAGAAAAAAATCAATTAACTTTTATTCTTTAGCAAAATCTCATTCACAGAAGACAACCTGAGCACATCAACAAAACAGCTCTATGGAAATTGGAACAAAGAAGCAATTTTCACGTAAATCCCTCGACTGCATTGTACCTTTGAAGCCCCTCCGTCTCTTGCAGAATGTGTTTAGAAAGCATGCGGCGCTAGTCACTAATTGCATAATTAGCTACTGCCTTTAGTAAATCAGATGCTAATTACACACAGATGGCAACTGCAAACTAGAAAGTTCCTGGGGAAACTTTGAAGGTGCCTGCCACCTTGCGCCGCTGAACCTTAGACCCACCTCCCCGACCAGAGAGCAGGATTTACCGAGTGTTTACTAACACACACAGTAAACATGAGCAACAAGTGTCAGCCAATCGGAGAGCAGGTGCTAACAGGGTGCTTCAGTTGCCAGGGTACCATCAGTTATCAAAATCCCA
>JAUMHF010000001.1:16772619-16841641 GCA_032359275.1 Microctenopoma steveboyesi
GAGTGCGTGATGTCACTACCACTCTAGGGTCTGCTCTTCAACTTTTTTGGCTTCTCCAATGTTGTCTCCATTAAAATGAATGGAGAAATTTCCTATTTTTTTTTGTGTTGTTTTAACGGTTATTCTTCCTTTAGTCTCGTCTTACACTTTATAAGACAAGATTTTGTTGTTTTTTGGTTTTTATTTAGTTCCAGAGTGGCCTTATACAACAGTGATTACAGTAAAGACAGTGTCAAGATCATGGATCAGGATGAAAAGAAGAAAGCTGAGGACCACATAAGCAATGTCACAGTTATAAAATTGCAAATGACTGTAGCTTAAAGTCTTGTTGACTTTCCACGGAAAATCATTGACAGTGTTACCACAAATCCCCTTTGCACTGCTGGTCATATTATGAAAACACTAAATTACCTCTCCAGTTAAACATGTGCTGCAGTGACAGCAGCTCTCCACGAGAGATTTAAACACATGTCTCCATCCAAACCAAGACCTCTGTAAACGTGTCTTCACAATGAAGTGTGAGCAGTTTGTTTAATAAGTCCTCCATTCAAGCCAAGATATGTGCACAGTGGTAATGAGAGATCTGTTATCTCTGTTGGCCATTAGCCTTGGTGTATGAAGTCATTAGAGGATGTAATTAACTCCTATTGTGCTAAAGAGGGGTTGTTAGTCTAAGATGTACGTCGTACTTGTGTGATTGTCCTGCTTCTGATGGTGACCCACATGTGTTGAGAAGAAGTGACGCATGTTTCTATAAGAATGAGTCGACGCGTTTGGAAAGACTTTGCTTTATTATCTGCAGAATGCAGATCAAGTTCATTACTTTGTCTCTTCTGATGGAAATGCAGCAGTTCAAAGGCCTTCGTCACTGAACAAAAGTGTTTGCACTGAGAGAACGTAGTACTTTTGTGAGTTACAACGGTGCATCTTTACAAACTTCGTGTATGTGTTTAAATCATGTAACTTACACTTACAGCCTCTACACATTTTACTATTGTACCTATTCCGAGCTGTTGTCGTGGCGGTGTTGGTTCCTGAACACCTCACTGTCACCCTCTGGACTTTTTGGTTTTACGGCTTACAACTCCCAGCACTCTGGCTAACCCTTTTCCCTCAATAATTCAGCGTCAGATCATCTCCTGTGGTGTTCAGGTTTGACATAGCAGGTGTTCCTGCTATGTCCTCTTGGATTTTAGTTATTTTTTGTCTGTATTAAATGTAAACACTTTGGGTTCATTAAATTCTTTACTTTCTAACTTCCCTGATGAGTGTGCACTTGTCCTGACTCCCACCTCACATTTAGTTCAAAGATTAAACAATAATCACCACAGGTTCTCCGGTAGGAACGAGATGTCAATTCCAATCCAAAATTGGTAGTTATTTACACACACTTACTTACATGTCACGCTTCCAGACTCAATGGACCTCCTTTTCTAGTCTGTTAAACCTATTCACTGATTTGGTTTGTTGCTGATACCATACTAACTCTATAACCCAGTCTTCTCCCTGATCTTCTCCACTGCTCATCAGTTCCCTCTGTACTCCTACACCTCGTTCACTGGTTGATGAGAAGTCTTTTCCTGATCTATCTGCTGTTCCAGGGGAGTATCTGGACCTAAAAGAGATATTCATTTAGAAGTGTGCCACCTCACCAATCAACAATCAACCTGCGTGTCCACTCCCTCATGAAGTGTTCTGTGTTCTCCCTGTCTGATCCTGAAAGGTCAGTCTTGGAAAAAAACATATCCTAGTGCTCGGCAGCTGCCTGGATTCCTCTGTTCCCCACCTGGGCTGGTTCTTTGTCGTAGAGGGATGAGACACTACGCCCTTATGTTGATGGAGTAAAATGACGATATTAAGAAGTAAGTCTTATGTCCTCTGGTTTGAGCTCCTACAGAAATCCACTATCTACACAAAGCTTGACACCCCTAATCTATACCCATTGGTGTGTATCCAGTTCAGGGAACTCAACTGGTGAATTAAAGGGAAGATCCAGAGAACTGTACGGAGCTTGACATGGACCGACCCGGCTGTGAGCAGTAAGTGGAGAGTGCAGGGTGTTGAATAGTGAGAGGGATGATGAGAAACAAGGTGCAGTTGAGAACAATCAGTGAGGGAGAGCAGAGATGGGGCATGAGTCAACATAAAAAGAAGAATCTGCTTTGTCATAAAAGCGAGTTATGAGCTGGGACACATGTGACAATGGCTCATAGGGAACCAACTGTTCATCAAGGTGGGGAAGCGTGCAATTCATGTATCCAGGGTATACTTTTGGGCGCTTATAATACACTCTAAGAACTGAGGACAACTTGCTTTTCAGAAATCAATGTATTCATTCCTCTCAGTGCCTAAAGCACAGCAAGCCTTCTCTCACCTGAAGGTCTGTTTTATGTCCTCACTTTACCTCTGAGGATAGGGTTGGGGTCGTCTGGTCCCAAAGATTCACTGAAGACAACTATGAATTTTTTGCACATCTGAGAGAGAGACTATAACAAGAGAGACTATAACACATGGGAACTGGGATTTGCTAGAAGTAGAGTGTTGGAGAACTAGGATGTGTGATTTATACATATTAGTAAAACCTTTAAATCGCTAAACAATTGACATTCACCTGTGTTCTCTGCTTCTGTGCTTAGACTGTACAATTACTTAAATCCATGGCAATTTATTAGTTTTATTCTGCTCTTAAACTTAGATTTTTACCCACAATGTGTACTTAAAGCACAAAGAATGTATTTTACTTGTTTTCTATAAATTTATATATAAATTCAAATCAAGATAATATTGCTCATTAATCCGTGGCTCTACATCCCTGGACAGTTCTCATAAAAATCCTCATTCTCCACAGATGGACAATAAATTTCACTAGCTTTCAGTCAAAGTATCACTATTTCAGACATTAGTTGCATGTAGAATGTTTTCATGTGTCGGCTTAGTTGATATGTCTTAGTAGATGATAAAACGGTCATCTGGGTGGATTACATGTCTGACCTCAGTAAATTATTCTGGTAATATATTCTAAATACGGTTTTACCCATATCCATTTTTATTTTTTTGGTGTCCCGTTGCTCTAACAGCTGACAGATTTGGTGTGGTGTTTATGGATTTGCCCTTTCAGTGTTTGGGTATGCAGATGGGGAGGACTGACCTGCTGCGACCTTGGAAGAGCGCCCTGGCGGAGGACGACGGCGACCTCAGGATGGGCAGGACGTGCTGCAATGCAGCAGAGCAAAGCAGAGCAGTGGCGCTGCAAGCTTTCACACCCACACACATGCACTCACCCACGCACACACATTCGCAACACACTTCTCACACATAAAAAACAAAAACCCACTTACTATGCATAAATATGATGAAACAAAAAACACAATATATTCACACAGATCAATATAAACACACATGCATTATTTTTCTTCAAGGAAAGCCAGGCAGGGCTGTGCCTTCATCAACTTGCTGTCGTTAGCTGCCATACACGCACCACCCATGTGATTATGCGTATTGAATGACACACATACATGTGCACTGGTTTATTATTAAGTCATATTAAGTCTATTCTGCTGCTGTAAAAACTCACTGGGGCCCCAATTTGCAATAATCTACAGCAAATGTTTAACCTCCTAGGACCTGGCGTCTACATATGTGAACATCACATTTTGGGTTTTTAGACCAATATACAAGGGCCTGATATCCACATTCAAGGACATTATAGTTTTACTGTTTGTACTTCGTTACAGACATACGTCTTACAGCGACTGTTAGCAGTACTTCAAATGAGCTATTGTTCAAAGAGGCACAATTTTAGTTTCTCCTTTTGTTTTTGTACAAATGGTAAGTTTTATATATCATTACTCAATTTTGACGTTTTTTCATACAAATTTAAAACACATGTTATATGTGAACATAATTTTTCTCAGAAACTACATCATGGTAAAAGATCATTCTTTGTTTTTACATTCATCAGGTCAAAATTAGCCTAAATAGCAAAGAGAAATAAAAAATGCATGCCATGAAAGAGTTTTTCTAATGAAAGTATAAATTTGTCTTCAGCATGAACCAGTCGCTGAAGCAGATAAGTCAGAAAAACTAAAACTGATCTGTCATGGGATTTGTTGACGGTAACAAAACAGTTTTTGGCCATTTACTTTAGAGATAATACAAACAACCACACAAAGTGTCATATATATTTTTCCACTGCTGATTGTTGTGACGTATGAATTGTACCATATAAAACAGCACGCTGATAAAAACCCTCAACAAATGATGCACTTTTACATAAAGAAGTCTGTTTATTATTTGATAGATGTATCATATGCATCTCTTATAATTGTTCTAATACCAATAAGTCAAAAATAATAGTCATATAATATTTATATATATATATATTGATATAGATATATAGAAAACTAATCCAATGATCTACTTTTTACTTGTACTTTACTTTCTTGTAAAAAACAACATGGAGAAATGTATAATCTTCTCCCCAGCTTCAATATAGGCGCTTAAGGGGAGCAAATGAGATAATACAAAAAAGAAAAATTACACCTGAACGTTGCATCTTATAGAACTAGAACATCTGTCAGCAGCTAGTTATGGTGACCATCTTTGTTTGAGACACAGGAAGAGGTTGATCTTTTTTCTTTGCTAGAACATCTTTGACAAATATGTTTGTGTTTTTTTTTTTATTTAGCTTTTAAGTTCAGCTAAATTGGCTGAAAATGTATTGAACTTCATGGGAAGAGAGTGGAGTCAATCAAAACGATGTGTAACCGGTTGGATTTAAACGATGGAACATTAGATTACACTGGTTTCATTTTACACTTTGGATGATGATTGTCTGAAGATGAAGGAGAAGATGGAGAATGTGGAAAACATCAGAAGGCAGAATAGAACAGAAGAGTGTAGGAAAAAGAACAGAAGTTTAATTAATGTGCTTCTTCACCAGTCTTCTACATTTGTAAACAGAGGGTAGTGGCAAAAACAGTCCTCTGTTTCTCCTCTCCCCAATCCCTGGTGTCCCTCCCTTTTTCTGGTTGCTCTCTGGGAGGGAACCGTATCACAGTAGGCGGGGAGAGATATCCACTCGGATCCGGAGACCTGCGGCGCTCTGCACAAGTTGTACAGAAACACCTAAACTCTCCTCCCCCTACACTCAAATATTCGATATGTAGAAATGAAAATATGCAGGTTGTCTCAGAGATGAGGGCATGAATGAGGCCATTAATGACAGACAATCTGGGGCCACGCTGGGCGGCGTCCACAGGTTCTTGTGTCTATCAAGGCAGGAAATTTAGGAGGGCTGTCCCACTCCAACCCCTAGTTTGTTCGAGGAGCCTGGCTGGACCAGTTGTGGTCAGGAGGAGGCATCAAAGCTGCACAGAAAAACAGGACGACTGTTATTACAGCATGACTTTCAGGATGCATTGTTAATCACTGACGTATTCCACTAACTTTCTATAAGTTTGTACCATAAACACCATCATTACTGATTCATAAATAGTAATAAGCTCCATAGATTATTAGTAAAGTCTGGTTCCAACAAGCCACATTTCTCTGGGTCCTTTTTGTCAGACTTATACCTACATGCTAGTATTTTTAGCAGTATTTTTCAGTGAAGGCAAAAAACTTTTAACACTTTACATCAAATCACATAAAAGCTGAAAGAAAGGTTTAAGTTATTTAATAGGACTTGAACTAGCAAATGCATCTGCGGTAGATTTAACACCGGTATTTTTTGATTTATTTGATGTGGTAAAAAAGTCAGGATTACAGATCACATCACTCTTCAATATGAAGTCCAGCTTCTATGGAAATTGGCATTTTTATATGTACTTGAATAATGCCCTGCAGGAGAACATTGAGTCTCTGTAAGCTCAGTGTAGCATCATGAAAGCATTTGTCATCACCATATTGATTAATACTCAAGCATTAGTTCCTCTTCTCTAATCTTCATCACAGCAGACATTTTGACTTGTCATGGCAGGAAAGGCTCAGGTTGTACTAATACCATTAACTATGGCTCTGCTCTACCTAAGTGTCCCACTAAGCCGTGACTGTGTGACATTGTGACAGTCAGCCAGCATGCACGGTACCGGGGCCGTGAACCTGAAGTAGGTAGAATGTGACCATCATTTATTTTATTAGCTGCTTTGGAAAAAGGCCAATTCACCTGTTTTCTATTAGTGGGTGAGTCCAGGTAACCTGCCACGATGCAGTGACACAACTGCAGAATTTACAGTGGAAGTCATTGTTTTGAAGGTTTCTGAAATAACCACAGTGATGAATGCTAAGTTGTTAACCAATGGATCCAGGTGCTCAGCAGCACAAGAGGATTTACCCCACCCAAAGGGATTTTTCACAATCTGGCAACCCAAAAGTTGTTCTTGGTTTGTTGCTGACCTATAAAGCTTAGGTCGGTGATTTATTAACCCAACTGCAACTCCTCCCATCTTCTCACTGTTGGTAGACCTTTAGGAGTGAATAAGATGGACAGTGCAGGTTTTTCGGTTCCTTATCACCAGCATATCCTTTTGTTCCTGCTTATGTCATTCTCCAGTGGCAAGATGAGGGTCAGCTGTCTATCCATCTATTTCCATCTCATATTTAATGATGTATAAATGTAAATCAAACATATCTCCCAACCCAACAATTAAATGAAGATATGTTTTCAGTCTCCAGCTGAATGAGTGAACACTTTATGTGTTAAAATAGAATAATGGGAGCTAATTACAGGATTAGGAGCACTTATAGGAAGAACAGACAATGACCTTTATTTGCTCTTCCCCTTCTTTCAAAGACTCTAATTATCAGGGAACAGGTTTATGTAAAAGAAACCAGTTGGAGTGGGTTTTTTTTTTACCTGTCCCAAATCTTGACATTTCTACAGTTGTTGGTGCAGCAGCCAGCTGATATCAAAGCTGTGGGAAAGAGGAAGAGGGAGAAGAAAAGAGACAAGTTATAAATCTGACAAGAGAAGTGCGCCTCACTAATCATTCAAGATTCAAGATTCAAGATTCAAAACACTTTATTAATCCCAGAGGGAAATTGTTTGCCATGAATACAGCCGCTCTCAATATAGAAAAATTAGAAGACCCACAACCATAAATAGCACCAACAATAAACAATAAATAATATAGAATCTATAATCTAATGGTTTATAGCGTACATCTGTCTGTTTTCCCTGCCAAAACAAGGGAAATGACTCATACATTAAACATGCAGATGGAATACTACCAGTTAGGAGCACATATAGAGGACTGAATTAGAAATGTGCGTGTATGCTCCATTTACGCGGACTGAACTGTTGTGATTTAAACAGTCTTCAGTTCGCCTTGATGTAGTCAAGACAGTCTCATACCTAAGAATGATGATACATACAACACTCGAAGCAGGAAGAAGGAGCTAACCTGACTCCGTTCAAGGTTCAAATATGCCCCTTATTTTTTATCTCTAACAAAATGGAACGAACTGGGCTTAATAGGGCTGTGGGTAAAAGCCAGCATGTATTTTGTGTTGCCCAGTGGTTAAAACTAGACTAAAATGTCATCAGTTTCCATTGACTAAAACTAGTCAATGGATAATTCTGATTAAAATGCTTAGACTTTTAGTCTAGTCAACTGAAACTCGACTAGACTAAAAAGACTTGACTAAGACTAATTAAAACTGAAATGACAGCTTGACGCAAAGACTAGACTAAAACTCAAATTATGACAAAAAACAACACTTCAAACACACAGTTTATTACAAGGCAAGAGGGGGCCTCTGATCCATGGTCACCACTCGGTGTTCCTATGTATATGCAGCATTTAAAGCGTTTCCGCTTTTCCCCATCGTCTGTTTCAATCTCAGATGCAATGGTGCAAGTGACAGCAGGCAGTGCAGCAACAACCTTTACAGGATTGTTGAGTGTTGTCATAAAGTTCACGCACATGCACACGTACAGGGAAACAAAATTCATCTTGACTTTAATCGTCAAGCATCAAATCCTGGACTACAAGATGAAGTGAAACACTGGAAGGCGACAAAGAGCGGCAGACAATGAGATACACCAACAAGGATTCATGCTGTTTAGTGAATGACAGATAAAACACAAGTCATGGTGTATCACACTCAACCGTCTTTACACACCACCTGCTTCTCGGGAAAAAACTACATCAGTGGCTCTGTGAGCAGTTCTTGCTACAACAAGGTTCAGTTAATAAGCAAACACTGTTCTTAAAGGGGTAAAAAACATTACTCTTCTTTACCTCTGCCCTTCAAAACAGTGCTTTTATCCTTGCTCCCCTGCTTGAAATCTCTCTCTCCTTTTTTCTCAAACAATGGTTTCCTCCATTTCTAAGTCCATAATCATGTTTTCAGCACATTTCCACTCTTGGCACACTAGCATCTCACATTAAATATTCATAAGAGTCTTGTGACCACTGAGTTCTGTGAAGGAGCCTTAGGAGCCACCTTCACTATGTTCCCTGCTCCTTTCCTTCTCTAAGTTTATCTTGGGGAGGGGGATTGAGTCAAGACAGCAGAGAGATATGAAAATGCCTTTTAAGAATGAGGGATGTGCAGCAGTGGGCTGGAGGGGATTTTCATTTGGGTGTGTGAAATGGGATTGATTTCAAGGCTGAAGCAGTGCTCGGACCAGCAGAGAAGTGGTAAATACTCATCTCACTTCCTCTTAGCACAGTAACACAAAGAAATACACAGAAAGTCTACAGGAAGTGTAGCTGATAGCTATTTAGATGGTACATGTGGAGGCAGGACATTATCTGAACATGCTCTGATGGATCGATGCAAAGAGTGGTCAAGCAATGGCATTAAAACAGCTGGTGAGTGTGGTGTTTTGTTGATGCAGGAGAAACAATTCAGCCTGTACAAGAGAAGATTGGCTCCAAATTGATGTTGCCTATATTCAAATTAGGCCAAGTACCCATTATACAGTGGCGGATCTAGGATTATTCTGAGTAAGTGGCCATCAAGTATTTGTCCAGCCACATGAAAGCTTAAATAGTAATTTTACATGCATGTTCACTGAACATAGTCAAAATAAAAGAAAATCCAGCTTTTTATTCATTTCTTAAAAGTATTTTACATTTAATCTTCTTCTTCTGTAAGCTTTATTGAAGCTTGACATCCCTAGTCACGTCATTAGCACCACTAGTGGTTGGGCTTGGAGTTGTATGCATCTAATCACTCTCAGACAAAAGGACTGAATGACAGGAGAGGGGCACTTCAGGGGGCAAATCAGATTTTAGCTGGGGCCAATGCCCCGTTGGATATTTTATAGTGTACACCTTTACTGTACCACAAAATGAAAACATCTTTCAGTTTTGCCTGTAAGGGCTCCAACCATAGCTCAAAGATGAGAACAATTAAACAATATCTGAAATGGATTTGCTTTCTCAAGGTTGGCAATCACACAAGATTAGAAATGGCTGCCTTATGATGGAAAAGTTCAGGTAACATACACCAGCTAAGTGCCAAAACCCACAGAATTACTTTAAGGTCAACACGATCAATGCAGAATAAAAGGAGCTTTTCTGAATTCTAACCCGAGGGGACCTCCTCAAGGAGAGTCGTGATGTGAGATAACCTAAAGCACACTTGGAAGGTGTTTGTTGATTTAGTTATGGGCATGCTGTTACAACCCAAATTGGATTTAGCAGGATGTGACACATATGTAGGGAATGGAGGTTTGGTGTGGGTCAGAGCAAGAGCACATAGATAATGTGATTACTACAGAATAATGTGCAGCCCAAGCCCCCGTAACCTCTGTACAACACAGCTCAAGTCAAAGGCTCTAAATTTCCCCACAATGAGATCTGTGAGATTGGCTTGGGAGAAGCTGCTCCCACACTGAATAAATCACTATTATGGATGGGGATCCCTCTTCCCTCTACAGCGCGGCATCAGTTCACTCTATAATACACATAATCATACAGTTCATAGTGGAGTGCAGAGAGGAGAATGTGCTAATAAAATCAGATGCTTGCTAGTAGAACAACAAAAAAGTGAACAACTGCCGTTTAATTCGTCAAGGAGAAGAATCCACTTGGTCATTGACACATTTTTACATGTTACAACGAAATGTATTCTCTGTATTTGACCCCTTGGGGGGAGCAGTGAACGGCCACAGGCGGCGCTCGGGGAGCTAGCGCTGGATGTCTCACTCAGGGACACACCTGTTATGGGGGATGCGCTGGGTGCTTCAGCTGGGAATCAATCCTGCTATCTGTGCATCCCAGCCCTCTGCCTTAACCACTGAGCTACCAGGCCGTTATTCAAGCTGTTATTGATATCTTGGTCAAGCCAGTAAACACTTTAACCTGTTGTTAGAGCTACTGGCCCCCACCAACACCACCACCACCACCACCAACTCTCTCTCATTCTCTCAGCTTACAGGATCAATGAAAGGTAATTTCACATGGCCATGCCCTCAGATCTCCTAAAAATCTGCCATATAAATTATTCATGCTGGCTGGGCAGGAAAGCCTGCAGAGATGTATGGTAGATCAGTGACCTTCCGTTTCAGCTAGCAGTCAGTCAGACGATGGGAGAGACAGACAGCCAGTCAGCCAGTCAGTCAGTCAGCAAAGCAGCCTGGCAGGAGAGTTACAGCACTTGTCTTAACGTCCCTGAAGCAGCTGCAGTCAGTGCTGTCATGTGCAACTCTGAAGTATGAGGGGGATTTCTGAATGCATAATGCAGGCAGTGTGTGTGTGGCCACAACACAAACACAGAGTGGAAACCAAATGCAGGAGATTTATAGAAGGAAGTCAGGGTTTGGTTCGACTGCTTGGAGAAAATATACTTATACTAGTAATAATATTAATGACTTTAAGTCAAAGCTTCTTCTTCTCTGTGGAATCTGCGACATTTGAATCAAACTGAAGCTAAATGTCAGCCTGAGGCTTTCCTAACTCCTCCTTTTATTTCTTATTTTCTCAGGGCTTTTCATGTAATGTAATATGATATACTTACAGTAAGTAGTTAGGATTACAGCGCTTACTCACTTTAACTTACAGTGCTGCATATTGTCTTCAAATATTAGGGGCCTCTATGGCTCTTATTATTATTCTTTATTCTTTAAGAGTAGCACACGGCTGCTGATTCACTTTAGGGACTGGTTCTGCATAAAAGCAATAAATGCATTTGTTTATTGATGACATCTGGAGAGAAGGAAGAAAAAGGAAACTCTCACGTCTCTCTGTTGGAGTAATTAAAGTGATTAGCTTATCTTATGCAAAGTTGCAACCCCCCCTCACCCCCGCCAGTTAACCCTGATGTTGAATCCACAGAGAAGAAGTTTTTATTTTAAGATATGCCACAGCTGATGCACAGGCATAAGAGTAATACCAACTCGCTGCTTTGAAAAGTGAGATTAGTCATTTTAGCTCCACGCTACTGATCGATCCTTTGATAAAACCTTTTAGAGAAATATCAAGTATTGTTTTACTGGTATTTATATTATTTCAGCTCTCACATGATAAAATGACATAACCAAGAGACTAAAACCTGTCATGTTGCTGTGATTAATAGTAGGTGCTTTCTGACCACTGTGTAAGCAAAACAACTGAGTGATGGCAGTAGGTAGCCAGCCTACAAATACCCTGAAACCCTGGTATCTGCAGTGTGGCTCACTGTGAGGATTAAATGGACTATGCCGAGATGAGAGTATGAAACTCACTGGAGTAGAGCTTGATAATTGGTGCCCTGTAGTGTGATCAAGCCTACAAGGGCTGTCTGTGCGTGTGTGAGTTTAGTTATTTGTGACCCCACAGGAGACACACATCCAAAGGGTAAGCATTGGCACGCAACCGAACGCAGCATATTACGTTCTGAAAATCACAAGGAATTCTGATTGTTTTAGTAATCATACACATGTTGATTGTGGAGGTTTGTGGATAGACGTTAAAATATATTTTAGATTTTTCAACCACTTCTTTAGATTCCTATTTAAACAAAAGAGATCAGAGCAGAGCAAAATACAGCATACTGTCAGGAGGATTCAGAGAAGACGATGCTGTCACAACGTCAGCCCTTAACTCTGCTTTTGTTTCCTCGTCCTCCGTCTTCAAGCTCAGCATCCCTCCAGGGGGGCCCCTGCGTTGTCAGTCACATTGGTGCGGTGCGCGTTCTGCTATGACTCTCGAAGGTGAATTAAATATTAAAGTAGACATTTGCAAGATAAACTGCTGCTGTTGTCTCACTTTAACATGTCATCACTCCTCAGAGCTAATGAATAATATAACAGGCCGGGCATACAGTAGCGTGTAGAGGATTGTGGTGGATGTGGCTCAAATTGGCAGGGATGAGATGCAGTGCTGGAAATTTCATCGGCTTTAAATTAAGATTTCACGGAAGATCTAACTGCTGCTTCATCTAGCACCAATGGTGTGCATTTACTGACTTCTGTATGTTCAACCCCCCCAAAACCTTTGGTACCTAATAGAAATATTATAATACAGAATATTCAGGTAACATTTGAGCACATAGAGCATAAAGAGTCTGAGCTATACGGTGGCTTCAGGGTAGCCCTCGCACAAGGCTTCTCACACTGAAGAGGTGAAAATACGATTCTTAGCACTTTAATAATCAGGAAAAAAAAGACTGCATGACTAAAGCACATCTAGAAAACTCAGAGATCAATGTACTGGAAATCCTCAGTCTATCTGTGGATAAACAGTATAAAGAAGTGACATCAGTGTCTACTACATTTCAAAGAAACCAATTGAAAGATTTCTTTCATCAATTACGTGTTTCACCTGCAGCTCTCACAAAGCCAGATGAAAGAGGTAATTAAATGTACATTTTGCTGTAACAGTAAAGGAAATGAGCCAGTCAGTCTGGGGGTGGGGGCTGGAATTGATTTCAATATCTCTGGGAGGAAATATCACAGACTAAAACATATCGCTGAAAGAGAACTAGTAAGAGATAATGACATAAATATAATGACAAGTGGTGCCAATCACTTCATGTTGGTCGTATCAGTCCGTCCATCCGCAGTAATAGGAGCTGCGCGCATGCCTTGTTGTCATTCTCACTGGGAAATACATTATATCAAACGAACATAATGCACAATATGGGCAGGAGATAAATTTGTGCCCCAGGAAATGGATAACTACATCCTGCGAGTTTTGAGAGGGAGGGATGATGTTGTCAGAGGCTGTGGTTTTTATCTGGTGTGTTCCCGATGCGTTATCTCAGTTTGTAACAGATGGTGGACTGTAAAACCCTCACGGTAGTAGCAGCTGCAAAGCAACTCATCACTGTCGCTTGAACAGCAATACAGATACAGACAGCTATAGCTGCGTACTTTTTGGTCCTCTCACAAATTAAGAGTTCGATTCATAGGCTTAAACACAATCAGTGGTGTTACCAGCGCTTTCTACGCGAATGTTTGTTGGAGTGTTGAAGTGTGTAGGCTATCCCGACAAGTTATAAACACCTGAGGTGCGAAGTTATCTGTATGTTGTTTTCGTGTTTCTGTGATTTGAATGTAATGCTTACATATCTTTCTGGTAGTTTTAGCAATATTCCTCAGACTGAATATACATTGATTTAAAATCTATGTATGAAAGATACAAGATACAGTGGTGTGAAAAAGTGTTGTGCGTATTTGTCACACCTAAAGGAACGTCAAACTAATTTAAATATCAGACAAAGATAAGTACCAAGTTAACATAAAATGCAGTTTTTAGGAGATGATTTTATTTATTTAGGGAAAAAAAGCTAACCAAACCTACATGGCCCTATGTGAAAATGTTGTTGCCCCCTCAACCTAATACTCTCTGGGCAACAAGTGCTGTGGAGAAATGTTGGTCCCCTCTTCTTCGCAGATTTGTTTTAATTGAGTCACATGGGGGGTTCTGTGGGTTACCAACCATCTTAAGGTCGTCTCACAGCATCTCAATTGGATTGGGCCAGATTAGGCCACCTTCATTTTGTTTTAAAGGCATTCAGAGGAGCACCTGCTGCTGTGTTTTTGGATCGTTGCCCTGCTGCGCAATCCAGGAGCGCTTCGGCTTGAGGTCACAAAATATCAGCCGAAAGTTCTCCTTTAGGATGATTTGGTAGACAGCTGAATTCGTAGCTCCACAAATCACAGCACGTTGTCCAGGTTCAGAAGCTGCAAAGACCATCACACGACCACCGCCGTGCTTAACTGTCGGTATCATATTCTTTTTATCAAATGCTGTCACTAGGTTTGAACAGGTTTTTCAAACATGTTTTATTGGGTTATCTTTATCTAATCTTTTAATTTCAATCCAATGAAAGCCTACATACACTGTATTACAGGCTCTACATCTGTCCAGCTCCACTGTTCTGCTCCACTAATCGCCTGATCACGCCAATCTGCCGGCTCTCATATCCTACACCCACTATGCAACTGAAGTAAATACAACATTGTTGAATGTGGTTACTGCTGGTCATTTTCAGTTTCCCTGAGGCCCAGTTCCACCCTCCTGTACGGGAGCCACTCAACTTCCAGTTAATTACCTGGCCTAGCAAGCTAATTTTCTCTCAGCTCAGTGGGCCGTTCCCCATTGGCATGGCAAAAGAGGACAAAGCCTGCTCTCCGTTCCACTGGATTTGCATGTCTACCGAATGTCTGGGGCTTCTCTGAAACATTCGTCACATACCTCGGGGGTTTCTGCTGGAGCACACGCCAAGGAGCAGATGTTGGTGAGGAGAAATGTTTGGAAGCATGCAACAATGGCTAACTACTCAAAATGACTTTTATTCAGCCAATTCTTAAAAAGATTCATAAAAGTTAGATGTGTCGAGTGTCGAAATGCAATGTCTCATGTCTCTCTGTATCTGCGCTACTTGATCTTTCTCCTGGCCTCTCCATAATTTATAATTAAGCCGGCCAAAAAACAATTTATGTTCTCTTGTTAGACACATTTCACACTCCATTTCCCATTGACGTCACCGTAAAGTTACATCGTTAAAGAGCAAACTATGGCTCTTTGCTCCATCCAGGTGGAGAAAGCTTTAAATACATGAAGCTGACAGGGGCGTGATTAAAAATGACAATGATATGCGCCAGAGGTAGATAAACAAAATGCCTAATCATGCACTTCTTTGGTTAATGGCTGCTCTGATGGGCTAAGCAAGGGTGTTTGGGATAATTGGTCTCAGGTGTGATTACAAATTCAAATACCATGATAGCATTTAAAAGTTACATTTTCCCCTTTTCAGGGCTCTGATGAAGACATCAGAGATTGGGTATTTAAGGCATCTGATGACCTCACATATCTCCCAACCTCCCCCAAGTCTACCAAGAATATAACACATTTAGCAGAGAAAAATGAACAATAGCATTTATATGAGGAAAAAACACTGACGTGTCATTTTTTTATGGTGCTTATTAGGGAAGAAAAACTCGATTATGCGCCTGAACAAGTCAACCTACACAACAACAACTGTTTTTTCTTGAAGTAGAAGAAGAAATATAAAAACTGGGATGGTAGCAATGCCATGAGGCTGTCTCGTACATAATAATAATAATCCATTTGAGTTACTAATTCTCCCCCAAATCCTTTCAAGGCATGCAGCTGTGACAAACATTTGAGTTTTTTCATGCTGAGACTCCACAATTTGTCAAGGGGATGCTTTGCATCTATCGCCTTGGCAGACAAGAGTCAGAAGAAGAGAAGATGTCTTACGAAGAGGGAGAAGGAATGATAGAGGCAGAGGGGACAAAACAGCCAGTAAGCCACTCAAATACTTCCTCAACCCTCTTTCCTCAACTCAGCCTGACAAACAGCACATCCTCCAGCCTCCTCCAAAAAAAGAGGGCTTTGTAATCAGAGTTCTCTCTTTGTCTGACAGCTGGCTGTTCACACTGGCAGCCAATTAGGATGGAAAGAGAGAGAGACAGAGACAGGAAGGGAGACACAGAGAGAGGGAGAGAGAGACACCCTGGCTTTCTCAGTGACAGTGGAGAAGAAGAGGCCAAAGCTTCGGTGATGACTTCCTGTTACACTGACAGGTGGCAGCAGCACTTCTGAACAACAGCACGAATAGCTAAATGATACTTCCATTACAAAGATTAAAAGATTGCTTAATAGAGGGAAGCAGCTGAAGCATGCTGTGAATTTTCACTGAATCGGAAAACAACTAATGGAAGAAGACAGAATAATGCAAATGTTCAGCTGTTTAACAAGTGTAGCTATTTGCATGGCAGCACTGTCATGCTTTGGATTTCTACACATGCTGATTTGACACAAGAGCAAAAGAATAATGCCCACAACAAACGTTACATTCATCCAGAGTTTTTTAGTGAGCTCCTAGGTTTTTACCGCTCTTTTTTGTTTGTTTGAAAATGTTGGTGATATTAAAATGAACTGCTTGGTTTATTACATAATAAACAGAATTATGTAAAGAGGTGGGGAAATCCAAACTTTTTAAAAAACGACAGCAAAAATTTGATGATCAGATTTCTGAGGGCTTCTCAGAAAAATAAAGATTTCACAGCAAAGTTTCATTACAAATGCACAGTTTAGAATTGTGACAATTATCATTTTACATGTCAATGACGCCACTCAGGAAAGAGTTTATCAAAAGTTTATCTGGCCAGGTCGGGCACCCGGGACTCCTGCATTCCAGAGCCTTCCCTTTTCAGTTCAGCTATCAGAGACAAGGCGCATCCCTGAATGTATCTGGTTCAGAGCAGCTGTTTCTGCAATGATATCAGAGACACTTCCCAACAGCTTATAGAAATATCTTTCAACATTACAGAGCAAATATACAGAGATATTTGAATTACATGTAACTCTACTGAAAGAGAAAGAGCAATTCTCAATACCATAAATCTAAAAAGGTCAGGCTTTGGTTTAGGGTTAGGGTTAGATTTGGTGTGTGTGTGTTTGTTACTTGTGGACATCCCAAGGTAAAGGATCCGGCACACACTTTTTCCCATGCTGCTTTTCTCTCTCCTTCTGATCATCTGAGCAGCTTAAGTTAATATGCAGAACTTGTGATTGCAAATGCAGAAAACATGATTAAGTCTCTCGTCTTTCTCAAAAAGACCTTCTGTGGTGCGGAGATCCTATAGGCTTAGCCAACAGTCACCCCCTCTAGTCTGGGTCAGGAGACTACAGTGCTCATGGCTGATTATCTGTCACTAAGAGGGAATCTATCACATGCAAATAATATTTTTGATCTGGGTCACCGCTGAACTGAAAGCGCAATTGTTTATTTATATAGCTCAATATCACATGAACGGTCTGAACAGGCTTTGAAAGCCTGGAACATTTAGGAACATATAAAATTCCATGTTGTTCAGCTATTTTGTCTCTGATTCATGGTCTCTGGGTATTCCTCTCTTGTGATAAACATGTGTAATAAGACTTGTATTAAAAACCTGCAGGGGTCAGAGAGTTGCTTTGCTTTCATTTAGTATTTTGACAGAAATGTAAATGGCCTGAACCTCAGTGCTGTCAAGTGGCACATGAACATGAGACTTTCATTTGAATGAGTAAAAACTTACGCTGCCACAGTGACCCTGGACGGGACACGTTAGCACGTCTACCAAAGTCACACACACACACACACACAAGCATACATGCAAGTACATAAAAAATGAAATAATACTGGGCAAAAGGCTTAGAGGATAATCCAAGCGAGTTGAGTGTACTACATCCTCACAGGAATTAAATTCCCTCATCGTCCAAAGAAGGACATGGCAGTAAGGATGGACACACACGGACATGACCACAACGCTGCTCTTGTTACTCTTTCCATCTCACAAAAGGCTTGCTCCATATCTATTCACTTTACTTTGATTTCGCGTGTACTCTAGATAGTTTAAGTGGTGTTTTAATACATTAGAAATGAATCAGTTCAGTATCACCACTGAGGGAAAACCTCCAACCTCTGCTTCAGCCATGTTGAGTGTCTTGGTCTGACTGTAAATAGCATGTTGTGACACTTCAAGTCAATGTCCTTGGCAGGTCAGGGGAGGCATGGCAGTCCTGCAGGGCCTTGTCCGTGATAGAGAAGAACTGATATAAACAGATGTTCTGACACCAGCTGTTATGACTCCCTACCGATGAAAAACTCAAAGGAACAGGTTTAATTAGGTCTTTATGGACCTAGTTCATGGCTACTTGTTGTGTGGAATTTACTCCGAGACACATTCACAACGGCAGTTGGAAAATCACCAGGGTCAGGGGCCAGTGAGTGCCATGTGCACTCGTAACATTTTCCAATTAAGGATTTGTGAGGCATTAATGTGGCGTGGCCTTTTGCAGACGTCATATGGTTTCAGGTTACATGGAGATTGAAAGTTAGCGCTACAGAGTGCACAGTAACAGAATGATGATCCAGAATCAAAGTAGTGAATGTGTCTTAAGAGTAATCCCATGCAATCTGTAGAGACGGCAAAAAGACATCTGACAGAAAGTCTTTTCTGATGTTGGCTGAAACTGAAATTTGATATTATCTCTTGGATTTACCGTCTGTGCTTGGGTCCCGTAGGTCCCACTTTAAGTTTTTCACACTTCACAGACCCAGTTTGTAGCAGGGACTCTCAGTTAAAAACGTGTACCCTCTTAGGTAACCCTGATGACATCACAGTGACATCATTAGTGGTGTTTTCTCTAATGGGATAAAGCTGCTGCTGCAGAGCCTCAAGTGACATTACATCGCTATTTTCATATGCTGAGTAGTACGCAGCTTACCGTGGCCGGTGAACTGATCCTGCATGATCATGTGTAAAATGCAGGTGCTCCTTTAAAGCCACTTGTTAGTTAGTAAAGATAAAGATTTTGTTTGTAATTGTCTATCTTCACTGAAACCAAAATGACATTTAATAGCTATCGCAAACATGTTTTCATTCGAGGTAACTGAAATCCTCCTTCTGTTGTGTTTACTCCGTGTCCGTTTCTCCTGTAATTCCAGTCACATATTGCAAAGTCAGGCACATTTTTCACCTTGAGGAATTTGTCCTTTAGCTTCTGCCAGCTCTGTGCCACTCAGCACTTTTTTTTTTTACTAGAAATCATTATCATCCACTGTGGGATATTTAAACAGCAGCCAAGTCTGTACTTTAATATTCCTCCTTTTCCCTGACATCCTTAACACCCACAGATCTCACTGAGATGGGCGACGCTGCAGCAAAGATTAGGGGCTAATTCGCAGCCTGCTATAAAGAACTGCAAGTATACAGTACGTGTGCGCCAACAGGTGCACTGCAACACCACACGCTGAAATCCGAGCATGCCTCATTTGAGCTGATTCTGTTCAACTTGGATACAGTACATGAAAACGAAATATTTCGGAACCCCTTGTTTTCTCTCTCATCCACAGATACAACCCACATTCCCCTAGAGACACCAGAAAATCAATAATGTTGAATATTTTTGCATCAGCCAAAATGAGATAATTCCTAGATTTATGTCACCCATCAGATTTTCTTCTGTACATGTAAGTCACTTAACTTTCTAATGTATTGTTCAGGTTTGTCTTGCGCGTGCCTGTATGAAAGACATTTGACTGCTTCATCACTGCATTTAACAGGTTATGTCTTAGCATTTTTGGCTTGTGCGTTATGCTAATTGGAAGATTAAAATACGCTCACGCATACAGATTACCCTGCACATGCAAAAAGACCTACCATTCATGCCGTTGTAGATGCTCCGATGGCGTGGCGACAACTCGTCTCCGGCTTGTCTCCTCTGCCCCTCTCGTATTGGACTGCCCAACTTCACATGATCGGGGCTCATACTGTATTGGTGCCGATGAGTTTCCGGGCTGCCCCCCTTGATCATGCAGTCTTTTTCATGGTGCTCACTACTTCCTATATGAGCTTGTCGGGGCTCAGGGCTCCCACAGCCCATACTGCTAATGCTGCTCCTGTGGTGCCTCTGAAAAAGCTCCCCACTTCCTCCCTGACCCAGGAAGTGCTGCCTCTGGCCCAGGAGAAGATCAGAGCTGTGGTGCTTGGGGTGTTGCTCCGGACTCCCTCGGCCCATGTTCCTCCCATACTTTTCAGGGCTGAGGCCACGCATGACTCGACTGTGGTCAGGCACTGATATAGAACCGCAGCGGGGTCGGCAGAGCTGAGGCAGGGTGTACGGGTACTCCAGGCTTGTACTCCGGTGGCGTCCACCTGGATGCTCAGGGCTGGACACTTCCCTGTCTCCTCCACTTCCTCCTATTCCGCTGATGCTGCTACACCTTGGTTTATGCACAAGCTCGGGGCTCCCTTTTTCCCCAACACTGCCAACTCCACCTACTCCTGTAGTCAAGAGAGGCTGCTTATGATGAGGGTGATCAGAGCTGTCAGCACTTCCTGCGCTGGAGGTGCTGCTTCCGTCCCCCACGTCTCTCATCAGGAGCCCCTGCCCTGGAACCAGCAATAAACTATTCTGGCTATCTATGGAGTTGCGGCACCCTCCCACCCCTACGCCCCCTCCACTTCCACTTACTCCACCGCCTCCCCCACCTACCACCCCTTTCTCCTCATCCAGCAGTAAGCAGAGCTCCTTCAGCTCCAAGTTCTCCCGGATCACTTCCTCCTGTCGAAGCTCCAGCTCCTTCAGTTTCTGGAGATAAATGGTCACCTCTTTGCGCATGATGCTGGCACTGTATCGGCCCAGACGCTGCCACTCTCTGGACACACGTTTTCCCTTCTGGCGGTCGTCATCCAGGAAACAGCACAAGTCCCGCAGCTCACGGTTGTCCTCCTGTAGCTTCTGGTTAATGTCCTGAGAAGGAGAGAGAGGCGAAGAAACAAGGAAGGAAAAAAATGTGATGCTTAAACTGAGCATTAGATCTAAGAGATAGGATGCGTCATAAATTAAGCCAAAGCTGATCAGTGTATTTTTTTTTATTAGTCTTTTGCAGTTAGTCTAATTGCATTCCGAAGTAAATCGCTGCAACCATTTTCCAATTTCAATCCATTTCACTGCTCTTTTAGATATGAGTCAAATACTGTATGCAGTCATAATGAAATGAAATCCTAATCCTCTCTGTTGCTCCCATAAAAGCCCTGACTCACTGTGTACCATTCACTATGAACCACATAATGTAGATTAGAATGCTCTGTAGCAAATGGCGAGCCCACACAAAGAAATAAGGGAAGTTTAATCACGTGCCCAGACTGTTTATATGCTACGATCTTCTTCAGCTCCATCCTTCCACCTCTGTTGTTCTGTCATTTCTGTGATTTAACTTTCCCCTTACTCCCTTTCTTGCCCTCCGGCTATTTCCTCTGTAATTAGGGAGCTTGGATGGGTGGAGAGGTGACAAGGTCTCCAAGAACAGCAAACGATCCCCATGTGTTTCTACCTCAGGCTGGGTCTCAGATTTAACTGTAAACATTGAGCCATATTTCTCGTGTTAGCAGTGCAGAAAATGAAGGCAGCGGACAAAGGTTAGCAAAAAAGAGGATTTTCCACTGGCAAACTGTGCTGCGTGTACTGCAAGGCTAACGTGCAGGACTGTTTAGGGACATGAAGTGTGTGAGACACGGTCTGGTCTTCAGATTTGAGCACTGGCTTATGAAAAGAGCTGTAGATTTGCAGTACCAAGATAATGCATATCATTGGCCTGCACATTTACTTGTAGACGCACCTTGTTATAAAACTCTTTCTCACCTCTCCAGGCAAAGTTGAACTAAGTTTAACAACCTTGTCTCACATATAAGTATACTTATTAATCTCATATCTCACACACATCAGGTCCTCAAACAGGCCTACACAGCGGCACAGAGAACTTCACAGATCCCATCCCACCTCACATCATACTCTCTACACAGTAGCAGCTGCCTCCTGCCTCGTGCGCTCTCAGGTGAGCCTCAACCCTATGATCTCATCCTTCACCGATGCGCGCCCCCTCACCTTCAGCCCCCTGATCTCATTCAAGTGCAGCTGGAGGCTGCGATTGACCTCTCGGATAAGGTTCCCGTGGTCCAGAATCACGCTCATCTTGTCGGCCTCGGACCTCCTCAGCCGCCGTACAAGATCCTCTTTGGTCCATTTGAGCAGCTCCTCGTCGGTGAGAGCGGAGATGTCCTCCGCTGGACTTTCGGTCTTCGCTATCGAGAGCTGGAGCTGAGGCTGGGGCGGCGGAGTCGCTTTCTCCATTGGCACAGCGCCTCCAGCACCGACAAAGGGCAGAAAATACTCCGAGGCTCGCTGACAGCCTCTTCTCGCATCCGCTCCTCGGTCTACGTTGGGTGGAAACCGGTTATCGTGTGAAAAGCAGTCGCATTGTTTTGGCCTTTTCTGTTGCTCCCGACACTTCCACTCGCTCCTAGAGCAACAGCTGACGATGCCGGCTGAGAGCGATGCTGTGGGGAGGATGCTCTGCCTCCAGCCTATCACTGCAACATCCTCGCAGACGGAGTCAGTGCATGAGCAGACTGTTTGCAGTGTGAGTTGTCGTCTCGGTTCAGGATCCAGAACCAGTCCCAGATACAGTTAAAGTCAATAAAGCACTGGGTGCACACACCTGCACCTTCAGCACGCTGCGAGAGACAGAGAGTGAGCTGCTCTGCTCGACGGAAGCACACAGGGCGCAGGTTCTCCCCCTTTCTCCCTCTCTGTAGCTCTCTCTCCCCAGTGGTTTGCGCCTCAGAAAAAATCCAGCTTGGTGACGGCGCCACCTAATGTTCAGATTGCTAACTAACGCAACGCAACAGGTGTTCTACACAAACATTCATAAGGCTGTCTGTAACTTGCTGGGGGTTAACTAGGCCTACCATAAAAACTGCCTCACAGAATACAAGTCTATAATATCTGATTCTGCCTCTTAATCATTTGTAGACTGCCCTCTCACAGCAACATAACAGATTAGTGTTGCTGGGCCCCACGCATTTCAAAATAAGTAATACTAATAATATATAATAATATAATAAATAATAAAGTTGGACATTTTGACTTCTACGTCAACATTAAGACTATGAGAATTGACAGAAGGCAGTCGCCACTCTAATCTCACAGTACGGTCCTTATAATAGACAATATTTTACTACAACTCCTTCAAAAAGACGACGAAGGCTAATATGCTGTAAACTTCATTTCCCATAATCACCCTCCGCACGCGTCCGTGGATGTTACGCATCACGCCCAACAGAGTGCGTCGTAGTGACGTCGGGGACAGAGGAGCCAATGGGAGACGTCTGAGCTTGGAGTAACACGTCAGTCTAGTGAACCGCTGAAGCCGGCTGATAGGGAGTGATCGTCTTTCTGTCGTCCCGTACATCTGTGTGCTTCCAACTCCCAATGCTAGTAATAGTTTTGGACACAACATTTAGTCTTTAGCGCTTGTCTGAACCAGAGGCCAAAGTGATACGAAAGGTAAGCGCTCGACTTCATTTCACCCTAAAGCGGGCCGCTCGTCCTCGGAACGGAAGTGGGTTAATGCTACATTCCGTTAGCTAGCGCAGCGTTAGCTTCGGGCGGTTCGAGGGACCGAGCAGCGGAGGGACGTCTGGCGACGTGCTGGTTGATTTATTTGTCTATACGGACACCATCTGATTTTTCCGAGTTTCTTCTACCTATTTGCGTTAGCACACAGCGAAAATGATATCATATCTGAAGGATTTCTGAGTGCGGTTCAGGACAGATACGAACCACTGGTGAATTCATTGGTGATGATACGTGGCGTGGCTGTAGCCAATGGTATCTGTTGTATACATCTCTATGTAATGATTTTTTGCTAGAGTTAATAGCTTTATAAGATGTCTCTGTACATAAATGCATACATGTCTTGCTGGACTACTAGTCTGTAATAAAAGTTTCCTATCCTACAAAAAAGGACGAAAGAAGGAAATTGACTTGTTGCACAAATACTGGTACAACAATCCTGCCCCTCATTAATCAAACATGTTCAGGCATAGGTCATATTTCAATATGGACACAAACTTTTATGTCATGTCAACCAAACACAAGTCATAATTGATTTAAAGACACGGTGTGTTTTGAATACTTTTGTACTTGTACTGAAGTAGTACTTCTGCTACGGCTGTTGGCAGATAATAGCACTTTTACTTGAGTACAGACTTTGTGTAGTTCTACCACATTTTGATATGGAAAAACAGTATTGAAGTCCAAACCAAATATGTTGAGATGGATTATCTGTGTCTACTGTGACACAAGGCAGAAACGAACATTAACTTTCCGAGACATAAAATTATTATTTGAAATAGCTGATTCTTATCAATACCTATAAGTTATTTCAGCCCTAAAAGTTCGTGGAACATTGCATAACATTTTACACTCTGCAAACCTCATGTCCAGGTGACAACACATGACAACAGGTGGCAATTGTTGTTTTTAGCGTCTTTCAGATTCTTCCTCTAATCTGACTGAAATACCAAAGTAGTTTTGTCCTCTCAACAGAAGGTAGGTGGAGTGTACAGTTGCTACCACATGAGCTCTAATGATGCGTTGCTTAAGTCATCATTGACGTATTACTTGCACATGCCAGCAAAGGTGGAGTCTAAATTTCCACCTAGGAAATCTCTGCTTGATTCATACTTTCATCAAAACTCGCTGGTCCGGTTTTCTGGTGACATAGATTTGTGCGTCATGTTTTCAAAGTTCTACGGTCTTTTTTTAGCACCGGAAAGAAAGGAGTACCTTTTATAAAGCGCATGTATTCACTCCAGTCAGTGTGAACAGTTGGAGAAGCAGGTGTCACTTGTTGGTCTTCTGTCGGACTAACAACTTCTCTCTGGTTTATTTATTTATTTATTATTTATTTATTTTTCTGCTGAAGTTTGGCGATGGCGACCTACCAGGAGTTCATCCAACAGAATGAGGACAGGGATGGGGTGAGATTTAGCTGGAACCTCTGGCCCTCCAGTCGTCTGGAAGCCACCAGGCTAGTGGTCCCGGTCTCCTGCCTCTTCACTCCCCTCAAGGAGAGACCCGACCTGCCACCTTTGCAATACGAACCCGTTCTGTGCAGCCGGGCCAACTGCAAGGCAGTGCTCAACCCACTATGGTGAGTCAAACAAATCTATAGCTTAGGCTTAATAAGTGTACGTTTGAACTGCCTAGAGAGCACACATTTGTGTTGCCAGATGTTATTTTACCTTGTGGTCTAATTTCTTTTTTGGGGAGGAATTTTGTGTCGCTATTATTATTTCTTGAACTGTGTGAAAGTCCAGCTCTAACTTGGCTAACTTTATCTTTTTAGTTGTGTAATTCTTATATAGCACCGGAGTCAATAGAAATGAATTGTGTGCAAGCGTTGAGTGTATGGTTTGCAGGGATTTGAATTTCTCGTTCAATGCATCAGCGTTTCTAAATGCTGAGCTGTCATAAGCACCGGGTGTGGCAGCAAGAACTGCAAACATGGCTTGTTTGATTGAACACCTGCTAGTTAGATGCGAACACTGAATTATTGTGATCCTTCTCTCGCAGTCAAGTCGACTTCAGAGCCAAGATTTGGGCATGCAACTTCTGCTTTCAGAGAAACCCAGTAAGTGGTGATGTTGACAGGGTGTTTTATTCCTGCAGTCTTATACAAACTTGAATGTCTGGCTTACATTCCTTTATTTCTTTATTATGGCTAATTGATTCTCTCTGTCGCTGCAGTTCCCTCCCTCCTATGCAGGCATATCGGACGTGAACCAGCCAGCTGAACTTATGCCACAGTTTTCTACCATTGAGTACATAGTACAGGTAAATACTACATATATGTGTGTACTCTGACCTAAATCAGACTATGACAAATATTAGTATTTGATTTTGGGCTGGAACATTGTTGGCGTGGCTGCTACTGTGGTTAACAAGTATAACTGGTTTAAAATACTTCGTACTAAAGAAGGATTCTTAGAAACATGCAACAACAAACTCTGCAGTAAACATTCATTCTGTCTTATTTTCTCTTTCTTAGTAGCAAATATTGTTTGCATAGGATAAAACAATGATAAATGTGTTTATTGCATTAGGGTATTGTATACTACATGATAGTGACTCTTACAGTTTCACCGCAGTGTAACCTTCCTCTGCCACCCTTTTCCAGCGTGGAGCCCCCGCTCCTCTGATCTTTCTCTACGTGGTGGACACATGTTTAGAAGAAGAGGACCTCCAGGCCCTGAAAGAGTCCCTGCAGATGTCCCTCAGTCTTTTGCCACCCAACGCCCTAGTGGGCCTCATCACATTTGGACGAATGGTCCAGGTTCACGAGCTGAGCTGTGAGGGTATCGCCAAGAGCTACGTATTCAGGGGCACCAAGGACCTCTCCTCCAAACAGATCCAGGTGAGTGCGAGGCAAAGGCACGAGGATTCAGAAGAAAAATAAAGAGACGAGTAGTTAATGTTAAACTGCGATTATAATATGAGAGAGCAGATTCTTAGTTCCGTTAGATTTTATTTTTTGTTAGTCTCTCAGGATATTTGGTGGTTCTGAAATGTCAAGCTGTCGTGAAAATTCAGTTTACCTTAATTGCGTGTTTCCGCAATGCAGGAGATGCTTGGTTTAGCCAAGCCAGGAGCATCAGCACCTCAAGGTCGCCCCGCAGGCCCCCAAGACTCTGCAGGGTCTTGCAGGTATGCAGCTGTTTCTCGGTCAATGGTAGCTGTTTTCAGAAGGTAAATTTACACATGTTTATTGTTTTTTTGCTTGTTTAAAGTGTGTTTTGTGTGTTGGTTTATACCCAGGTTCCTACAGCCTGTGCACCGAGTCGATATGAATCTGACGGACCTGCTTGGCGAGCTCCAGAGAGACCCCTGGCCTGTGCCTCAGGGCAAACGACCACTCCGCTCCACTGGTGTAGCTCTGTCTGTTGCTGTCGGCCTGCTGGAGGTGCAATAAACATGTGTAGCTAAAGACCACACAGAGACAATGTTGTGTGTACATATTCTCCAGAAACAAATGAATTAGTAGGCATTCACTGCAAGGTTTCACAGTGACCTGAACTTTAGCCTCTTTCAGGACGACCCTGCCACGTTGCTGGTACACACACACTCACTGATAATTAGATTCTGCAGGAACAGTGCATGTGCTGTGTCAGTCCAAAGGCTGGTCTCTTGTTGTTGTTGGCCTTCTGTCTTTCCCTTCACCATCATTATCCTCTCTTCTCTACTGCTAATCTGTGTGGTTATATAACTGATAGTGCAGCAGATCACTCCCTTCGCTGTACTGTTTGTCAGCAGAAAGGAGACCAGACATGATTAGAATAAATTTGGCTCCCGATTCACTGATGGGGGGCATTTGCCCTGATGGATTTTTTTTACTATAAAGCAAACTAGAAAAAGCACCTGGCATACACTTATTTCTTTAATTGCTCTAAGTGATGGGCACACTTCATCCTTTTTTCAGTGAATATGTGATTACATAATACCTGATATCAAATGGTTACGTTATGTTAAAAGATCATTCTAGCAGCTTTGTTCCTAGTGTGTCATTGTGCGTCCAGAGTCCTGGACTCTGAACTTTGTTGTATATGTGGATTGTTTCTCTTTAAGCCTCATTCAGACATGTGCGTTAAACTTGAAGCTTCTTCTTTGTTTTTTTTTTGTTATAGTTAGTTATAAGTAATCCTTTTCTCCTTCGGTGAACTACTTTGTGTCATAGTAAATAAAAAACTCAAACCACATTTCTCTTCCTCCACCCACAGGGTACATTCCCCAACACAGGGGCTCGTGTGATGTTGTTCATCGGAGGGCCCCCCACCCAGGGCCCAGGAATGGTGGTGGGAGACGAGCTGAAAACTCCCATTCGCTCCTGGCATGATATTCAGAAGGACAATGCTCGGCATCTGAAGAAAGCCACTAAGGTGAGCAACCCGGAAATGTTCTCCTGTTCAGCGGTGTAGTACTTGTATTTCTGTCAGTTTTTACTGTTGTTTTGTTTCACACAGTATTACGAATCCTTGGCCAACCGCTCAGCCGTAAACGGCCACAGTATCGATATCTACGCCTGTGCCCTGGACCAAACTGGACTGCTGGAGATGAAGTGCTTGTCTAATCTCACCGGGTATGTCAGAACTGTTGTTTAATTGGCTGACTACATTTATGTACAGCCTAACATCCTAACAACTCGCTCTGCTGTGCTTTCAGGGGTCACATTGTGATGGGAGATTCCTTCAACACCTCCCTGTTCAAGCAAACCTTCCAAAGGGTTTTTAGTAAGGACTACAACGGAGACTTCCGCATGGCCTTTGGGGGTGTTATGGAAGTCAAGGTGAATAAATGATTGAGTCTTTGAAGTCCTTACTTGTTGGAATGTTGCCAGAAAATAAAATAAAGGCTTTATGTCTCCTCTTCTTCTCTGCTTATAGACATCCAGGGAGCTGAAGGTTTGCGGTGCGATTGGACCGTGTGTTTCTCTCCACTCCAAAGGTTCCTGTGTGTCAGAGAATGTGAGTCCCTGCCCCGGACACTCGGCTATGGGTTCAGATTCTCAAAACCTGTACTGAGAGCTTTGTCGTTCGCTGCCATTCATCATAGTGCATTCTCTCTTTTGTGTAGGAGATGGGCATCGGTGGTACCAGCCAGTGGAAAGTGTGCAGCCTCAACCCCTCCACCACTCTGGGCATTTATTTTGAGGTGGTGAATCAGGTGAGCACAGATATGTTTGTTGTACAATGACGGAAGCACAGTCACAGGTAACATCAAACAAGTGAACGGTTGAGAGTAATGTCCTCAAGGTTTTTTTGTTTAGTTTTGTTTCCCCTCCACATAGTAGAATTGCCAGTTTGTTCAGCTCATGCAAAGAAAGAAATGACTGTCAACTCTAGACTTACCGTCTCTATCGTTCTGTGTGCTTGTGTAGCACAATGCGCCGGTGCCCCAGGGTGGCCGAGGGGCGGTCCAGTTTGTAACGCAGTACCAGCATTCCAACACACAGAGGAGGATACGGGTCACCACCATCGCCAGGAAGTAAGACCACATTCTGTTCTGTCGTTACTGCTAAGTGACAAAGTTTGTAACTATAACGAACTCTTTATCACACTGGCTTGTTAATATTATTTTATGACAGTTAAGAATTATTGTCTGCCTCATCAGAGAGGATGTTTACATTCCTTATTTAGGAAAGAACCACGACAAACCTGTTTGCGTCCTTTACATTGAAACATACCTACGCTCACCTGCGCCACTCCTTCCCTTTTCTTTCGCCTTCCCTTCCCTCCCTGTTTATTTTTTTTACATCTCTATTCAAGCTGGGCAGATGCACAGTCTCAAATTCAACACATCGAATCGTCATTCGATCAGGAAGCCGCCGCTGTGCTCATGGCTCGTCTGGGCGTCTTCAGAGCTGAGTCGGAGGAGGGACCAGATGTGCTGCGTTGGCTCGACAGGCAGCTCATCCGCCTGGTGGGTGACACTCCCAGGCTCTGTACCTGGACTTTGTGTCAAGAGGAACAGTACATAGTTGGAATTGTGCAGTATAAATAGTTCAAGTTGACGTATTGTTTGGGCTGCGTGATGGTACAGGTTAGGTTGGGTTTCTCATGTGGCATGTTAAGTATTTAAACAATGTTTGTCTCCTTGGTTACAGTGTCAGAAGTTCGGCCAGTTCAATAAGGATGATCCTACTTCCTTCAGACTTTCAGAGTCCCTGTCTCTTTACCCACAGGTAAACCTGCCTCCAAAAGTTATTATATTTATTTATTATTTGGGGCGGCATGATAGCTCAGTGGGTAGGGCAGTCGTCTTCAAACCCACCACGATACATGTCGAGGTGTCCTTGGACAAGACACAGACACCCTGCAGAAGCGCAGACACAGGTCTAGCAGCTGCCCAAACAACAATGTCCCCAAGGGGATCAATAAAGTATTCATTATTATTATTGTATTATTATAATGAATTATAATGCGGTCTCCAGTTTTACTCTTCAGCATTACGAATATCTGCTTTTCATATCCTTATGGTAGGTTTTTAATTACATAACTATTCATTGTAATAACTTTTTATATTCCTCTCTCCTCCACCTGCAGTTTATGTTCCACCTGAGGAGGTCTCCCTTCCTGCAGGTGTTCAACAACAGTCCAGATGAGTCCTCCTATTACAGGCACCACTTCGTCAGGCAGGACCTGACCCAGTCACTGATTATGGTCCAGCCCATTCTCTACTCATACTCTTTCCATGGACCACCAGAGGTCAGCCTCACACCCTCCACAGCATTAGTATTGATGGAGTCAGATTTTTTGTTGGTGAATGTTTCTGAATTGTGTCCTGGATGCCTCTGTTCTTCACAGCCTGTGCTCCTGGACAGTAGTAGTATTCTACCAGATCGAATCCTGCTGATGGACACTTTCTTCCAGCTGGTTATTTACCATGGAGAGGTGGGAAAGGAAATGATTTGCTGTGTTTCTATTTAAATGTCACAGTCTGTACGCCTCTCTTGATGCTAAAAACGTACCTTGTTGAAATGAGCAATTGTTTTTTAAACGACACTTTACTATCCATTTCTAGACCATTGCCCAGTGGAGAAAAGCAGGCTACCAGGAAATGGCTGAGTATGAGAACTTCAAACAGCTGCTACAGGCTCCTCTGGACGACGCCCAGGAGATCCTACAGACACGCTTCCCCATGCCGCGCTACATCGACACAGAGCACGGGGGCTCACAAGCTCGCTTCCTGCTCTCCAAGGTCAACCCATCACAGACCCACAACAATCTCTACGCCTGGGGACAGGTACAGTATTAGAAAATACAACTACTAAAAGAGAGAGATTGCTTTTAGAGGTCAAATTCTTCACCAGCTGTAGAAATATTTATCCAAAAGTGGGAGGAGGAAAATGATTTTTTCACTCCTCCTCAACAGCTTCCATTATCGAAGGTTATGTACAAATTCATGCAGAACATTCATAAGTAAATGAGTCTAAAATTTTTCCCTTTTTATGCCTAATTCACCCCCAGACCTGCCTGTGTCCCAGATTATTCAAAGTTAAACTGTCAGCAAACAAAGATCTTGGATTAGCTGACCTCTAAGTGGTGAAGATTGAAAGCTGAAAATAGCATTAATCTCTCATTTCCCTTAAGAAGAGCCGAGGCATAACCTGCTGTATGCTAACGTTGTGAATACATCTATGGCAGTCTAAGAATAAGATTATCCAGACAAACGGGCTCTTGCATAAACTAATCTTGGTGGAAAAACGTGTTTGGTTCATTAACGTGATCTTGGGATCCGAGTTATGTCATGAAAAGATCCGTCCGTAAACCGCCATTCACCACGTTTTTCCTCCTTTCTGTGCATCTACAGGAGACTGGAGCCCCGATTCTCACCGATGACGTCAGTCTGCAGGTCTTCATGGACCACTTGAAGAAGCTGGCTGTTTCCAGCTCTACGTAGACATCTCTGTCCTGCTACAAAGAAAGGAGTGACACAACATTCCTGTTCAGATAGAAAGATCCTTTAACATTTCCCCTGAGCCAAACTGGGAGAGTCTACTGCATATGCTAACTTCTGAACAGAAATAAAGGAAAGAGGGGGAATTAGCACATTCCTGGAAGCAAAGGGACATTTCTGCTCATGTTCAGTAACTTCTTATTTATAAGCATCTCTAGAAACAGACTCCTGAAAGCAATATCACATTTTCTGTGTTATATTTGATACCACCTCTGACATGCAGAATCATTATATAACAATTGTAATGTGCTTTATCTTTGTTTGTCCTAAAGTGTGTCTATGGCATCCAACTTGGCTAAAAATGCTGTTTAATAGGATGCTTGCATACAGTATTTTTCTCTGTGTATATCTAAAGATGATGTGTAGATTTTGTTCTCATTAATAAATTATAATGGTACCTTTAATACTGCTTCTGAAACGTTCCTGCTCTGTGTTCGCTGGTTTTTACACTAATGTCTTATTAATCACAATATATGTGACAGGAAAGCTTTCTAAGAAAATACACTCACAAGGATGAGGTTTCTCTCAACAGTTGGAAGAGTGCGCTGTAGTTTGGGTCTGCTCATCCGCTCTCACTCCTCACTGCATTTCACACGCCTGAGTGTTTTATAAGGGGCTGGATTCCTAATACTGTCTACATAAAGTGAATCTGACATGTGAATCCCCTTTCGTGACATTTCACAGCTCTGAATTTTGATGCTTACGTGCAGCAGAAGTTCTTTTTTTTTTTTGGAGCTTATCAGAGCTGCTCAGTTTATACACCAGGCATCTGGCCTTCCTCTTATCGGTCTAGTATTGCAGATTTGAATAATTGTGCATGTGTGTGAGAACGGTGCCACACACGCACATCCCCCGCGCAGATTGGAAGCAACACTGCGTGAACGATTGTCCTTTTTCTCATTCTTTGCCACTGTACAGAAAGCCTGCGCAGGACACAGTCTCCATCAGAAAACCACTCGCACACCATCTACTGTCACTGTAAGCACTGTGAGCACCCAGACAGTATGATTTCGAGGATCAGTGAACGGCAGATTACGAAGACTAATCCTTCGGGGCTATCTGTTTAGAGACAAATTCTGCTCTTAGCAGCTTTAGGCGGAAGTTGCTACTAAAATACAAATGAAGCCCGAGTCTATCGAGATCTGAGAAATCTTGCAATATGAAGCCACTTGTGCTTCAAAGGTATTCAAGACCAGCTAAAAAGATGCAATGCAAAGGCTCTTAAATTGTTTTTTTTTTACATGAGTACTCCTGTATAATACCAACAGCTTCTTTCAGGACATCAAATCTTATAAAGGGAAAACAATCACGCCTTAATCTCCAAGTCTATATGCTGGATCGTGTTGACGCATGTAAAGGATGAAGCTGTGCATGTTCGATGACATTCAGAGTAACAAAAGAACATTACAGCCCACAATTTCGCTTTCCTCGGTGATCATTCATGATGCTCATGTCCACGTGATTCCCAGGCTTAGGAAAAGCTGTAAGGAAATGTGTCTTCTTATTATCTCCTATCAAATCCTGGCAGATCAGTTCTAGTCCAGGAGCCAGAGAAATCCAGTCTGGCTTTTGCCCCATATAACTTATGTAAGGTTTCTTTTATATAGAATATGTCATAGCATGTTCATAAAATATGAGTTTAAGGTTAAATGTGTATAAATGGAAATATCTAAATAAACGTAAAAGGTTGTGACAGACAGTACAGTGTGATTCAGTAAGAAAATAAACTCTGAAACATTGTGCTCCTAATGTTAGTGGTGGTACTAATTGGAAAGGAGAAACACAAACATACATTTTGAAAACAAGACAAAGCATAAACTGTAGAGAATTATGGATAAAAATATAGAGCTGCGTATTTCAACAGTATTCTCAGCCTGAGTTGTGTCTATTTGAAACATGGCTTCACATAGTAAAGCTTTGCCTGAATGAGTAAGAAACCAGATTGTCAGACTACATAGGATAGTACAAGATTAGAGGGCGCAAGGATTATCTGTGGAAAATGGTGTTTCAGTGACTGATCAGACGGTACCATGAACATGTGCATGAAGTCAACCGAAGAATAAAACCAGCACGTTTGAAATGGATCTGGGCAGGACTACCACACTGACCGCCTACTGTTGACCTTTGGGCTAAAAGACAAATATAAACTCAGATTATTGGTTTAGTGGACATTAGTGGACAAATTTATGAGCATCACCACTTGGGAAGATAGTTGGAAAGCCTAAAAATTAAATACTGATTAAGTAGAAAAGGGTCAAATATTGTCTTGTTGTTCTCTGGTGAATGTGTGGACATTATTTTTCCTCCACGCTGCAGCAAAGGACTTAAAATGTGTCAAATTCAGAGAGTTAATTAACTTTTAGCCTCAAACACACCATCACCAGGGGCGTGGAAGTCACGATAATCAGTGTTTACCAACCTGTAGCCAAATATTGTGACTTCCAATATGCTGCTGATATTCAATAAGCCTCGTCAGCTGTTGGCAAAAAGCACTGGGTGATTTAAGGACACAGAGCACTAATCACACAGTGGGGAGTGATGACTTATCGTGCTCTTCTCCCCAAATATTATCAAAGCAGTTCATCCAATTCCATGAGCTATTTTTGCACTTATGAGTTTGCATCAAGTAAAGCCAGTGCCGTGTGAAGTGGGGACTTATAATCGACTGTAACTACAACGGAAAATGCGCTGATTCCCTTTATGAACGCCCTGTCACTATGGGTATTACCTGCTGTGCCATCAGCAGCTTCTTCAGCTGTATTTGGGCCACTTTGGTGTCGAGCCGTGACCTGATTCGTTCGTTTTCAGAGTCATGTTGTGTGGCTTAAGACGATGACGGCACACTGCTGAGGTAACAGAGATGTGAGGAATATCTGCCCTCATTTACTCGGAGGTTGTAAACAGTGTTTGTGACAACACTCACACACAAACTGTATTTTTAGCTCATTCTCACTCATTTAATCGCAGCACACTTCAGGTTAGAACTTTTCAGGAGGGTTGAGGAGTGATCTCTACTTGGCGCAGTGAGGAGCAGCAGCAGGATCATCATCCTCTCAGCGACCTGCAAGAAGAGAGCATCCGTCAGTTCTCTGATAACACAGACAACTCTCAGAAATGTACACAACTAAAACTACAAGTGCTGTTATGACTTTGCCGTGAAGAAATTGGTTCGATTTTTATTTCTTTATATTTTCTTAATCTTCTTTTTAAATCACCTTTTTCCTTCTTCTTTATTTCTTTCCGACTTTCTGACTTGTAAAAATATGCATTGTGGTCTTAGAAAAAAAACATTAGTTGATTAAGACTAAAGTTGAGCCTGAATGAATAAAGGTAATATGATATGAATTTTTATTTACAGACTCGTAGTCCAATAAGAGATAAGGTAAGTTTAGCATTGCTCATCTTACACTCCCATACATTTTAAAACGTCACCTCAGACAACACTGACTGAAGTGATGCACTTTATATAACTTGTTATAAACTTGTATTATGTTTGTTGGGTGGTGTTTTATTTTACAATCTATTTGTCAATGAGAGACCTAAATGTTACAGAAGTCTGCGTGAAAAGTCTGAAATTCTGTTTCTGATTTTGTAAGAATCAGAAACACTGCACTATAATAAAAGTACACTCTCTAAATTTATTTTCCCTCCCCAAGTAAAATTACCTCTAAAAATTGCTGAAACTACTAAAGTGAAAGTAACAAAAGAGTGTTTACGTAGAATTTGATGCTGGGGATAACAAGAATAAGAAATGTAGAAGCATAAACCAGATGTGTTTAAATATATCATATATATTCAAATGTGAAGTTACATAAATAATTTGTTATTATCTACAGACTGTGGAACAAAAACAGCAGCTGGTGCAGATGGAGCTGATTTTATGTGACAGGAGGTCAAATCATACCCTCCTACAAAAAAGGAACAAGTAACTAAATAGGTTAAAATAAAGGTAGTGGAGCAAAAGTACAATATTTGTATATTTGTAGCGGTGTCAAGGTAAAAGTAACACACAATGGATATCTTCCGGTACGAGAACCTCAAATTGTACTTATGTACAGTACTTGAGAAAATGACCTCTGTGGACGCGTGTAGTTGGTAAACTGTACTGAACGGAGGCAGAAAGCATAGTAACAGACGGAGAGAGCAACGTGAGGAAAATCCCGCACTTGACGCCAGCGAGCGTCAAATCCTTTGACAACGTGACGCGCTGCAGGCCGGACGCTCGTGGGACACGCGCGTCAGACAGGCGCGTCCGTTCGCGGGATGTGACACTTGTGGCGCCCAGCCGAGCTCAGTGCGGGGAAAATGCGCATCTCCGGAGACGTCTGGACGCGGTGAATGGGACCCCCCATCTCAGCGCGCGCGCGCTCGCAGATTAGCCGGCGCTCGTGCGCACGTTCCGCGAACTTTTCGGACCTCCGCGCGCCGCCAACGCTCCATCCTCCTCGCGGACAATGAAGTCGACACGCCGGTGCAGGACCCTCCTGTCGGTCAGCCTGAACTTCTTCGCGCTGCTTTTCTCCATAACCGCGTTCATAACGACGTACTGGTGCGTGGGCACCCAGCGAGTTCCCAAGCCGAAGTGCAGCAAGCTGCGGACGCACCAGTGCATAGACTATGGCGTGAACGAGACCGACCCGAACAAGGTGGTGTACAGCTGGGAGACCGGGGACGACAGGTTCCTGTTCCGCCAGTTTCACACCGGCATCTGGTCCTCGTGTGAGGAAAACATCCACGATGAAAGTAAGAGGAGAAGGTGTGTGTGTGTGTGTGTGTGTGTGTGTGTGTGACCTCAAACCTGGCCTAACTTTCTAACTCACAGTTAGACTGTTATTTGATGCTAATCAACGAGAAAAACACTATTTAGAGTTCTGCATGGGTTAAGTTTTATTGTTAGGCTAATTGTTTCTTGGTGCCATTTATTTGAAAATCCATTTTAAAAGCTTAAAAATAAGTTTTGTTAGGCAGCTAGAATTGCATGCAGATGGCTGCTTGTTCTTATTTTAATGTCCTCTTCTCATCACAATTGTCATTATGTGACAATTGTGATCTATAAATAGTTCACAATTGTCATTATGTTCAGGTGTTTAATGAGACAGCAAGCTATGATTCACAATCTAAGACACAAACAAACAGATGTTCACTACTGAAATGTAGTAATTTCCTCTCCTTATTTGTTCTAATGTAGCACAAATCAAGTGCAGATTAGATGCTCCTTTTAAGGTTTTTCATTTCCTGATCATTTCAGGGTAATCCATTTATAAGAATTATAGAATTGGAGAGATCTGAAAAACGTTATATCCAGTTTTAGTTGGCTTAAAATACAAAGTGAAAGCAGTGGACACTCACACTGTGGTATGGAACTTAATCTAACACCTGAATGACCAGAATGTGAGATTTAAACCTTTTAGAAGAAAAAACAACGACTGATGTGTGTGAGAGCTCCACTCATAGGGGATCACAGTAGGATGAGAGATGACTTGCAAAGGTAACATTCTGCAGGAGGGAAGGTGGGCATCAGGTCACACTAGTCCTCTCTGATTAAACTACTCCAGCTGTCTCTGAGATGACGAAACAGCCTAGTACTGTGCTAATAATACATATTTTTACAATGAACTGCACAGTGAGATTATTTAAGCAGGAATTGCTAGCACATGCCCATCTCATCAAGTGGCTGTACGTTGGAGGGGGTGGGGGGCTGAGACGGCTTGAGTTAATAAGGATTATGTAACAGGGGCCTTGATGAGTTTTTCCTCAAAACAGCTGTTGCCACCCTACTTCTACCTGATTAAAGTGCTCCACTTACAACAAATCCAGCGCCACGCTCCGCGCGACAGATGACAGAGGGGGAAAAAAATCGCATCTGCAGGAATGTGCCGTGTCAAGGGTCATTTTTTATATCCTGTTTGTTAAGTTTACACAGGCTCTCATTACACATCAGACTGTGTTTGAGTTTCGACAGACACGTCTGTTATTACAGTTTTTTAATCTGTTCTATCATTGTAATTCTGTGCAATGTATCTGTAATTCAATAGGACAAGAAGCAGATGTTGCGCGGCCTTGCCAACGCACCATCTGGTGACACTGAATTAGAGGCCAAAAAGCTGCACTTCTCAGATATACCTCTTATTTAACAGTCTGTTTATTCATTTTTAGAACTGTTGACCTCCGCAGTCTGTGCTGCCGTAGTGACAGCTCAGAAACGCACAAGCAACTAAACGACGACTTAAAAGTTCAAACACCGAACATTTATTACAGTGGGAAAGAGGTGAATATGCAAGTAATGACAAGCAGATAAACTCAGTTCAGACACAGCTCTTTACCATCATAACAGGGAAAACGCCAGGAACAGTAATTAATGAGGGAAGAATCTGGAGTAAAACATTAAATAGTTACCATGACTTAATGCTTTGTAGACAATCTGGTGACCGGTATGAGATGACATAACACAGGATAAACTTTGACAGCGTAGATTCACCTGGTAAGAGGTGTCACTCTGAGGTCTGAGCTGATCCTGCTCAACACATCTGGATTGAAATTGGGAATTAAAGACAAATTAGGACTTAAGAATTAAGTTCAGCACAAAGATTGTTTGGTAACAGTTTACGTTTTGTTCTGAAACACATCATAGAGAATTCAGTTCTAACTGTGTTTTTTCCTGCTAGGTGAGAGATGCAGAAGCTTCATTGATTTGGCCCCAGCATCAGAGAAAGGTGAGTGACTGCTTCTCATTATGAGGAGTTCCATCCCAAGGCCCACTGGGAACACTAATGGGACATTGTTTATTTGTGTGAAGTGCCTTATGTTTATTTATTTGCCTTTCTGATGTAGCTAAAAACATACAATACCTGAGAAAAAACATTCACCAACCCATAATACCTTTTCTGCAGCATAGCTGGTGTGCTCCCAGCTCTAAAATCAGAAAGTGGGTATGATTATGATTTAACATGGAACCATAAAGGCACAGAGAAATCACACTGGGTGTTAAGGTCAGCTGTGCCGACATGGTCCTTTGAGAAATGCTCATTTCCTGTCGCTCTGCAAAGTGTCAGAATGACTGAATAGCAAGACTGTAGCCAGATTACATTTGGCGTGATTAATTGCAAAGCAGAATAAGATTTCCAGTGGGCTGGAGAGCTCTGACATAAATTGAAACTGAACAGCTGCCTATCAGTTGAAAGTGTTAACATCTGCTCATGTATGCTGAACCCTGAAATGTTGGATTAAATCTAACTCAAACCTTTGCCTGGCTTACAACTTGACTGTGGTAATGTAAGGGTGTTTTTAGACTGATTCATGGACCAACACTGAACTCTACTCCACTTAAAACAACATACAGCCTAACGAGACATGTTCGCTGTTTGTTGGAAATACATATACACAGAAATACACTATATTAATCTGCTCTTAAAGACTTCAGTGTAACTGTAATTATTAATTATATGAAACTTTAATTATATAAAATTAAAATAATAATAATAAATAAAAAAATAGATACAATAATAAATATGTTAAATGTTATAAACCAGGATCTTTCTCACAGTAATATTTGATTTACTGTGGTTGTATTTAAATGTTTTGCAGGGATGCTGTGGCTCTCGCTGATTTCTGAATTGCTGTACATCATTCTGCTGGTGGTTGGCTTCAGCCTCATGTGTCTGGAGCTGGTCCACACCAGCAACGTCATCGATGGACTCAAGCTCAATGCCTTCGCTGCCATCTTCACTGTGCTGTCAGGTAGTTTGAGTCAGTTTCTTACTATTTGAAACGTGCTGTTGCTGACACATTGAACTGGTGTGTGATTCCATTTTCTCTGACCATGATGAGATTTGAGAAAGGGCTTCTTCCGAATGTGGGAGGTGGAGCATGTTACATCCCACTTCATGACACGGGAAAGATAAAACCTACGTCATTTGCTTTTAATAATAATTTACAAGCTGACCTGCACCATCACTGAAAATGTAATTCTGTTGCAATTCAAGGAACCAGTTTCCCTTTGTTGATCAGGAATAAATCCCGACGTATCCAATGACGTAGGAGCACAGTTAATAACAGAACCCATTATAGGTGAAGAAATGAATGAAGGTGATGAGAACAACAACATTTGAAGTTTTATAAACTGCACATGCACATTGTTGTATATACTGTATGGAAAGGCTTTGCATCTGCACCAAATGTCCTACAGTCAACTTTACAGTGTCCCTATGATTTTCAGGTCTTCTTGGCATGGTGGCTCATGTGATGTATACCCAGGTCTTCCAGGTCACCGTTAGCCATGGACCACCCGACTGGAGGCCTTACAACTGGGACTATGGCTGGTCCTTCTGGTATGACTCCACAGACACACAGCAGAACTCATATATGGTGATGGAATCATACTATATGTGGTATTTGAAACGATATATATAGCAGTTAACTTACCCATTAAGTGTAAAGACGATGGACCATCCTGCACTGTGAATCACTAAATAGTCAGTTGTAGCTCTGCTCTCGCCGGCATCACTGCCTCTAATGAAAAAAGCCCAAAGCTCTCATGTTATGGTCGGATTAGGCTTTGGTGTCCAAAGCCCCAATACAGGCGCGATTGGAATTGCATAAGGGGATAATATTTCACTCCTTTACAATATGGACAGTATGCTGAGAATTCATTTTAGAGACTGAACCATTCTTTGACCTGTTGTGTGTGAAAAGTACACCAGACAATGATTTGGTTGTCTGATCTCGCACGCCTCCTGCATGTTGGAGGAAAGGCGGGACGTAAAACCATTGACACTAATCTTTAGCAAACGCTGGCAAAATATTGATGGAAAAATGTCAAAACACAATATGGATCGTGTCCCTTCGTAGAGGTTTAACTGAGTGTTATAGTGCTGAATTGAAAGCTGTGTCTCTGTTTTGTTTCAGCATTGCCTGGGCATCCTTTACCTGCTGCATGGGCGCGTCAGTCACCACCATCAACTCCTACACGAAGACCGTCATCGAGTTCAGGCACAAACGCAAGACCTTTGAGCAAAGTATCCGCGAGGAGGATGCAAGGGAGGCTTTCGGATATTTACGGGAACATTCGGTGCGCTCCCTCTCCAAATCTGTGGAGATTTACTCCAGCCAGAGCATTCAAGGTGGCAGGAAAACTCCCATACCTGCTGACTCTCTGGATCTGAGCGACATTACAGCATCTTTAGGAGAAGAACAGTGCTGAGCGTGATAGTGGTGTGACACATTAGTAGGCGGAGGTGCTGTTGTTCACCTTCATCTGGTTGGGGTTCAGTATGGCATGAACAACTAACAGGACTCCAAGCCACATTACTTGCTCCATTAAATACATTTGAACACTGCCTTAAGGGAAATAGGTCCGGGATATTCAAGAATGATGGAAAGAATGATGAAAAAAGGTGTTTTACTGATTGTGCACCCTGCCACCATGTAGACTGGAGAGAAAGTCTGAGGTGTAGGGTGTCTCTAAAAGCCTTATTGTTTCAGTAAATGATCAATCAATGCAAAAATAAAAATGTTCAGTGTTCAGTTAATGTCAAAGCCACAAATACTTTCTGCAAATAATGTGCCTACATATATGAACTGTATATAAGCAAGGAAGTGTAAATGTGCAGCCTGACTGTACACACAGTAATTGTATTGTGCATATTTTCATTTTTAGATGTTCATTATCTGTTACATTTATTGTTATGCAAAGCTCAGATGAACATTTTCTGAACACCTTTGATAAATCCAGTTTGAATCACAAAAAAAAACTTCAGACAACTTGTGATGGCATGATGAGAATGATCAAACCTCTGTACACCTTTTGTTAATCCACATAAGAGAGAAGGTAATAAAATGGTATACTGTATGCTATGTTTTTGAGTGACTCTTGGCAGTTTACCTAAGCTGGAGCTTTGGTTGCCACCTACTACTAGTAGGCTACTGCTCTACTCTCTGACTGTCAGATGTTTGATACCTGCATCAATTCAATTTGGTTTTATTTATATAGCGCCAAATCTAAAAAAAATGTCATCTCAAGGCGCGTTACATTGTAAGGTTTAAGACCTTACAACATATAAACAAAACAGAATAATGTGAAAAACCCAACAGTCCAACCTGAGCAAGGACTTCAGCGACAATGGAAAAAACTAAAACTGAAAGTAAAATACTCAAAATTTATGAGGTCTTTGATATATTATTATTATAGTGTATAGGTTATATTGACATTAAGTGTTTTGTACTCGAGGAGAAGTATTTTAAATTTGAAATTCTACTCTAGAGACAATGGAGAGAAGCTAATGTAGGAGAAAAATGATCTCTCTGGTTAATTTCAGTCAGTTCAAAACTATTCCTCAGGCGAAAGAAGGCAGTTCTAGATATTTCTTTTATGTAAGGGTTAAAGGAGTTATCCTCCTTTCTCCGCACAAGATTACACAGAAATGATGTCTCTCACCTTATTCAGAAGTAATGCAGGAAACTATTCAGTAGTAGTCATATTTATGAACTGTGGGTTTTAGTTTAGGACTTACGAACTAACTGTGAGGATCCATGGATGGTTTAATAAACGTTCAGCTCTGTGGTAATGTATATATAATGCCTACAGAGGGCAGTGTTGTCTTCATTGTCTTCGACTGTGCTCAAAATTACATTGCTTTTTGTTAGTGGCTTATTTTTCATTAATCATTTTGAGTTTCAACATAATTCTAATAATTACAATTTTCTTTTGCTTTCTTTTATTTTTGTCTCACATTAATCAAGATTTAACAGACAGAATATTAACAACTCTAGTTATGATACAATACAATTTCATTATAAATGGCACAACATCCGACATGGTGAATATATTGTATCATACTGTACCTATTTACCATACGAGGCTTCTACACTACTACTGAAATGTTGAAATATATTATATTACTATTAAAATATATTTGTAAAAAAGGTGCATAAAGAGGTGAGCCTGCATGGGGCCGCTGCAGTAGCTGTCTGTGTACTGCAGGAATGAATGTATTATCTCTGCAGACATCACCACAGTAGAGAGTTGCACTGTTGTTTTGATGCAAAACCATTACAAGGCTGAGTCAGTCATTAAATATCCATGCTGTTAGGATCAAGTCCAAGCCATTTGTTCAGTAGCCGTCATCATACTCATTCTGGGCTTGTTGTCGAGCCAACATGGCCTGAATGAGTGCGCTGGAGCCTAAAGGTGCTGGGTTTTGTGGGGAGGTAGGAACCCACTGAATCCTGCCCTCGTCCTCTGCTCTCTCCCTGGCTTGCATGACTTGCATCATAACACCCGACACAGAGGATGGCGGATCACCTGCATCTTCTGCTCGGTCCTCTGCTCTTTGTCGGGCTTGCATAGCCTGAATGAGAGCACTGGATCTGGTAACAGGATTTTCAGAAAAACCCGTTGTACTGAAATATTCATCCCTCTCTCTGGCTTGCATGGATGGTGCATGGGAGGTAAAGGATGATGTGCGATTATCACGCATCTGGTACAAATCTTCATCGGGGTCGTCAGCTCTTTGACGAGCCAACATGGCCTGCACCAGAGCGCTGGAGGTGGAGATGTCGGCAGGAACGGGCACTCCACCGATGTTGTGTCTTTCTTGTTGTTCGTCGAGCTGCTGCTGAGCGAGTAAAGCTTCTCTGGTGTGCTGGAGGACAAGAGAAAACACAGAGTGACCTCGCTGGCGAAGTAAAGTATGAAAAGCGATAAATTGAAATGAAGGAATATTCACAACCAACCTTTTTTAGATTTGTCTGTTTGTTTGTTTTGTTAAACTGAGATGTTTGGAGATTCTGGAGCTTGTCTAACAGGTAGGACTTGTCTTTTCCCTCCTGGTGAAAGAAAAACAGACATTGATAAGACATATTTTATGGATGTTTAAACAGCCGCACACATATTGCACAATTAAAAATAAACACATAGTGTGTGTAAAATAAATTCAAACACACTCACATTAACAATCTGTTTTCTCAGAAGAACAATGAGCTCCTTGCGTCCCTGAGTGACTTCCCAGAAGATATATATGATCATTCTGAGCAGAACAAATATGATCAGATAAAAAAAGTTTATAATATCATATATACCAATTTTCATGTTACAAAGTAATCAAGGTCTCATTTATCTCGTTGACCTATTAAGTGCATCTAATTATATTTTTTCTACATTCACAGTTCGCAGGATGAATAGAAAAGAAATTTTGTGATCTCCTGACTATATTATATCAGTATTTTAATTTGTCCTGTGCTTGACCACGGTCAATGCTCAACTGTACTTTTTAAGTGCTAAATAGGAAATAGCATAATAGCTGCACAACCACCAGTTATTAGCACTGTGAGTATTTTAGCATGTGCCATCAGCATTTAGCTCAAAACAGCACAAATTCAAATATAACCTCATCGATCCACTAGCACGGCTGTAGACTGTTCCTATTAATCATTTAACTATGAAGTCATTTAGTTGATGAGAACGCTAAATACATCCAGGAGATAACCAGGAAGATCATGTGATATCATTCAAGTTGAACAATGTCTGTGCTAAATGGACTTTGATTTGTTTTATTAACTGCTATTCACAACGTCACCGAACAACTTTTGATCTACAGCTGCTACAGTGCCTATAAAACATATTCACAGCCCAGCAAACCCCCGCAAAGCTTGTGGAAGTAAAGTGTTAAATTTAGTTAAATCCTGGAGGAAAACCTGATGCAACCTGCAAGATACCTGCTGCTTAGGACAAGATTGCCCAAAAATAAATCCAATGATGACTTTTGAGACTAATTTTCACAATTAATGAGGCGTGGAGATCTATAAATGGTATTGTGCTACTCTAAAATCCCATTATTGATGTGAGAGTAGTACAGTATGTGTAACACACACAGAGCACTTCATCAATGCACTTACAGGATTATTAGTGTGACAATAAAATAAAATATTTCACTCCTGATGATGTTGTAGTAAATCCAGATGACCCACTGAGAACCGGGAAGGTCCTCCAGGTGGTTTATCCACACTCCAACTACACCGAAGGAGTTGTTGAGTCCCCGAAAAGGACCACAGTGCTCTGAGGGAGTCAGACTGCAGACAGCAGGACAGTGTGAACAAAACTAAACTGAAGTTTGATTTGGCAACAACCAAAAGAAATCACAGAAAAGTTGCTGCTAAAATAGGTAACAACCTCCTACCTCCAGGAAATGTATGCAACTATGGACAAGGCTCCCACAAAGAAAGGGAAGAAGAGGAGGGCGATGAAAATGGTTTGCATCTGAGCTGCCCGGCCTGTTTGCCTGGGAGGCTGGCAGTTCTGTGTTAGGCTGACCTGGGCAAGAGCAAAAACACACCATTCAATCACACACATGCACATACACAAATGCTATGTTCAGCCATTATATTCAGGATTACAAAAAACCACAAGCTCATTTCGTTGGCTGTGTTTCACTCTGTAATCAAAAACACAAGGATCCCATCAGAGCATTTGAATAGCATTGCTTCAAAGGTCATTCAGCATTAAACATTCAGCAACACTAGATCTGGCCTGGGTCACATTACAAATTGTACAGAGGACATTTTTCTTCTGGAATTAGTTGACCCTCCCTCACACAGTGCAACGCAATGCAATGCAAAAACTCTATTCCACAAACACAAAACCGTGTCCGCCTTTTCCATAACAGAAAACAAAGCATGCGATCAATATAATGAGACGCCTTAAATTAATTATTAACCCACGTAGACAAATAGAGTAACACGAGCTTTAAAAGAGTGTATAGAGCTGCTCAAGCGATGACATCGTCTCTGCTGATGCTGGTGTGTCATCGTGGGAGTTTAGTTTACAAAGCTCCCAAACTATGTGAACCTGTATTTACCTTCTTTAGGTAAAACAAGAGAAAGAATTTGAGAATCTGGATGGCCGGCAGCAGCGGAGCAAAGTAGATTCCAATCCTATGGAGAGAGGAGGATCCACTTTACTAGAAAACTCAGACAGTCAAAGTGTCAATTTATTATTTATAAGCAATAACTCTATTTTTTTTACCAGGCTAGTGTCTGTGCATAGATGATTTCAAGGACATTTCTGGCTACATCAAACTCTGGAACGCCGCCATGTGGTCGTAATCTGGTGCCAATCACACTGCAATAGAGAAATTATTCATAAAACTTATATATGAAATTGATATTCCCAGTTTATATAGATGTTAATAACTGACTTTGTGTCACTCACTTGCTGAGAAATTCTCCAAAGAAGGAGCCCAACATCAAAAAGAGGAAGTCAACGATGACCAGGCGATACAAAGCCTGTCCTACCATGGACTCCCAGCACTGTGAAGAACACGTTAGGTGGGAGGCGAATGAAGGTTCATCTGCTGAAACTAATGTTGGTTTAGTTTAAGAAAGACAGTGATGTCCAGGTCTTACCGAAAACGTCTCAGCCACCACATTCATCCAGTAATAACACAAAACGCCCAGAATGGACACCTTCAGAAAGACATTTCTGCAAGTGGGAAAAAATCAAAAGCATTGTTGGGCAGGCTGAATTCATGCCATTCTGGGAACCAAGCTTATTTGTTTCCTTGCTGAGAGGTAGATGAGAAGACTGAAGCTACATCCAGCAGCTGGTTAGCTCAGTTAGTGAAGCCTGAAAACAGGGAGGAACAGCAACCAGGGCTTTCACCGAAGATAACTGTACCTAGTTTGTTTAATCTGTTCGCATAATTGTATAAAAAAGTGCAAAAACAGCCTGGTTATGGATATTATTAAGCATTATTAAGGTTAAATGATAAAAGAAAGAGAGCTAGAGTGAATAGAGCCACTAACATACATATGTTCGTACATATAATTAATTCAAATATGTGTTTAAATTTGCAATAAACGTTCCAGCTTCAGGTTGAGGGCTAAGTTCTGGAGCACTAACTGGCTGCTGGCTCCAGTTCTGCACTGAACAAACAAATATGTGAGTGGTGTCATCTTCTCATCAGCAAGATGGAAAATAAGCATATCTCCCAACATTTCTATGACCTCTAGAAGCATATTATTATTGCTCTCCTCTTGATTGAACCTTGACCTACGCTCTGACCTGACTACCAGCGCGTAGATCTGACTCCGGTGGCTGGAGTAGTGCTCAAACTTATTGAAGAGGGAGTAGAAGAGAGGGACAACCAGATTCATCAGAGACACGACGAAGGGAACCAGAAGAGTCTTTGCCTCCTGAAGCAGAGACCAGCTGGCAGCATCTGATTTCAGTAGCTATAAAGGAAATTGAAGGAGATCAGATCAAGACAGTGCTTTGCAATAAACTGTATGCTGTGTACAAAGAAAAGAACCAAACCCTGGGCTGGTTGTAAAGTACTTGACGCATTACCATGAGGAAACTGTGAGGTTATGGTGCATGTTGACAGTAAGCAGCTTATGACCACGCCATAAAGCGTTATCATCCACAGTTTCTCCACAAATAGAACTAAACTGATCTTTTCTTTTTCATTTTCCACAAAGACCTAGAGACAAATCTATGATACATATAAAACACATTCTAATTTAACCTTAAGAATACTTATTCAGTCTTGACTTTGCATGTACCTGCTGCTCATAGAGGCAGAGATAATAGACGCTAGCTCCACAGCCTATGGCCAAGCAGGTGGAGAGCAGCCAGGAACCCAGATAAACACCAAAGCGACTCAGTTTTTCAGAGAGGGTTAGAAGCCTTCTCTGGGCCTTTTCTGATAAAGACTCCTGGAGAAATGGCAACAGGACAGGGTGGTGGAAAATAACGAGATGTGTCAATCAATATTTCTAAAAGCTATTTGTGTGACAGTTTATCATGAAAACAACTTTTACTTGTGAATATGTCATGTATATAAATGCCTCCCATGTTGCTTTGAAACACATAAACAGTCACCTTTAGTTGGACACGGAGGTTGTTCTTGCGCTGTCTCACGGTTCTCTCGCTGGTTATACTAAAATCCCAGCTACACAGAAGTTGCCACGCACTTTGTGAAGCTGGGTCTGCTAGTACATAGTTTTTCTTAAATGATCTCGCCATGCTGCACAACATGGATATGGAAATCAGATACCATCCATATGTTCAAACGGCTATAAACCAATAAGGATAATTCATGCAAATGTTTGGAACGTGGGGACTAACCTAAATATTAGTGCAATTCCACACAGCACCATGTAGACTGCAATGGTGAAGAAATAGGCCAACTGCATGTTGTATTTCACCTGCCCCACAAAGGTTTCATTGCTGTATCCACCATAATACATGATGGTGTAGTTGAAGTAACCCTGGCAAAACAAAGAACAAAAGCAACAACAACAACAACAAAAGAAGAAATGTATTATTATTATGTGGAAAGTTGATTCAGTTATGCTGCCGTCATCCACTATAATAAACTACTGCACTTTTAAATTAGACTGTGATCATAAACGTAGTCGCTGAGGTAATCTGGTTATAAAGGTAAAGGTATGTAAGATAAGAGCCAGCACTTACAACTCCAGTCAGTATCTCCAGTCCCCTGAAGCTCACATTTGCGGGTATGTTGGGTGAGGGGTCATAAACAAGCAGCGGGATGGTGATAAAGCCGAAGTTAATTAGGAACGAGAGGATGTTGAACATGAGCAGCCACTTGAGGAATGCGAAATAGGAGAGGACGCTGGTGCCGAACCTGCCGCTAATCTCTTTCATGATTCCCTGCCACAGTTCCAGGGTCTGGCTGGCTGACTTCATACTGTAGCGGCACCTGCGCAGTGTCTGAGAGAACAACATGTCACATAGCAGATCAGGTTAGGATGTGACAAATTTGGTGTAGCAGCATGGTTGCACTTACTCGTGACATGCTCTCAGAGCAATCAGCAAAACATGAGAACTGGTGAGACTGAGTGGACGACTTCAATGCCAGTACTTGGGTCCTGTTGACAACATTAAGCTCATAAAGTCACTAGTCAAACCCTCAAACTCCTGATAAATTACAACATCTGCCACAATGGTGTAGCCTGCAGCTAAACGCTTGGGCTTTTTTTTTGCTTGTGTAATGTGCTTTGAAACATGATTGTGCCTGTTCAAATCTACAACTGTTGCTCCACTGACCTGTTTGGCAACACCACCAAGCTATGCATTACGTTCAGGCGTAGTGCTATTCATTTTACGATCCTCAGCAGGGTGTAATGGTTAAATCGATAAGTAGAAAAACACTCACAAGGAAGCTTATCATCTTTAACTGCTTGTGATTAAATATCTGACCTTATATGTTTCTTTGCCCCATAGCTCATTGGAAGGTCCCGAATGGCCTGGATTCGGTCCCTTGTTGACAGCGCAACAAGTTCCCTGACTAGGTTCTGCTCCACTGCCACACACAAGATGACGAAACAAGTCAACTTTCCACGCTATGGCTACCATCCAGAATGATTAGGCATCACACATTACATTTCAGAGCCTCAGGAGCCATCTAACGCCAGCACCCTCTCACCATTCTCCATCTCATTCGTGATGGCCTCCTCTGTGAATGCTAGACGGGAAGGATCCGCGTCGGGGAACATGCTCATCCTTCTCATGCCCCTCCATCGCACTGTCATGTTAGCTGGGAAGAGAATAGATTCACTGGTTTAAACTGTGAACTCTACTATAATAAGTATACCCCACTACATTAACCCCACCATTTCCAGCTGCAGCATGTTTACCCCTTTCCAATATAATGCAATCCTCCTCAGCACCTCAGCCATCCTACTAAATCTTTATCATTGAAGTAATAGCAGGGGATGGAGTTGTACTCGAGTGGATTACATGTATAAGTGTTTTGCACGCCTCGTTTAGGCTTCTTAGTAGACAGCACTGTAATACTTTTGTAGTTTTGTAGTACTATTTCTACACTGTAGAATACTTATCAAAGATGCTTATTTCACTACTGGTGGTGCTTCTACTGAATAACCTTTGAGATGTACATATTACCTCTGTAAATAAACTGATAGCAGTGCAATATACAGTTTGTGCTACTGTGGGCGCTGTCATTACGTGATCTTTTCTTCTTATTAAAACCAATGATATTGGTGTAACTGCCCATCAAACTATGCAAAACTACTGTGCTGACAGTGAAACCACTGTAACTTCTGTCAGATTACTAATATCAGCAAGCCAGTCAGCAGGAATCAAGCAGAATTGTGAGGCTGTAATTGTGTCTAATAATAGCTTGGGTTAAAAATTGCAGTTAACATGTTCACAATGCTGATGCAAATTTTTTAAAATAATTAACTGCATATAAGTTCAGTGTGATAAAATGCTACTAATAGCGTGTAGCATTAAACACAGGTTGAACTGTGACTGGTGGGTACAGGAATGTCTATGGTGTGTGTGTGTGTGTGTGGCAGATCAAATTTCTTCAACCTTAGAACATGGCAGGAAGGGAAAATTTAGTCCTAAATCTGTAAATTGTGTTAGTTGTTCAAGGATTACGTTACAGTGCAACACAAAGGACACAATGAACGTCCACTTGGACTCATGCAAACAATGTCCTTCAGCCAAAATCCCCTCCACTTGTTTTTTTTTTTGCCAACTTCCTTGCTTTACATGTCATTTATCTTTGCGCAGCCTCCATCAATAATTATCCAGTTGGATTTTGTTGGGTTAATTGGTGATTAAAGTTTACAGGTCGACACAAAAGTGGTTTTTCTGTTATTGTTTTCAATTGTTAACTTACGATGTATAAAATAATTTGCTCAGTGATACCATAGCAACAGTGTGAACACTTGCAGTGACTTTGACTGTCAAATGAATGAGACTGTCAAAAGTAGCAGTTACGTATAGTAAAAGCATAATTTGATTATTACCTGACAGCGAAGAAGGAAGTGGAATAGATGGTGATCGATCATGAGACTCAAGGTTGATTTGGAAAGTATTGTGACCTAAAGTGGAGGAGCAGAAATAACAACAGAGGTGTCACATAGCAACACACAGAGAGACGTACACAGAATAGTCACGCCAGCTGACATAGTACAACAAATGATCTGCCCAGTACTCAGAAGACTATGCTGGACAGAGATTTAACGTCAGACACCCACTGAGGTTATGCTGCCACAAAGGACTCTCGGGGTGTGTTGGGATGAGGCCCATGGGGATACTCTCTCTGCCCCTGCAGCTCTCCTCCTGCCAGCCCCCCCAAGGTATTCTTCCAACTGCATCATCGCCGCTGGTCTGAGCTACAGATGAGTGACGTGTGTCTGCCCTGTCGCCCCACCAGGCTGGGTCTTCCCTGGCATAAGGATTAGCGTGATGAGTTTTGCTGGAAGACCTAGAAGCCACACGGAGCAAAATCAACTTTAGTGCTTATCACCGAGGTCAAACAGTCTGTGTCTCTGGCACCTAAAAGTACAAGCATTGTCCGTTCAAGAAAGGAAGTAGGCTCTCAAGTCACGATTACGCTGTGACTGCCTGTAAGTAAACATAAGGGGACTAATCAAACTTAAGCCTTAAGGTTCTTTCTCAGAAGATTAAATCTTTGATCTTACTCAAGCATTTCTACCGCCTGGAATCAAATAATAGATACCATATCCAGACAGCTGCCTGTTCCTTCAGAACATCCTGTTCATTCTTTCACATGCCCTCTGATTAAATGTACAAACACAGCACGCAGCACTCACTCAAACTATAGTTATAGTTTTTATGTTAATATGTTTCCACAGACCTTCTGTCAATTTCCAGGGTCTCGCTGTCATGGTATGCAGGGTTTAAAAATCCGCTGTGCCGAGCGCTTGTCATGAGATCTTTCAAATGAACCCTTTCTCTTTCTTTTAGAGACAGCGACAATCCTTCAGCTCAGCCTGCTTTAGTCGCTCCTCATAATGCTCATGTCTGTGGTCCAGTTCCAGTAATACACCACAGTAACTTGTTCTGTTGAGTAAACAAAGAGATAACTATACCAGTGTGACTTGAGCTGTCGTGAGAAAGAAAAGCATTTACGTTTGCCTGCATTAAAATTCTATACAGACTACAGTTGTCAGCTTCGTTAACAACCTAATGAAGCAGCATTGCTTATCGAGGCTTTCTGTGCTGAGAGCGACCGCTATTGTCAAAGGAGGCACGTGTAATTTAATCCCATCCTCATCTGATCATCATTAATTCAGAAAGTAGGTTTGGTTTCTAGCACATGACATGATAGGAAAATCTAAATAAAACAAACAAAAGTAGGAAACTAGGAAATAACAGTCAGTTAGACTGAAAAATAAAAAAACTTCATGAAGTGACACTGTACTAAATGAGATATGGATGAAATAAAACGTTTTCATGTAGCCAGCTCTGCTTACCTGGTTGTAAAGATGAGAGACTTCTGAAAACGTTGATCCTGGATATGTTTTGTAGAAGAGAGTTGAATAACAGTCACAGTCAGTGATGAGTAAGCCTGAGCTCCACCGTCAGTGTGATCGAACGAAGCACTGTGTGACCAGCAGGGAGTTTGTGTTAAACACATACATACTTCCTGCTAATCACAAAGTCCTGGAAAAGGTAAAAGTCCACTGCTTCTTCCCTTAGTTTTTTATAACAGATCGCTGTTAACATAGCTGAACAAATTTCTCTCCTGGGGAGCAGGATTCGCCAAGAACTGCTTCTTTATAATGTGTAAGATGATAATGTAGCCCGTAGACCACTATTCATTAAAGAGCGCATCCTCCTTTTTTATACCGTGAAACTTCCTGTCAGTCAGGGGCTAGATGATGTTTTCATGATGACTCCAGACTTCTGATAGAAAGTACAAGCTACATGTTCCAAGGTGCAAGACAATAGACAAGACAAGGAAAAGGAAAAACTGTACAAAACAGAACATGCTGGTGAGCTACATAAAGGGAAGTGTAGAGTCAAGTGTTTTCACAGGGTCCAAAAGTCAGACAGTCTGTCTTGGTCTACTGCCCCTGGTCTGGTTTTTTTTTTTTTCCTTCATCAGAAGTCTCTACAAGTTGTCTAACTTTGTGAAAGTGCATTAATACACTAGACAAACATACCAAAATATTATGATTTCTTGGTCTGTGTTGCACACATATTTTTTTTACCAAATTAATTTAAATAAAAAAGTATTTTAAATTATTGCCAAGTAAATCAAATAAGTCAGACCACAAGGATTCATTTTAAGACATTAAAATCATCTGTTTTACATGTAACATACTCTGTGTCAGCAACTCCTGACTTAATATCAACTTTAGAAAGTCTCTCAGCAGCCTGTTAGAAGCTCAGTCAGATCTATCATGAGGCAAACTCCAGTGTTAGACCCAACCACAGAACTTGACATGACAGATAAAATGATTTCCCATCACATAATTAAATATATAGTGTAATATTTATAAATTTATATTTTTGATTATTTATTGGTTAGGTATGTAAATGTAACATAAATTATGTGTCGATTAATGTCCGTATTTAATAATTGAATGGCACATTTAAACATTTATTTAATGCTATATATGATGTGTTATATTTATTGTATTGTGGCACTCTAACAGAATAGGCAATGTATTTTGAATTATAAGTGAACAGATATTTTGAACAGTGCGCTGGGATAAAGGAAAACATTCGGAGGTACAGAAATAAAAACTTCCTTTGGAGCCGCATCCACAATCAGGAAGTGGAGCGCGGATCCTCCTGACAGCTGGAGCGACGGAGTCTGCTAACGACGGCTTCATGTCCAGCCGCCAGTGACACCGGTGCTGTCCGATCAATACTCGTAGTTAGTCCGTGAGAGGCGGGGAGGATGGAGGTCGACGCAGGTAAAAGTCCCCGCGGTGTTCAGCCGTGCTTTCTATGTGTTCGTTAAACTTTAGCTAAGCAGCTAGCGATGCTAGCGCCGAAGTTAGATCCGATAGCTGCCGAGACGGATGCATGTCCCGCGAGCGCGAAACGATTTGACGGGGATCTTCGGGAGAGCTTCGGTAAAAAGAGTTTAGGGAGTTAAATTTAGTTTCTGCTTTTTCCTTCACTCGATGGAAACGTCGCTGTTTGCAGTTTAACTAACCGCCTGAGACTTTGTGTCTCACACGGGAAAAACACGCGACGCTGGAGGCGAAAAAGTGGCCACACGTCATGTTTTCACCTTTGAACAGATGTGACGGGACTAATATTTTCTCTACCAACAGCCTCTACAGCCCATCCAGAAGCTCAAAACTTTTATTCTTACAGTAATTACAGTGAATAACGCAGATATCTCATATTCCACCTGGATACAGTCTCACGTTCAGAGAGACAGACGCACAAAAGAACTGGCATGGTGGTGGAAATGTGAGGGTCTGGGGCTGCTTGTTTGGGGGGGTTGGATGTATGTGTAATAAGGGTCTTGTTATTTACAAAAACGGTGACCATGTCTGTAGGGTTCACAAACTTTCATGCAGCACTTTTGTACTGATTTAAATGGTTTTCATGAAGTCAGCTGGCTGTTATTTTCTTTTTAATCCATTATTTGACTCGTCTCTGAAGAAAATCATGTCCAGGGAGAAGGTGGCTTGTTTTTGTAGGTTATTTTTTGATTGGCTAATCAACTGTACTAGATTGCAGCTTAGTTTTAAATGCCTTTAAATATGTTTCACTCTGTGCCTGAAACATTCATTTATGATGTTGTGAAAGAGTATTGTATTATGTATTATGTATATATATATATATATATATATATATTTAATGTATTTATTTGTTCTGTTTCAAAGGAACAGATGGAAATGAACTGTTCCATTTTTATTAATCTTTTCTAAGTGTTCTACACTGACCGTAGTGGTAAAGTGACCAGTAACCCCCTGCTGGACCAGCTCCCGAGCTATCAGTCCCTGCTGTACCGTAGGAAGCCATCGGGTGGTAGCGCCAAACGAAGAGGCAGCACCAGGTCACGTCTTGGCTCCTCTGGCAGCGTGAAATGGGGCATGAGCACTGTCACCAGACAGGAGAAACCGAAGGCTCAGACGTTGCAGAGACCCATCAGGGAGCTGCCCAAGACCATGGAGGAGAAACGTAAACACAAGTAGGAATTTGAATTGATGTGTTGAACGCGTCTGTTATTTAATGCAGGTTGTATATGCTGTAACAAGCGTTGTATTTAACTCTGTCACCTCTCAGGCGACAGCTGGATGAAGATCGCGAGCTCGGCGGCTGGGGGCAGTGGGTGCAAAACACTCGCAGGCATATGAAAAGGCTGAAGGATGAAGCGCAAGTGTGGCTGAAAGCCCTGCAGCTCTGGAGGGGAGACATCCACCTGATAGAGGGTGAGAGATTCCTCACTCTCTGAGAAGTTTAGGTTGCTACTAAGAGTTGTCAGAACATCGTTTTGCTGTACGGGAAATGCATCAGGTGTGGTTTTGTTGTTCCAGATTTTACTTCTCTCTTTTGTCTCCTTTCCATTCAACAGGCATGTTTGGGACGGGGATCCTGTCCTACTTCTCCTTCCTGCGCTTCCTGGTCATGCTCAACTTTATTATCTTTCTGCTCATGTTCAGCTTTGTCATGTTGCCCATCATCGTTGCGCCGTACGCTTCTGGGAATAGCACCTACAGCCAGACTAATGGTCTGTAAAAGTTTGTTCCAACCTCAACAGTAAGCTGAGCCTGAAATAGTCCGCAGCTTGACTTTTACCGTGTTGTGTTACAGGTAGTGTGTGCAGCGTGTATCCAAGCAGCGCTCGTCGAGGTCTGGTGATGTTTCGCGACCACCTCACAGATCTGCTCTCTGGTGAAGTAAGTTCTGTGTTCTACGACCTCTGGTTTAGTTGAGTGTTTTGTAGATCAGTGTGTGTGTGTGTGTGTGTGTGTGTGTATCATGCAGCCTCCTCAATCAGTGCTTGTGGCTTTCCTGCAGGGGTTTCTGGAACAGACCTATCTTTTCTACGGCTACTACAAAGTGGACAGGATAAACTTCTCCCACATCAGTTACAACCTGCCTCTGGCATACTTGTTGGCTACTATAGGCTATCTGTTTTTCAGCCTCATCTGGATTGTTAAAAGGTATTAAGAAAGCAAAAGTACAACACGTTAAACTGATTTGAACGAGCTTTTTTGCTAGTGTTTCTCTTCTCCCAGGTCTGCCACAGGATTCAAACGGAACCTGGTTAAGGACGAGGATCGCTTCCAGAGTTTTTGCAACAAGATCTTTGCAGGCTGGGATTTCTGTGTCACCGACAAGAACGCCGCAAGGCTGAAGAGGAGCAGTCTGCTCTATGAGCTCAAGGTTAGTTGACGGTTCTGCTGTGCTGGCGACATAAAGCGGCTTTATCCTGGGCGATGTTTACACAGAAACAGAAATGAGTTATAGTTTAGGTGGTGTTTTAAATGTTAAAGCAGCATAGTTGATCTTTTCCTTGTGTTTCCCCAGACGGATTTGGAGGAAGAGAGAATCAAGCAGAAAATCGCGGATCGCACACGCAGAGAGAGGTGTCGGATTTACCTCATCCGCCTCATCCTCAACCTCTTTGTCATTGGTGTGTTGGCTGGTTGCTTCTACAGCATCTATGTAGCCACCATCTTCTCCCAGCAAGCACAGACCACGGACGCAAAGGTAATTTAAAGGGCTTTGTGTTGCCACATGTCTGTTATTCTTATAGAAACTTTATTCAGACTATCAGGATGTTTCTCTGAGCGTTTCTCGTCATGTTTTAGGGTAACACATAGGCCTGAGCTTTGAGCGGATGCCAGTAGACGTCACAGAGCATCCCCTAAAACGTTTGCTGTTTTGCAGGACAACTCCTTTATGGCTCTCATCATCGAGTATCTGCCCTCAATCGTGATCACCTTGGCCAACTTCATAACTCCCCTCCTCTTCTCCGTTATCATCAACTACGAGGACTACTCTCCTGCCTTTGAGATCCGCTTCACCCTCATGAGGTACAATGGACCTGAACCTGACCTGAAAATGTATAGCATCAGAAATGCAGTGAGGACAAATAGCTGACTCTTTCTCTGTCCTCACAGGTGTGTCTTCATGCGGTTGACCAGTATTGGGGTTTTGCTCTTCTCGCTCTGGTCTCAGATCACCACATGCAAAGAAGGGGCCTGCATCTGTGGCTATAACTATGCGCTTTACTCTGTAAGTTCTCTCGCCGTGTGTGTAGGTGCCAACGGTGGAACCGAACCTGGTGTAGATCTCAGAAATGCATTTTCTCAATCAATGACTGTTAGCGTGTCTTTTATTTCTGCTCTGGTCCACAGTGTTGGGAGACCCGTGTTGGCCAGGAGATGTACAAACTGACGATATTTGACTTCATCATCATTGCAGCTGTCACCCTCTTTGTAGAGTTTCCCCGAAAGTACGTCCTCTCTTTTCCAGTTAAATTCTCATTTATCTGTGTTTGTGATAATCTTTTTTGGTTTTGAGACATTTTAAATGTGGTATTCAGTGATTCTTTATTGTTTGATTTGGTCCAGTTTCTCTTTTCTGTCATGATACTTTCAATTAGAAGGTTTGTCTCGTTAGTCATGTCTAAAAGTGTCCCTCCGTCACACTGTCCTGCTCAGGCTGATCGTGAAGTACTGTGACTGGGGCCTGGTCAAGTGGTGGGGCCAGCAGGAGTTTGCCATTCCCCAGAATGTGTTGGAGATCGTCTACGGTCAGACCATCTGCTGGATCGGCACGTTCTACTGTCCAATCCTGCCTGCCATCTGTACTATCAAGTACTTCTTTATCTTCTACATCAAAAAGGTGATTTTTTTTGCTGACCAGCCTTTTAGTTTGAGATGTCTGATTCTGGGCCATATGCCATATGTGCTCAAAGCCGCTCCTTTTTTCTTCTTCAGGTGTCATTAGTTAATAACTGCCGCCCAGCCACGCGTCCGTTCCGGGCGTCCAGCTCCAACTTCTTCTTCCTCGGCGTGCTGCTGATCGGCCTCGCTCTGGCCTGTGTGCCTGTTGCTGTCAGTGTAGCACAGTGAGTATTGACCTCTTGGTTTATGTTAATGGACCAACATAGAGGCTCCAGTGGATGTGTAGACAATATGCTGAATTTCACAGGCTCCATATAAATAGAAACAGAGTTGGATGCGAGTCTGTATATAAATGTGCAAACATTCCCTGCTACTGCTTTCATGTTGTCTCCACACACACACCTTCCCATGTGCGCAGAATCAACTGTTCCCAGGCCTGTGGACCGTTTGTTAACTACACAACCTCCTGGGAGGCGCTGCCAGCTTCAGTATCCCGGCTACCCAGTGGGATCCAAACCCTCCTGTTCACTCTCTCGTCAGAAGTCTTTGCTGTTTCCTTCTTTGTTGTTACATGGTATGCATTTCAGAGAGGCGATGCTGCGTTGAACAACAGTGTTTTCTCCTTTGGACTGTATTTTTATTCTATTATTTCCATTTTCTCTGCAGTTTGGCCATGTTTTATGTGATTGCACTTGCTGGTGCCCACAAGAGAGTTATTAACCAACTAAGAGAGCAGCTGGCCATGGTAAGTTTATTCAAGAATACATATTGTCTTTAGGATGTGGTCATGTCGACCTCCTTTCATGCAATTGTGTGTCGTGTTATTTCCCAGGAGGGCCGGGACAAACGTTTTCTCATCCAGAAGCTGTGCCAGGCCCAGAGTCTCTCAGCGAATAAATCCCCAGTGTTCAAAGCTCATCCACGCAGCAGAAGCGGAGGCAGCCCCAGCTACCACACCAGCTTCGCCAGCAATTACAATGAGGGGGTGTTCCTGGCACACCCACACCCTGACTCCTCCACACATGTGTGAGCCTCCAAACACAGAGCCAGATGCAATACTGGACAAATGTACAGGAGTTAAATATTAAAGTGAACTCCGATCTTAACTCTTCGTCTTGTATTGTGAAAACACAACGTGGGAGCTTCTGTGGACTTGTGTCTGGCCTTTTCAGTGTTCTTTTTTAATTATTATAAAAACTATTAAGCATTCGAGTATTTTGAAACAAATCAGTCATAGCAGGTCAGATATATTTTGTGGTGCTTTTCCTACTGTATTTTCTGTCTGACATCCTTTCCTTCTGAGAAGGACTTGCCCTATCACTGGAATTTGAAAACACTCTCTGAACTGCATGCACTTTAAAAAAGTATTAACACTAGCATTTTCTTACTCTTACTACGTTTCCGTTTATATCACTATGCATTTTCGTCTTAGTGTGTGATAATGCAGTACTAAACTGTACCCATGTTTATTATCACTCAGGTTTCCAAAATTTGTTTTGGTTGATAGTATTATGTTACAATACTACTAAAAATGTTGTCTAGTCAGTTTGATCTGCTAGTTTTACTTTGACTGTGGTGACTGCCTTTAACGTTGAAATATGTACACTGAAAATAAATGTTGATAGTTATGGTGCTATCATTGTTTCCCTATGTTTTTTTGTTTGGGTTCATCTTTTTGTTATCCTCACAAGTGTAATGAGTGGCATGTAATAGCACCTCCAGCCCGTTAGAGGCCGCTGTCGCAGTCAGTATCTCCCCGATCATTGACAGCGGCTCAGCTGGTACGGAACCGGAGGAAGCGTGCTGTCGCTCGGATCTACTGGAGACTAATATAGTCAGCCAAAATGCTAAGAATTACCGTCCGGGGTGACGTGGGAGCCCTTTGGGTTTTATTCTGTATCGTCTATTCTCAGTTTCTGACCGTGTCCTCAGATGACATCGTGGTGGCGTGCGGGGGATTCGTGAAATCCGACGTTGAAATCAATTACTCTCTGATCGAGGTGAGAGTGCAACGGTCCCGGTAGCTAGCAGCTAGCTAACAGTTAGCTGGCTTCCGCTAGGAAGCTAAAGGTTGGGTGGAAGCTGGGCATTTGTTTGAATGAAATAACCACAGCAGCGGTCTGTGGTAAGGAAAGGTTGTTCATATTTTGCTAGAAAACATAAATTAGAAAAGTTATCGTGGTTTCACGTTATGTACCTTTCTGCTAGCTTGCTAATTTAAAGGCTTTCTGTGAGCTACGGGGACACGGTTAACTGAAAAGCCATTTGTTAATTCAACTTCCTTGGGATTATCCATTTGCCTAATTGGTCATTAACTAAATCCCTAGCAGACGCGTCTGCTTGTTCATGACAAGTAGTACTTAAGCAATTTTCTATTTAACTTGCCAATCAAACTTTCCCTGTGCGTTCAGGCTTTAACACCTCAGGATAACACATTATAAACGTACTAAATTCATATTTCGTGCACAGATCAAACTGTACACCAAACAGGGTTCCTTGAAATATCAAACCGACTGTGCCCCAATCAATGGCTACTTCATGATCCCTCTGTATGACAAGGTATGGGAAACATTTAACTTCCTATAATTCAGGTATTCATTGCTACCGAGTTTAATGTATATTATTATTCCTTATACAGGGAGATTTTGTTTTGAAGATTGAACCTCCTTTGGGATGGAGTTTTGGTAAGATTCTCACAGCTGCATCCTCGCTGTTCATGAAGTTTTCATAATGCCAGCTACTGCTAAGGGCAGTGCAGCTTCATGTCTTTTGATGTTTGTGTGACTGTCACCAGAGCCGACCAGTGTTGACCTGCACGTGGACGGAGTCAATGACATCTGTACAAAAGAAGAAGACATCAACTTTGTTTTTACAGGTTTTTCAGTCTCAGGAACGGTGAGATTTGCACAAAAGCAGTGTTTTGTCTGTGGATACATTTTTAGATTTTCCAGATTCTATCCAAGTATCAAAAACCACAAAATTTTCATAGTGTATTTTTCACTACATTTCACTACACAAGTGTCAATCCAGCAATTAAGTCATTATTTCACAAATGAACTACTCTTTTATTTTATTCCTCTAATACACTGGTCGTTGTTTAGGTCCTGAGTAAGGGCCATCTGCTCGGTCCGGCTGGAGTAGAAGTCAAACTCAGCCGAACAGGAACCGACGACAAACTTCAGAGTGTCATCACCCAGCCTGGAGGAAAGTAAGTGCTTCACACTTTTCTGTCCATTAGAGTTTGAAATATTTGTTTCTGCCGCAAGCATATAATGGTTACTATTTTAAGATCATTCCTTCTATTGGTATTCCTGAAACAGATATACCTTCTTCAAAGTTCTCCCTGGAAATTATGATATCACGGCATCCCATCCTTCTTGGACTCTGGAGCAGGTTGGTGCAGTCCCTTCGTAGGTTTGGTGGGTTGTGGCTGATAATAGTGCACAGTGCATGTAAATATGATCATAACTGTGATATTAAACATCCGTCTTTTAAAAGAAAAGCAGTTTGTTTTGGTCCAGTTGAGCTGGAAAATCATGTTTGGTCAATGGGTGGAGCTGTAACTCCATTAAATGTCCACCAAAGCATTGTTGTCTTCTAAATGCAAGTGTCACATGAAGGTTAGTGGTGTAGAGGTGAGCGATGAGACCCCAGAAAAGGTCTTGTCAAGTTTCTAATTATTGATTTTGAAGGAGTCTAATTAGAAGTGTGTGTATGTGAAATGTTGTGCTCTGCCCAGTGTCCAGGTGATAACACTGTTACACAGTTTGTCATATCTGAAAATTATTAATAATACGGAGAATGTGAATGCATGATCTGAGAGGTCTTTTTAATTTGGTAGCATCTGGTTGTTCAAAACTTCATTATTCAGCCGGAGCTCAGCTTGTAAGGTCATGTGTCAGGTTAGCAGGTTTATAACTAATGATCTCCAGCCGTAATCACACCGCTCCTGACAGAGCCATTTTTCTGACCCTCGTCATAACCTACATAGTGACCTTTGCCATTTTCCTATAGAGGACTACCTCGGCGCACGTCTCCAATGCCAATGCCCCAGCTGCTGACCATCTGGTGGTTGGAGGCTACGATGTCTCGGGGGAGGTCCGCAGTGATGGAGAGCCCATGAAAGAGGTCACCTTTCTACTGTACTCAGCGACTGTCAAGAGAGAGGTGAACCAACATTATTTGGGAAACAGCTGCAAATCATATTAAATCAAGTAGTCACACACTTGTCTAATCTGTTCTACAGGGAGTTTACTACATTTCAGGAATATTCTGGAATTCTGTGTGTTTTAGGCCACGATAAAGAAAAAAGTAACAAATATAGTAAAATAGTGTTTGTTATATTATTTTGGTGTATTTGTTGTTATTTCCAGGACATCAGTGGCTGTAACACATCCCCAGTGGAGGGTGCAGATTCAGGGGACAGCTCCCTGATCTACCTGTGTAGCGCCTTGTCCAGGGAAGATGGCACGTTCACCTTCCCGTCACTGGCCAGTGGAGAGTACACTGCTGTAAGCTTTCTGAACAAATAAAGAATGCTTTAAGTTGCATCTTTCTTATGTAAATAGAAAAACGTTTGTCTCTAATTCTCACTTTGTGAAATTCTGCATTTCAGGTGCCTTTCTACAGGGGAGAAAGAATCACTTTTGATGTTGCTCCTTCTAGAATGAATTTCAAGGTGGAACACAGGAGTCTGAAGTTAGAGGTAAGGAGTGAACTTGTGCATCTGCTTTTTGTTTAAACATCTTGAGAATTTAAAAGATAATATATGTCTGGTGTTTCTGTTTTTCCATGTCTAGCCCATTTTCCGTGTTATGGGCTTCTCTGTGACAGGTCGAGTTCTGAATAGTGTTGGTGGGGAGGGCGTCTCTGATGCTGCAGTGTCCCTCAACAACCACATTAAAGGTAACTGTACTAGAAGCTCCTAGATTATGTGTGTAAAGGCCACATACAGACAAAAAAACCCACTATGGGAACGCTCATTGTGTCATTTAGTGATTTTTTTTCTCACTGTGTTATAACAGTCGTCAGCAAGGAGGATGGTTCTTTCCGGTTGGAGAACATGACAGCTGGTACCTACACAATCCGCGTCAACAAGGAGCTCATGTTCTTTCAGCCAATCACAGTGAAGATTGCCCCGAACACACCTCAGCTTCCTGATATTATCACAGCAGGGTACATTTGATCAGTCCTAAAAAAACGTTAACAGTCTGCCAAGCGAAGTAAAATACAAAGACCTGTACTCAGTTTGGTCTGTTGCTAACAAACCTCATGAAGACCTTATTCTGGTCTTACACCAGGTTCAGTGTGTGTGGTCAGATCGCCATCAGCCACCTGCCTGAGGGCATGAAGCAGCAGGGTCGCTACAAGGTCACCATGACAAACCAAGCACAAGACAAGGCCTCCAGCCGGACTGTTGACTCCGACCTTCAGGGGGCCTTCTGCTTTCAGGCCATACCTGGAGAGTACAGCGTTCATGTAAGCCACTAACCGAATACAAGTTTATATATATGACCTGCAAGGGATAGGTCACCTTAGAACCCTAATGTACCACATTTTATAGCCTAACGTCAAGTTGTGTTTTTTCTGTTTGTTCAGGTGTCTCTCCCTGAGGCAGAAGTGAAAGCAGGCCTAGCTCTGCAGCCTCAGGCTCTGGAGGTGTCCCTCGTGGACCGGCCCCTCACAGACCTGTTCTTCACTCAATTCATGGCCTCGCTCTCTGGAAAAGTCTACTGTTTAGGCACGGACTAAGTAAACTTATCTACTATTAATCTCTACTGGCTACAAAATACTTAATTGAAAGTGGGTCATTAATTCACAAACTACAGAGAAAACAAAAAATACGAACCAGGTTATGCTCCTGAACCACACTTGGCTAAAGATGGCTGAAAATGTGTGTTTTTCTTTTTCTCTTAAACTGACCTGGTGTTCTCTGCTTGACCACTAGCCTCCTGTGATGACCTCTCAGTAACCCTGCAGCCAGTGAGTCGACAGGGAGAGCGGAGGGCGGTGCCTCTGTCTGGCAGCAGTGACATCCTCAGCTTCTCCTTCGACAATGTTTTACCTGGGAAATATAAAGGTGATGCCTAAATGTATACGTTGAGAATTGTTCACGTCGGTTGAAAAAAGATACATTCTATTTGGCCTAGTGGTATTTTTTGCTGCTACATGGGTGGATGCGTGTGTGGGTTTTCCACACACTGTACCGTTCACAGCAAACCATTAGTCACTGGAATCAAAGCTTTGTTCTCGCGTTTTAGAATTTATCAAGAAGTCACAGTAATTAATCTCTAATGATTGTGTGGAAATCCGTTGGTAATTACCCGCTTTCAATCATAACTTTCACTGCGCATGCCTGTATTCATCCTTTGTTTTTGTACCTTCTGGTGGTGCATCGATCTCCATCACTGTTCAATACACTCAATCTGTTTGTGCGCCTGCGAGCTCTCTGCGCGCATCTTTGGGGCATGTTTACTCGGCTCGTGGCTTTGCCAGGCCAGATAAGTGCAAGAAGTTAACTTTCCCAAGAAGTTGTTTAAAGATGACATCGTTATAAGATGTAACTAAACTAGATTATTCCATTAGTCCTTCTCAGTAAATATCACAACTTTTTGTTTTTTGTAATTTCAGCCTGCTCATTATTGTTTTTTGTTCTTCCCAATGTCAGTGAGCATTTCCCACGAGGAGTGGTGCTGGAAACACAAGTTTGTAGAAGTGGAAATTCTGGACTCTGACGTCTTAGGGGTGGAGTTCCGACAGATTGGCTACATCCTGCGCTGCTCCCTCTCCCATGCCATCACCTTGGTCAGTACTCGTTACCTGCTGCATGTTGCAATCATCCCACCCATGCTAAACCAGTTTGTGTGTCTTATTTTTTGCACAGGAGTTTTTCCAGGATGGCAGCAAACCCGAGAATGTCGGCGTGTATAACCTCTCCAAGGGAGTCAACCGTTTCTGCCTCTCCAAGCCTGGTAAGGTTCATTGTCCCGACTTGTTATTAGCTAAACATAGAATGAATTAGCATATTGAGAAAAGGAAAAAATGAGTGTAGCAACAGTTCCCTTGTGTATAGTTAGAGTACAGTGCTTTGGGCCAAAAGGTCTGTGTCAGACTTGGCTAAGAATAAAACTGGAGCAAAGTAATTAATCACCTAAAAACGACTTGTCCAGGTGTTTACAAAGTCACCCCACGCTCCTGCCACCAGTTTGAACAGGACTTCTACACCTACGACACGTAAGTAGTGATTGAGAGACTTATGGTCCTTTGTGTACACTTCATCCTAATGACTGTCGTTAACCTGTCTGCAACAGCTCGGCCCCCAGTATCCTGACGCTCACTGCGGTGCGACATCACGTGACCGGGCTCATCACTACAGACAAGACCCTAGACGTTACAGTTACCATCAAGTAATGAAGACTCAACATGCGTATAGGCTGTGTACTAGCTGCTGTGCAGTCGCGTGTTTTCTTTAAACGCTGCTGTCTCCTTGGTCAGATCGTCCATTGAGAGCGAGCCTGCACTGGTACTGGGTCCGCTGCGGAGCCTGGAGGAGCAGAGGAAGGAACAGCAGCTGCAAGAAATTCAACTGCGTCGTCAGGAACGCGAGCGTCGCGCCGCAGAAGAGGACAAAGGGGCGAAAGATGACAGTCCACCAGTCCAGGAGAAAGCTGATGAGCTGGCAGGCCCCTTCCACTACGAGTTCTCGTACTGGGCCAGGTCAGTTGCATTTCCACCACATCTGTACTGTTTACTGTGTAACAAATGGATGATCGCAGTTTCGTCAAGGCTTCTGTTATGTGCACTGTGGGAGGAGATGATGATCACCATATGTAAAAGGCTTGTTGAACTAAGTCATACGACGGTGTATATACAACACATTACACAGGGCTGGAGAGAAGATCACCGTGACTCCCTCCTCAAAGGAGCTGCTGTTTTATCCTCCTGAAGTAGAGGCCACCATCTCTGGAGGTAATTGTCATTTAACAAACACACTATGCTGATGCTTTTGAAAGCCAGGCAAAATATTTGAATGTGATCAGCTGAAATGATGACGCATGCCTTACCACAAGGCTACCTAAACAGTAATAACAATAAATCCACAGAGTCGTGTCCAGGGCGGCTTGAGGAAATCGCTGGGCGTGCAGGTCTCTTTCTGGAGGGCAGGGTGTCGCCAGAGCTTCAGGGTGTAGAGATTTCCATCACTGAAAAAGGAGCCTCTTCTCCCCTCATTACTGTGGCCACTAATGAAATGGGTGCATACAGGTACAGCGTTTTAACTTGGAGATAAAACTAAAATGCATAACAGAGCTGTCTCTCTCTTTGAGAGTAACGTAACGCAGAAATTAAGTAGTTCTCTTCTCTTCTCTGGAAAGCTGTTTGGAAGAAAGGGGTTAAAGAAGGAATTGGAGTTCGCTTGATTTTAAAATATAAGATTGTGTCCTTTTTGTCATATTTATTCTGATGATCATAAATGAACCATAACAAATAGTGTAAAACATTTATGCTGAAGAACCACAATGTTTCTCCTATTCCCCCTCAGCGTGGGTCCACTTCACAGTGACCGGCAGTACGACATCAGTGCCACTAAAGAAGGCTTTGTCCTGAGTCCTGTGGAGGAAACCCAGGGAGATTTCAAGGCCTTTGCTCTGGCCGGTGTTACCTTCAAGGTAGATGTATGCACCTGACATACCAGTAATCGCCAGTCATTCTTAAATCCACACAACTCAGCTGACACTTTCATGTAGAGCGTCTTGTTCACATTTACAACTCTCACTGATTAGAGTGAATATGAAATGGCATGATGAGAAACCCTTCTTATGTTGTTTTGTTTGTGTGTTTAGTTTGGTATTATAAAATAAATTATAAGTAAGGGTAAGTTTAAACTTCAGCCTTTTCAAAAAGAGGAATTAACATGGAATAAGGAGGATGACAGTAAATAATGCTTGATATGTCTGCCTGAAAAAAACCTTAATGAAAATTGACGAAAAGAAAAGATCAGTGATGACACTTCAAACAGTTGTGTGCTTTATTTTGGGCTGTCACTGCGCTGCCTTTGTGTTGCCGCTGTTAAAAGGTTCTACAATTATCTACAGCGGCCGTGAGATCCTGGCACAAATGATCAACGTCAGTTTCCCTGTCGGACTGTGTGATGAATGTCTTTACAAACACTGCGCAGAAGATTTCAAATAGTATTGTGCCCTTGTTTGTCCTCGTTCTGTCTCTCTCTAAAAACAAAAAGGGACAAAACTGACTTGTCAGCCTGAGTTAAGCCACTACTAAGTCATTTCATTACTTTAAGCTGGTCGTCATTACCGACATTTAGGTCATGTGATCTTTTATTGTGAAATAATGTCAGATCTTTCCTGTCCAGCCACAAGTCTGTATTCTGTGTGTTCTGTAGATCAGATCGGAGGATGGTCAACCCCTGTCGGGCGTCCTTCTGTCTCTGAGTGGAGGACAATTTCGGTCTAATTTGTTGACCCAGGACACCGGCCTGCTCACCTTCAATAACCTGGTAAAACGACAACATTAACGACCGCTGTGAGATATCATCCCTCAAAGCTGTAGAGCTTATTGTAAAAAGGCTTTAACATCTGCTGGTGTGTTTTCCTTCTCTCCTCAGAGTCCTGGACAGTACTACTTTAAACCCATGATGAAGGAGTTCCGCTTTGAGCCCGCATCTCAGATGATCGCCGTGGAGGAGGGGCAGAACCTTAGCATCGACATAACTGGCATTAAAACTGCATACAGGTACTGAAACGTCAAACTGTATGCACACAAATACCACGGTATGTATGCATGGCGTTAAAAATGGTTAGTGCACGTATATCTCATTTCTTTCCTCAGCTGCTACGGAGCTGTGCTGTCTCTGAGTGGGGATGCAGAGAGAGACGTGGCTGTGGAGGCAGTGGGACAGGGAGAGTGTAGCCTCTACAGCGAGGACACCGTGACGGATGAGGAGGGTCGCTTCAGACTCAGGGGTCTGCTGGTGAGGACCTGTTAAAATTAGATTGTCTGGTCATCCGCCTAGGAAAAGGTGTGACTGCACTGGTAAAGTGTTTTGTGTAACGCCTTTCTGCACAGCACGCGTTGAATCTGTGAAACACTGTATTATCATACACTGTAGCACTCTAAGCCTTTAATGACCTAATTAACAGAATGTTTCTTTGCAGCCCGGTTGCAAGTATGTGATTCAGCTGCGGGCTGAAGGCAATGACCACATAGAGAGAACCCTGCCACAGCACAAAACCATAGAGGTAAGCAGCACATCTAGAGAAGGGTGTGTTAGGCATGGAATAGAATATTACAGCAGGGAGAGGCTTATTGATTAAGCAATACATTATTACTATTGCAGTTTCTTTATTAAGGCTGGCATCGCATAACTGAAATGCTGTTATGTGATGGACCAGTCCACCCAACAGCATCGCAAGTTAATTTTATTTTCCACAAAGCGCCGGAAATCATTTCACGTTCTCTTTCCTGTGAAATGGGTCTGTGGCTCGTTCTCCTATTAAACTAGCTACGCAGCGTCGTGATATTTATCTTATGTCATTTCTGTCTCTACATGGTCACGTTTACTATTCCCCCCCGATCTGTGTCACGCAGCAATGCGTGCACACAGGTGAACACTCCCACTAGCTGACGGAGTGCAGCTCAGGAAATATGAATTTAAACCACAGAGGCAAAAACACACCGTGCAACGCGCATACCACACACCGGGAGCGGTGCAAAATCATTTCTAATCATGTTTCCACTGTACAGCTGTATTCATATGCAAAATCTTGGAATGGTGTAAAGTGACCCCTAACGCAGTAAACCTAGGGGAAACGCTGTTAAGTAGAGAAGCCGCTTAAGTTCAGAATTTTTAATTAAAGAGTACTAGTAGACCATGTGTTGACGCGTTCGCAAATTACAGTTTAGACTTCAGCAGTGATCCGTGAATGATGCTCTACTAAAAAAACGCCTCCAACGCAGCCTCCAAACCACTAAGTCACATTTTTTCCTTTACTGTATGTTTGGTAGCAGAGTAATGCAATGGTGAAAGTGCAAAACATAATTGAATTGTTCAGATGACTGTGGGAGTCTGTGATTCTGACTTATCAGCAGCCTTATCACATGGGTCATTTTCTGTACACAGAAGAAAAGCGGCGATAATTTCATGGCAGGTTTAAACCTCTCCGTTCAGACTTTTAGCTTGTCTAAAAAGAGCAGGTGCTTCTAATCTCTCTAAGCCTGGAAAGGCCTTAATTCCACTTAATTCTCTATTATCATCGCACCGCGTGACTTGTACAAAAGCTTTGTTATTTTCCGCCGGAGTTGAAGGTCGTATCTGTACGTTAAGCTTTGTTTGTTATCTCGCAGGTTGGCAGTAGCGACATTGAAGGGATCAACATCATCGCCTTCAGGCAGATCAATCAGTTTGACCTCAGTGGAAACGTCATCACGTCCCTTGAACATCTCCCGACACTATCTGTACGACCTCTTGTCTCATTTTATCTTTGACTTCTGGTTCTTTTATTAATGCCTGTTGGATATTAGTGAGAATAGAGTTTTACTTTCTGCTCCTCCTCTGTCCAGGTGAAACTCTACAAGAGTGACAATTTGGACAATCCAATCAACAGTGTCTCTCTGGGACAGTCCCTCTTTTTCCACTTCCCTCCGCTGGACAGAGATGGAGAGGTATTTACTTGTGATTTTAGGTCTTAATAGAAGCATAGTATGTGACTGTGTTGCTGAATTTGAAGATGACTTCATATGTGACTCGGGATGATCTCTGTCTTCATTCGTTTCCAGAGCTATGTGCTGATGCTGTACTCCACGCTGTCCCGCACTCAGTATGATTTCACTCTTCCTCAAGTCTCCTTCACCTCTACCGGCTACCACAAGCATATCACACTCACCTTCAACCCCACTGTAAGACACGAAGGCGTAGCCTATACGTAACTTTTTATTCCATGTGTTGTGTGAGAATACAGGTCCTTCTCAAAAAATTTGCATATTGTGATGAAGTTCATTATTTTCTGTAATTTACTGATAAACATTAGACTGTCATATATTTTAGATTCATTACACACAATTGAAGT
>JAUMHF010000001.1:16848025-16874705 GCA_032359275.1 Microctenopoma steveboyesi
GTACGAACGGAGGACGAAACAGGACGAGACGCTCGCTTGCAGAGCGGTGTTCTACTACTGGTCCACATGTGCACACGGTAAACACTAGTGAAGGTGAGATGAAGCCTCATGATGAGCTGAAGCTTTCCATCCAACTGGTCGATTCGTGGTTCTAAACATTGTGACGCTTCGTTTGCTCTACTGCGCCCTCAAGTGGACGATTGAAGTGAAACTGGCACAATGATTGACGATGTGAAGTGTAAACTGCTAAACTAAATAAAGAAAATGTTTTATTGCAATCCATCCCGAATATTGTCTTAGTATGTCCTTTAATACTCGAACTCCCAGAATCCGATAACTACTACGGCCTGTAGGCGGTCACCAAGTGTTCTCTGTAAGTGGTTCCCTCGAACAAAGTATCGCGCATCAAACTCCGATCAGATTCACAGTCCCTGATGTGTGTGGATCCGTTTCTGACAGTTCACACCTAGTACCATCAGCTGTCTGCCTTGTCCTCTTATTTGGTGGGTTGAAGTTCATTTGTGAGTCGCATTATGAAGATCCTCCGTAACATCCTGTCACTGGTGCAGTCCAGCGTTTATTACCGCTATGAGAATAGTTATATAATCTTTAATCATCTTAATATCCTATTATTATTTGTGTTTTTACATTGGCATCTTAACACAGGAATGAGCATGGAAATAAATGGAGAGAGTTGTGGTGTGAATGTGCTTGTGTGACTTTATAACGGTGCGTATGACACTACCGAGAGGTTTTCATTTTTTGTTGTATACCAGGTAGCAGCTTTTCCACAGTGTTGGGTTCCATGGAAGAAGGAATGCTCTAATAATAGCACACATCAAGGACACATCACTACTGCATTGACTCTGGTTTATCCTGTTTTTCTGGTTACTCAGAACCTGTGTGTTGATTTACTCACTAGTACCATTTTATCTGTATCATACATGCCTGTCTCCAGGTCAGTCTGCATATATTTCCCTCCACCTCCTACACTGACCTCACATTTGTAGGCTGCAGATCGAGCAGCCTATGAATCTCTACTAGAACCATCGTCTCCCTGTAAGCTGCTGTTGCTTGGTTCCAAGTATGCTTTGACCAGCTGCATGATACAAGTGAGCAATTGTTATCCAGCCGCAGTGTGCAGCATGCTTTGTGATATAGAAAATGTGATCTGTCGTGGCCTACCCCAACCGAGGTCTGATGCTTGACCCTCAGAGATGGTGCTGTTGTTCTGCATAGGGGAATTTTTTGCCACCAACCTGTACTTTCTACTGTGTAGTAAGTGCTAACCATTCACTGTTGCTTCTCTTTTATTGAAATGCATACATCTTGGTAGAAGATCAGACTGCATAACAGACTTTATACAGTATAGCACCATTGCTCCATAGCACCACTGGTGGTCAAAGAACTAAAACCTCCATGAAGTGTCCATAAATAACATTAGTACAGGTATCCAAAATGCTTTTTTATTTTTGAGAGTTTAAAGCATTGCTTAGTGAAGTAACAGTAGTGAAACGAGTCAAGAAAGATATGGGAAATGTTCATGGTTGGCATAGTCTGCAGTGGAAGGTGAGCCATGAACAAGCACTCCTCTAAACACTCCTCACCCTCCAATCTAGTCAAGGTCAGTGAGGTGACCCGTCCTCCCTGAAGCCTTTTCTTTCTCTCCCTTGTATATTACTGAGTCACTGCCAATGCTCAAGAGGCTCACAGTTCAAATGAGCGTTCGGGCACACTCGCCATTCAGCAAAGTCCCCGTAGCTGCGGCCCTGTTGCATTTAAGAGATTGTTGTTGGCGGGCACAGTGATAAAAGCACAGACATCATAGTAATAAAAAGGCTGACAGGGTCTGGGAAGGACTGGCTCTCTTTCTCTCCACCTTTCCATCCATCTTGTTTTGTCTTCTATCTCCTCTCCCCTCATTGCTTTCCTCAGCTCTTGGTTCCAACACACTGGTGCCGAAGTCTATACTGTCATCTGTATGGTCAACGGAGCCTGACGAGAGGGGTGGAGGAGTGAGACAGAGGGTGCAGAGAGACGGAAAGATGTCTGGTGAGTGCGTGCGTGTGTGTATATGGGGAAGAAGTTGATCAAAATGGAGTTGGTGAAGTCCTTGAGCAAAGTCATGTTGTGGAGCAGGACAAAAGAAGAGAGTAGGGCTACTGACACCTTGGAAGAAGCGCGGACCAAAAGGCTTTCATATACTAAGACCTCTGTGTAGAACACCACTGGAATGAACTCTGAATGTTAAATATTCAACATCAGCTTGCTGAGTTACTGCTATACAATGAATGCTCCCGCAGTCATGAAAGCTGCCTTTCCGGGACATATTAGCTTAATTTATAAGCAAAAAGAATCCTTCTTTCTCTGCGTTCTGTGTGCTACTGTAATCTGACAGTCGTGTTGTATGATATGCAGTATACAACTAGGAAAGCTCCGTAGACGAGCAGCAGAGAGGCAGTGTGAGAGGAAGAAGTAGTAGCTAGGACTTGTGTCTGAGAGGAGAGAAAAAGTGAAATCCTCACTGACCTCCACCGCCGGTTAGCCCGAGGATGAAGAGATGACACAGTTGGAATGGGTGGTGTGGGCGATCTTTTGTGCTAGAGCACGCGGACGGAATGCTGTCAGAATTTAAATGGACAGCGTTCAGCCTTCACCTTAAAAAAAAACATTTTTATAGAGACAGTAATATATTTAGAGTGAACGATGGTATAAACAACATTTTCATAATGCCCTTGTGAGCACTAATTCAGATAAAATAATCTGTTAGAAATAGCTTTCAACACACAAAAGACACCGTGGATCCTGTGGGACTGGAGTTGCTTGCTGCGGCAGATGGTGGAAAACAATTGAAAATTCCCGTCAACACACAAACTCACGAGCGAGAGAACAGTTAGGAATGTATCACATGATTTTTTGGGACATCAACGAAACAAAGTGACGTGATTTTGATGCTGGGACAGAAGCATCCAACTGTCAAATAGCTAAAGAGAACAAGACGACTGACCAGACGTTATGACATGATGAAGAATGTGTGAAGGAGAGTCATTGACGGTGTGGGGGGAGCTGAAGTAATGGAAATGGCTGTCGGGGGAGGAAAAATGAACATTTGCTATACTTCCAGGTTATGGAATTAAACATTTTATTCTTCTGTGCAAACGTCTTGGGCCACCATGTAGAAATGCTTGACACGGTTTTTACATTAGAACAAGTCGAAGCACCAAAATTGGTTTCTTCCACAAAGACCATTCCTGATCAGGCCTCGTTTTGACTATGCAAAGATCAACTCGGCATCCAGGTGAAGAAGAAAGATGCTGAGTCAGGAGACTTTGAGAAACTTCTCATCAGATTTTGATTCCACTGCTATTTAGTTCAGCACTAAATTGTCCTTTATCCTTCGTCAGTGTCTATCCACCTGAATTTAAGTCTAATATTCACTCAAGCTCTGTTTATGGTCTCCACTAACCTTGAAGAGAAATGGTTGGCTCTTTGCCCACATACATAAAGCTGCTAAATACTACAATATGCTCAATATATACAACATGCTCACTAACCATCTGCTGTTTTGGTGCTGGGCAGGTAGTAGATAGCTGTATTTAGAGCTTATTCAATTAACACAGCGGCATGCTCCAGATGGATAAAAGGCTGATGAGAATAGTTTAGCTTTATATGTTTGGGGCAGGAACCAAATCAAAAACATTAAAAGAGTCGAATGGTATCTCTCTCTCTCTCTCTCTCTCTCTCTCTCTCTCATATTATCAGGAGCAGCAACTTCCACATACAGCACAAGCAGTCACTGTCACCTTGTGCATAGTAGGAATGTAAAAATATTCACGACCTTCTGTGCTGTCGTATGTCACGTTTGTGCAAATGTCTCCATGAGATCTACGGCTTCTACCTTGCTTCCACAATCAAAGGAGCATTTACTGTCAGGTTCAGTGGCTTCCCACCCTGTGCTATTGAAATGATGTTTACACGGGATTCTGCAGGAGCTAAACACAACAGCAGGTGATTTCACTGATTAGTTCCTCCCCATCTGACTGAAGGTGTACTAATCAGGGAAATCAAACACTCAAGTGTTTTGCTACAGACGCGTCGCTCTCGACGGCGCGCGGTTTTCCCACTACCGAGCAATCTTCATCTCACTTTTGATCTTGTTATTTAATGTCTATCCATGGTTCCATCAGTTTATCGCTTTCTCACACGTGCTTGTCCCCCGAGTGCTGTCGTCCTCACATTTCTCCTCGCTACTGTCCCGTCCGTCGTTGTCTCCCCTCTTTTCTCTCGCCATTCCTCATGCTGAGGTGTATCCCTCGTCTTCCTGTGTGAATAATACATGTCCTTGGAGGCTTCAGATGTGCAGGGGCAGTAAGATCCTCGGTCTGGGCTGTTTTTCTGTCTGCTCACCTCCTGGATCTCTCACGCTCACAGTGTCTGGCTGAGAGGAATACTGAGTGAACGCCCAGCACACACACAGGGACACTGTTGTCGGCACATCACCCGAGTATAAGCAGAAACACACGCATGTACAGTATGTAGAGTTTGTGTAAGCGTTGTGTGTGCATGAGGGGGGCATTAGGATACAAATAATAATGGGCTGTCATCACTTGCAGTCGTGTCTGGGTAATTTATTGTGCACGTTCTAGAAAACCGTCCCTGCATTGTAAACATCTGCTTACAACAAAACAACCCCGAATAGAACACCGGTTCTCAGTCCCTTAATGAAATGACAATTACAAATTCACACTTGGCGCTTCCCTTCCCCAGAAGCCCTTTCACAAACACGACATCATAACAGGGACAAATGAGAGCAAGTCTCCCTCTAATTGATAACCTCATTACCTATGTCTACCAAGCTATTAACAGCCTCCCCAGTTCTGTGGCGCCCAGGTCACTGGGTCACCACTGAGACTCGCGTATGAGCGCAGCCAGCATTAAACTGGTACAAGCTGGCCAGACCTCTGTGTGCTATGCTGCTGTCAAATGGCTCAGCCGGGTAGACGCAAGTCTCAATGGGACACCGTCTGCCACCAGCTGCTCTTTGATGGTGCAAAGACAGGAAGGGACACACACAAATGTTGGACAGAAGGATCTGGCAATGGAGGTGTCAGGTGTCTGAGATTGTTATCACCAAAGCTGACAGTCTCTGTACTTTCACTGTGTGAGATTCTGGATGAGCTTCGGGAAGAGTGTTTGAAGAAAAGGACTCAATAATTCATACAACTGTTCTTGCATATGTCTCTAGGTAGTCGGTGGATAATTATCTGACCCGCACACCTTTTGCGTGTGCAGTTTCTGAGCTTCGTTAGTATTTCGGATTGGTTTGAATGAAGGCTTACGGGCTTCTCTATATGTTGACAGGAAACAGATCTAAGCTGATGTCACATTGTGACTCTGCAGCATCATAATCAGTATGTGCAATTCACAGAAGTCAGCATTTCTTTCATATTTATTACATAGAGACATATTCCAAAGATGCAGTTCACCAATGCTCTGTATTGATCCTTAACCAGACACAAACTAAAACTAGTGTCTTTTAATGACCTAAAGTGAATTCTAGTCAGATGCTGATCACGTGACCAAGCATCCTAAACGCACTGCAGCGTTTAAATATGATGACTGTAGTCTTCATGCATTTCATCCTTGTTTTTCTTCCTCAATAAGGTCTTTGTTTAAACTGATTTCACCGTATCTGCCTGTCGCACACTAGACCATCAGTGTTACTGACTGGTTTATTGAGCTTCTTCAGGGACCTTAGGATACCACAACTCATAGGTCATTGGTCACTCATTAGTCATAGGCTGTTGAATGTTTCTCCTATTTACACCAAAACCTTTAATCTCCTCAGCATTTACCTCCTATTTTAATCCTAAGCTATCCTGCAATACTGTTGATGATTTTTAAATTTGTACAAAAAGGGAAAGATTTTACCTTGACAACATAATTTAAAGACACATCAGTAAAGTAAACATGTTGGATGCTGTGTTGCTTCAGTGCTACCTGTTTGAGGTCTGGATTAACGTTTGCAAGTAGTCATCCTCATGTGTTCTAGTATTAAGCTGAATATAAGACTAAAGAAGTTGGTCAGTGTTTTTAAAATGAGGGCAGTGGTTATTTAGTTTTATAGTATTTACATTTTTAAAACATCCAAGTTCAATTCCTGTAGGTTGACTGAATTTCTGCTGTTTTTTTCATGCGTCTACACAAAGAGCTCTAAAAGAGGACAAAGACTTCCTTTTTCTACCTTATCCACTTTGACTGCACAACACCAGACCTACACAACAAACCCTAAATGGCTGAACGAACTGGAGGTGGCATCATCTAGAAAAATATATTGTATAGAATAAAATGATCCATGGGAACAACGTAATACATGAATGTGTGTGTTAGACTTTGCTAATGAATCACTGCTGCGACACCTACAGCAGTGGTTACTGTATACAAATAAGCTGAGCTACAGGATGCTTAGCGAGGGCTTCCTGATGGATGCCCACAGGAAGGTGGACCTGAGTGGCAGCTTGGCAGCTGGTGGAGAGATCCATCATGTCATGACAGGAAGGAGAGGGCTCTGACGTGTTGGCCTGCCCTGTGAGGCCAGCGCCTGTCAGCTTAATGAGGCTCCCAGTGACAGGTGATGTGGTTGTTAGAGTGTGTGCGTGCGCGCGTGTACATGCGTGGGTGTGGAGTTAAACAGAGGTTGAACAAGTGCATCGTTAGCATGACTTTCACGGCTGAAATGTCTGTTATTCTAGCTGGTATTGTCTCCAGCAGCCTCGTGTTCCTCTTTGAGTTGTTTCTTAGAAAAATCACAGGCACCTTTGTTTCCGTTTATGTCTCAGAATTGTGAGATTCTATGTTTTTTTGTTTCCTCTGAAGTTCAGCGAGTGATAGTTATAGCGCTATTGTGTCCCACCTGCATCTGAAATCCAGAAAAATCTCTCAAATTTCCCAAGTCGCTCTAACCTGAGTTATTGCAACCTGTGTGAGTACATGAAAAACTTTGTGTATAAATAACTCTTTGACCTCTCCATTAATAACTTCCTTTTCCCCTCCGGTGCACCTGCATCTGAAGCTCTCCCACCTCTTCCCCTCAAACCTCCCACCCACCCATCTTTCTTTCCCCGTGTGAGGATATTAGGTTCACACAGTAGAATATAGATGAATCCAGCTCGGACACCTCTATTGATTTCTCCCACACCGCAGACACTGGGGATAATTAAAGGGTTTTCCTCGCTTCCGCCCGAATAGCCTCGTGTCATATTTCTTCGAGAGGTCTGGAAGTGGAGGACAAATTAAAAGAACTGGGCTCGATCCCACTGATATGGCAGAATGTGCTTGTCTCAGATGTCAGCTGTAATCGGCATGAAGTGTGCGGCTGGTACTGTGAGCACAGCAACAGCTGATTATTCTTCAGCCCCTGTAGGATCACTTGTCGCTGTTTCCTTTCATGCACATGACTTTGGCCTCTGCTGTTTTAAATAAGCAGCAGTAACCATCTTAGCACCCAAGGTTTGTGGTGAGCTTTGAAAAATGGGTCTTTCATTTCAGACAGAAGCAGACAAAATCCAGTTTATAGTTTCTGTAGTATATAGTAACTGTCAAATTTCCCAGTTGACATGAACTATGATGTAAATGAAAGCTGAGACTCTTATCAACAACGAGTAGCTCATTAATAACTCACAATCAAAGAGTATGTGTTACTACTACTTGTTATTTTTCCTAATTTGCCTTGTTAGTTGAAGAGACACAAAAAGGGTAGCTATGAGGTAATGATCGAGTCCAGGAAGTGACACTGTATGTGCACAGAATAAGTGATTAATTCATTAGTACAACACATTGTGCGTTATTCATGGTTCTCCTATAATCAGAAACAAAAGAAAGTGGCTGTTACTGGTTCATTGATCCACGGATATCGTTTCTAAGGGTCTAGTTACTCATTACGACCTACTTTAGAGTCCTTGATTCCCACTTGTTCAGCAACTATTTATTAATAATTCTTTGATTAGAACGTTCTCAAATTATTCCTTCATGCTATTATTATTATTTTAGATACTATAATATATAGCCTTTTAAAAAGAATGGAACATGTTACATGATCTCAGATTCTAGGATGGAAAAGGGTTAATTCGCTGTTTGTAGTTTTGCCTTTTCATTTGTTGTAAAATGTAAAACTGGTTGTATCCGTAAAACTCTTTCACGGGGTGGACAGTCACTGTGAGGGTAGGATGGATGGGCAATAATCAGCATTCTTTATGTGTATTAGAGGAAACATTCTTATTATTGGACTAAAAATAAGTTATTGTAATATTTCTGACAAGCAATAGATAAGTAGGAACATTTGCTAAATAGCTTTTTCTGGTCAACGGCTTAAATATACTCATATAACTGCTAAGAAGCCAACTGGGAAGTTAATGTCAATGATTGGAGGATGATTCAGGAGTTGTACAGTGTAGACTGATGGACTGCCTGAAGCGATGGTGGCCATCTGGGAGCAGTGAGGGGCTGATTCCTCATCTTTTAATCTGGTTACTGGGCTGGGTGTGTCCTCATTTGGTTGCTCTGAGCTCTAATGGTTGCAACACTCTGGAGGACTTAATTACTACCCAAGCGGCGCTCAGAGATACTCTGTGTGAATGTGCTAAAGCAACTTGCCTTTTAATTGCTGCTTCCTCTGAGAGAAGGAGCTGCTCTTTTGTCTGTGGGTGAAAGGGGTTCGGAGAATGGGCAGATCAGAAAGGACATACTCAAATAGAAAATGAACGTTCTATAGAATGAAGCTAAGATCTATCTTTCTTCAGATTAGCTCCTAGATTTCTGTGAAGTTAATTAGATCATAGCATTGAATGAGAGATATATCACTTGGAAATTGTTGAATAGTGTCAGCGTTAAAATATTTTGTGCCTCTATTGATTTCTTCATGAAGCTCAGCTCTGATAGAATATTGAACGATTCAGTCGGAGCCAGCACAGACTGCTCCCGCTCTGACTTTTTCTTTCTTTCTCCCCCCCCCCGAGGGGCGCCTGGTTTTCACAGTAGTGAAGGAAAAGACTCTTATCATGGGAACACGACAGGCAGGTGCCCGGTGCTTGCGAGTGATTGGTGTCTGCGCCTGCGGGTGTGAACTCTCGGCCTTTTCTGCCGTGACTCTGCATCAAGCGCGCTGACGAGATCAACTCTGACAAGCAATGTCAGGCTAACGCAGATGAGCTCATACGCATGAACTTAATAGGTAATAAGTTGGGGTTTGGTGCCACGCGGAAGATGAAGAGTGAGGTGAACTCCATAGCTACCACTGCCTCCTTATTCTCACCCGACTATACCACATTTTAAAGGTACACGGGACTCGTCCTGCAGATTCAAAAATAGCATTAACTGTCCATGTAACCTCATTTGAAGCACTCCTCCAGGTGCTTTGAAATCATGAAATGATTTATCAGAGTTGACATCAATTCCTTTGCACTCAAAAATGTTGCTGCATATGCATTTGGTTATGAGATTATTTTCCTATCAACTCTGTTGCAGATGTAAATTTTGACAACTTCTTTTTCTCCCCATAGTAAAATGCTGTCACTTCTAATCGAACCAGCACATTCATCAGTTTCAGAGCTCGGAATAAAAATCCACCTCTACTGTATATAATTTTCATCTGTACATTAACATTCATGGAGCCTCTTTTAAAGTATACCACTATTCAAACTACCACCAACGCAATTATTCACTCTTAATTATATATCAGTGGCACATTCACAAGCCTGTTGAGAAAATCTAAGGGCATTTTTTTACTTGGTATTTTCTCATCTACTTTCCATACAGTACATACATTGGAGTTAAACCAGTTTTAAGGTTTTGTGTGGGAGAATGTACTGTAGTATACCCACGCCTATACTGCATAACTGCTCTCACTGGAAACATGTTTCACTGCCACAGATTTTGCACATTTGCTGCGAGGTTCAACTGGCATTTTCTCAAAAGGTCACTTGAGCCATGCACCGTTTAGCTATGTGACTTTTAGAGTAGGATTTTTTTCACTGATATGTTCGATATTATTGGCACTTCATAGGTGGACTGAGTTCTTAACCATTGTATTTAGCGATTGCAGTGTAGCAGGTCCAGGTTCATCTATACAGTATGTGTGACATTTCAAAACTACTGAGTTTGAAGTGACTGCATTGATTCGAACGAATTAAATATTTTTCTCAAAGAGAGGGGGGTCAGAGAGAAGTGTAGTCTGATGCTCATATACTGTGTCTATTCTGTTTTTCAGGGTTCTGTGGTGTTTTATGGTTTCCAGTGTTCAATTGTAAAATAACATGTGTCGTTGTGAGGAAAACCTGTATTTTTGCTAATTCTTTGGCTGCTTAGTGCATTTTGATTTATGAACCTGTGAGAAATTGTTTGTGGTCAACCTGATGGTTGAATGTCTGGTAAAGTGTCTGACCACTGTAGGGGTGGAGGTTAATCAGATAAATAGATACGGATACTTTGTTGATTGCTTTCTAGAGCAGAGGGTCATTACTTGGCTGGTGTTTGGTGCGGCACGCTGCCAGTGGTAGCATTCATATCTAGTATATCTAGTTCAGACACAAGAGCAGGTCATTCTGCTGATTTTAGCTCGGGTGAGGGTGTGCTCAAAGAGATCTTCAAAAGTGCACTGGGTCGGAGTATTACTACTACTTACTACGTCTGTGTCTCACGTACCTACACGTCAAGTTAACCTGTCAATCACTCGAGTGGCTGTTAACAGACGGCTATGTTGAGGCTGGATTTACTGAGAGCAGCAACGGGAGTCTCCAATGAATGACGCGACACTGCTGCACCTGCAGCACAGTACCACATACACCTACCAGAGGAGGCGCAGTGGTTAGCGCTGTTACCCCAGAGCGAGTCTGGGTTTGGTCTGAATCGGCCCTCTCTGGGCAGTCTGGATTCTTTTTGCTGTTTAAATACATTAGGTTTAGGTTAGCTGGTGACATTGAACTGACTTTAACTGCGAATGTGGACATGAATGGTTGACTGGCGCACCCCGGAGTGTTCTGCGGTGTGTGTGCAGTGGCTGTTTGAGACACCCAGCAAGACCTTTAAGTCTTTCTCAGACCCAAAGGGGATGTTTGCTCATTTTTGTAGTGTGATAATTATCTAAGTTACAAATATGCTTATCAGGCAGATATATATACAAAACAATCTCAAATGTCTATCCACGTTTAACCTAGAACTCAGTGACTTTATTGAAAAACTGGGCTATGGAGAGGAATAATGCAACAGGGACTAAAAGCTGACAGATTTTCTTTCAGAGCAATTCTCACCAAACATTACTAAACCAGCACTTCAGCTCATACTGATCACTGATGCGCAGAGTGGGTGTGAGATCCTTTTTCCCAGCTGCAAGTAGTAAGGCCACTTGAAGCCGCTGGTGGTGGTGATCTGCACTGGAGGTGAAACTCCAGTATGCATGTGGCTCACGAAGTTTTAGCCCAACCTTTTACCTGACGCGTCCTGAAGTAACGTTTAAGGTCATAAAGGCCTTTGCCTTTATTTCCTACAACTTACCTTTGTGAGTCAACATGACGATAAATGGCATCAGTCTTCGATAAGTCCACTAAGTGAAAGTGTTAAGAAACACATTTCTCAGATTTCATCATTTTCTACAGTACAAATGATGCTTGAAGAAAGTTGTATTCTTAATGGAAAATTGGATGTATAATTTGTGCATATGGTCCATGTGCTTAGATGACACTCCTTTTAAAGATGTTTTTCCCTGTAAATGGTTGTTTCAGACACTGTACAATTCAAAAGATAATGTGTTGTATAACCTACCTGCCTTTTTGTATAAATACAGTGTGATGATCATCTGAGTTACAATCCTGAACAAACACAATCAGTTGTGTTCTTCCATACTGACAAACGTTCACAGTGCAGGTTGTAAAACGAATGTGCACCCTTAGGCTAATGACATCCATCAGCTACACTTGCTTATCTTTGAGGGTCATTGGGGGTGGAGGGAACTGGAGCCTTCACAGCTGACACTGGGACGTGTCCTCCGTAAATCACAGAGCAGAGAGATATTCACGATCACATTAACACTTACAGGCAATTCAGAATCACCTGCATGTCTGCGAGAGGCTACATAAGAACAGAGAGAACATAAAAGGCCCAAACAACCAGTCAGTATTCTGTGGACAACAGTGCAGCCTCCGTACAACTGGATCTATATATGATCAGTATATTATACAGTACAGTGTATAATCTGCATACATAGTGTTGTTGTTCTCTCACTCGTTTATGGCGACTGAACGGTTCCTGTTCCTTGGGGACGCAAGAATCTTTACCATACACCTACACTATAACTGGTGCATGCGCACTAGACCCCCTCCAATACAAGATATCAAAACCCACCCACAAGACCGAGGTTACAGCTCGAGACCAGGAAACTCACCACAGAGCTTGTGTGTCCTTTACAGTAAGTCGGAGGAGTTCTGTTATCCCCCCTTCATTTTAGCCAATCAAAAGCTAAAAAGTATAAAATTGTCATCCTGTAACAACCCTTAAAAAAACAAAACCTTCCTCTGTTAGCAAACTGTAATGCGATTAAATTACTCTAGTGAACTCAGCGGTAGAGCTGGTAATATTTCTTACATGGGGAGGCAAAAGGTCCAGGCAGGGTGGCAATGCCGGAGGCAGATGATGTCTGATGCAGGGCCGTAACTAGGTTTTCAGTTCAGGGACTAATTATTATATTTATAATTATATATTTTTAGTGAATTAATATTGAATTTGAATGCTATTAGAGGTTAAAAACTAAAACAAATGAGTTTTGACTAGTTTGATTTTAAGGACATAAAAGTTAGGGTGTTCTGCAGCAGGGGGCAGTTGCCCCCCCTTGCCCCCCTGTAGGTCTGCTTCTGGGTGAACATAATAATAATTTATTAATAGAAACTGAGTCGCAAGGAGGTGGCTGGGGTGGAAGGAGAGCGCATAATGTATGTAACCACAGACCTGAGTGAGTTCACAGTCAATCAAAGATAAAGCAAATAAGGTGTTATTTCAATTCGACTTATATCGATGACGCTGCCTGGCTCTCTCTGTACACCAGGTACCAGGCCTTTTACAGTAATTGTTAAAAACAAGGAGTGAGAGATTGAAAGAGTCTTAGGTTTGTTAGTGTATGTGATTAACCACATATCTTTTCTTATGCGCCTGTATTTCTGTCGTGCAAACACGTGTGAATGGCAACAACGCTGTGGGTGCATGTGCATATGAATGGATACGCTCAGAAGCAATTGGTTTGGTCTGCAGAATCACCAGTGGAACAGCCACGGACAGGAGCCGAGGAGAGAGAAGGACGAGAGAGGATGCTTTGCTTCAGCTCATTAACCAATGCCTGTTAGGTTGGAAATAAATTGGGTGAGATTCCACCACTGGAGAGGCTGATTAGTTCATTTTTCTCCACCCCACTACTGATCCGTCGTAGGTGTAGCGAGGCACAGACACTTCTCTCACTCTCTGCTTCTCACTCCGTCTCACTTATGCACATGCCATGTGAGGCCAGGCTCACGCATGCACTCAAATCAGTGGCCCATAGGTCCTGGAGCAGATGTGAACGAGACAGGTGTCAGATGACTCGCAGCCTGCCACAGCTCAAAGGTCATCTAGACCTACAGTATCTCTGGCTCGCAGCCAGTGGTTGGAGCTTCATCCAGTGGGACTGATGGCTGACAGAAAACTTCAAAAAGCAGGCAGAGTTGTCAAGATTGCTTAGAGCACCCGAGGGAGAACAGTATAAAAACTTTCTACTGTGACGCTGGAAGCTCTGCAAAGTCTCTTCTAACAATGATTTAGGTCTCATAATCACTCCTAACATATGACTCTTTCCTTGTCATTATGGCGCCAATGGAAATGCCTCTTCTGCAGTGTTACAGACATTATTGCAGAGTGGCACATAAAAGCTGAAATTTGGATCATATCTTGTCATTTCAAAAACCTTGGCATGTGCTTAACAATATTCGCACGCTGTTCAAAACACTGGCTGAACACTTAACCAGGCTGAAAAGGGCCATTGTCATCCTGCATGCAAGCACCTCAATTTGGCTAGAAGTGCTATCCAGAATGGGGATGATTTTTCAAAACAAGTATTTTCTGCAGTAATTGACTCGAATATGTGTTTAGCTGAGAAATTATCCAAGAGCAGTGGAAAAACACCAAAGCGCCTCATGCCAAGCTACTTCACACTAGTGCTTTGATGAGATTGTCAATACGCACTGTACAGCCATCTATGTTCATCTTCTCACACCCACTGACAAACAGTTCATCTGAAGAAAAGCATTAAAAGACCTCAATAGACATAGTCCATGCATGAATGCACTAATGGACACAAATGCACGATCAGGTGCACATTAAAATGTTAATTTCTTGTACTCACACACAAGGCAGAAGGAATGTGTTCCATACGACATGCACACGCGCACACATGCACGCACACACGCACACACACACACACACACACATTCAGTGCTTTTGAGCAGTCACAGGACAGCTTGTCATCTTTTTTTTCCCCCACTGCTCCTCCCCTGTTAATAACATCATTAATCAGGGAGTGTCAGTGCTGAGATATGGGTCGATAAACAATTTGGTGCAACATGCCTAATGGAAACCGGAGTCATTTAATATATTCACCTGCTTATAAATCCTACATAATTTGTGTTCTTCCCACTCAAAGTATTACACAACACAGCACCTCCCTTACATGATGAGAAACACAGAGGACCTACTGGAATCTGTGCCAAACGCTCATTGCACGCCCTGTATAGCTTTGCATGACATCAGCACCTGTTAGACACGTGAAAGAGTGGGTTGGGGGGATGTGTCTCAGCAGCTGCTTCCAGAGTTGAATATGGAGAGACGTATTGCTAAAGATTGTCTTCAATAATTAGGTTCCCCCTGCGTAATATCAAGTTGACCATGCACAGACAATGAGTAAAGCATTTAGTGTTTCCTCAGCTGCTGTGGAGATGACAGTGTTATATACATGCCCGACTACAGCCCGAAGGTGCTGGTTCAGCTTTTGTAAAGAAATAATTAAAACGAATGAGTAAACCAGTAACAAAAACAATTATAGCAACAGCAAAATATTACAGTGGAACGGTGGACACAACCTCTTAACAAAATAAAATAAATACACATTCTCTAGCACTGACCAACAGAAAACATTTGAAATGTTCTAGAAAAGTTGTTCTTCACGGGGCGAATATGTGGCGCGTGCGGTGGGCATGCACCCAGTGAAGATCCCAACAGCATGGGTACAGTTATTTACATGCTAACGTTCCTTTGCTTTAAGCTGAGAGCACAGTGGATGACTTCATGTGCCAGAGGAATTTATGACAATCCTAACAAAAATAAAACCATATTGTTCAAATATTATCAACTGGTATTAAAATATGTTCATAACAATATGTTTTTCCATGAGAAAACTATCTCTTGCTGATTATCACTTTTGACTCACAAGGTTGAAGTCATGGGGGGGCTAAAGGTACAGATATTAGCAAAGATAAATGTGAGGATAGTTTATTGGCAGATGATGTGATGTTGTATATCAGTGCTTTCAAACATAAATCTTAACACTAATAGTTACGATTCTTTATACAGGGTTTCAAGATCAGCATTAGAGAAACAAGTTTTAAGATGGAAGTGTTCACATTGCTGAATACTATTTAGCAATGAAAACAAACACTACTTAACAGAGCATTTTAGAAATACGCCCTTTAATCTTTCATTTTAATATGTGCTTGGTCTTTAACTGTAGTGTAATGAATATTTGTTCCTCACTACTGCATATTTATTTCTTTACATCTAATCAGAACACATGCATTCTATGTCGTCTGCTTTATGATGGGATGAGGAAGTGACAATTTTCATCTTACTGTCCATAATTTATAATTAAATTTCAAATATCTGTATATTTGATTATGAAGCATAATTACACTGTGTCCCGTCACAGTTAGAAGTAAACATCAGTGTAATCCTGTCATGACTATTCAGGATCCACTTTTTCTTCATTTAGTGATTTCGATAAATCATTTAAACTGTTTTTATCAACTAAACCCAAGATAATATTCAGTTCAATTTATTTATAGTTTATTTATATAGCACTGAATAGTAAATGCAGCAGCCCCCCCCCCCCCCTTCAACAGTAGGCAGCAAAAAACATCAAGAAAAAACACACAAGGCTCTGGGCAGGTTGATTTGGCAAGTAGCTTCATTTTACCTCTGCAGCTCTGAGGCTGAGGACATCTGCAGAAAAGTACAGAGAGAGACAGAGAGGACAAAGCACAACTGTGAGAGGAAGAGAACAAAGCTTAGTGTGTCAGTGGAGGTCCCGCAGCAGCAGCCGGTCTTCTGCAGCATAGCTGGAGGAAAGTTCAGCGTCACCTGAGCCAGCTCCCACTAAAAGCTTTATCCAAAGAGAAAGTTTTAAGCGAATAGGCTTAAAAGTAAAGAGGGCGTCTGCCTGTTGAACCTGATCTGAGAGCTGGCTCCATAGTAGAGGAGCTTGATAGCTGAAGGATCAACTGATGATAAAAGTCATTCAAACATGAGTGAAAATATAGTATGAGAATGTATTTCAGGACTTTATACTTACAGCAGCGCCTTCGCTTGATAGAATAGAATCACACACACACACACACACACACACACATGCTTATACAACAATCATCGGTTTGTTAGAATCTATTATAAATACATGCAGATAACACTCTCCACAGATAAGTACTGAGCTGATGTAGCCGCCTCTTTCTCGTATTTCTGCCCATTTGACTGACATGCTGCCAGAATGGACGTGGCACCGTCATCTGACTGGGACCAAATGAGGCGTGAGTAATGACAGGGGACACCCGGCCCATTGGCTAATTGTCCCTGAATAATGAGCTCGCTGCTCCTCTCTGATTGGTGGTGGAGGTGGGAGGATGGCAGTTGGCAGATCCTCGCACAGTTTACAGCGCAGTGTCACAAAATGGATTTGTCGGATGACTGCTGGGGTGGCAGGAGTCTAACCTCCATTTCCCGTCCACCCACTGCAACATACTCTGAGCTTGAAATAAGCCCCTCCAGTCTACGGCTTGGTGAGTCTGCGGTGCACGAATATCCCTCAAAGAAAGCTTGTGTTTCAGGCTTGGCTTCAGTGGAGTTTCACTCTAAGTCAAAGTCATTTTATGGAGCTGAAACTATCTGATCAGAAAGCTTCTCTGAGCTGTTGTTGGCAGAAAAGTATTCCCTCTGCCAACATAGGGAATTTGATGTGCCTGTAACTAATCTGTGTTCATTTCAGACCTCATTTCTAGAAACATATATCATTTATTCAGCACCTGTAGATAAAACCCTGTCATTTTGAAGCATAATCCTGCTCAAACTACCTCCAGTTCGCCAGTTGTAGAAGTACTCTAGTTTTAGTCCTGTGATCCCACTGTGAGTGTGGCTATGTGCTTTTTCTGCTCTCTGTTCCGTCTCTTGATTGGGTTGTCAGAATGCAACCAGCTGCTGTGTGACATGTAGAACACAGTACACTGATTGGACTGGGAACCGGTGCTGACAAATGTCAAAGCGGATGAGAGATCTCACCCTGGATTCATTTGGGTTTCACGTTTTGATGAAATGAAGATCTGAGGATTTTATCCTCTGTAGTGGGATCGAAGAAAGGAGCAAAGCAATAAGCGGAAACAAGGAAACAAAAAGAAAACTGCATGATTCACATTTATTATGAAGAAAACATATACGTTTTATTGTTATTTCATGTTTGGAGAAAAACTTTTAAACACACGACATCATAATTATTAAAAATGCAACTGTTAACATTTATATAAATTAAGTAGCATGTACGTGATTTGCTGCCCCCGAGCTTCACAAAGCTTTTTACGATCTTTCATCCTATTGTTTTGCTTTTACTGCTCAACTTTAATGTTTTAGTTTCTAACTTTTGTTTCTTGAGTCCACCTTGTTTTGAGAGGATGTAGGCAGCTGTTTTTTATGTAAAAACTCTGACAAACACAATGTACAATGCCACAGGCAAACAAATTCAGCAATTAGTGGTTCTCTATCTGCTGCATGCATAAATAGAAACAGTTTAGCTAATATTAAGCAGAAGAATATTATAAGGTGATAATATGTCGGACGCCAAGTGATCAAGAAATGAAAACTGCTTTAATGACTGCAGACAGACAAAGTCAGGTTAAAAACCACAGCCTCAGAATCCACCTTGCTCAATAGAGAGTGAATAGAACCATTCAGAGGTTGTGATCCTCTGCACTGGTTGGCTGTTCCAGTTACACACAGCAGATCCCCGTGTCAGATTCTGGTGAACAGATACAGAAACGAAAACAGCCGCTGTGACGTGGCGGCTTTATTTTGGGGGTAAATTAAAGCCTGTGTCATATGTGCCTGGCAAAATGTGTAAACACAATATAAATTCTTTCAGGTGCTGAAATATCAGGTCGTGTGAGAAATGCACCAGCGAGACAGTGTCACGGTGGATGTCTTTCATATCGCCCTGCTGATTGTGTCCTACGTCTCTTCCTGGCTGTCATCTCTACCTTGCCCATCCACCTGTACCCCCGCTTTTTTGGCTTCACACACTTCACACAGCCCCCTCACAGTCTGCTCATCACGTCCACTACACACACACACACACACACACACATTCCATGGCACCTTGCAGCACAGCAGGTTGCTTTCGCCTGTCTGTCAGCGCCTCCCCCAAAACATACCCAGAACAGCAGTAGTATGACTCTATCAGCAGCCAGGCTGAGGCTGGCAAGATGTGTTACCCCCCCCCCCCCTTCCTAACTGACCCACTGGAGCGTGACCACACCAGGTGGGAGACGCACTCACGGCGCCAGCTCTGAAAGGAAGTGGTCTGACTCATTCGTAAGTATACATTTATGGATTTTTGTCTTAAAATAACAACAGACTCTCAGGTCCAAGTTCAGCTCCAACCGTTCAAATCTATTTGCATTTCCTCATAATTAAACATAGTGTGAATCAGCATGACTGTGTGCTTGAACCGTCCAGGTCAACATTTTACAATTTGTCCTGTAGATCTATAGTTTTTGTAGAAACTGTTATAAATAGTTTTTCGTCATTTTCCTCCTTGAACAAATTAACTACCACGATTTCCATGAAAAGATACATGTCTGTCTTCAGCTGCGGGATTAGTTATTTCTCTAACTTAATGCAGGTCGGTGTGTTGTCTGCTTCCATCTACGACAGACAACCTTTAACCTGTATTTCTGTTTGTCCAATCTTTGACTGCTAATTCCCTCTTTGTGATTGAGGTCCAAGTCTTATCTCTGTCATTAGGTCGAAGCTTGTTAGCTCAAGCCCAAGAAGTCACACTGACATCGCACTGGAAGATAACAAAACGGAGCGTTTGGATGCTTGTTACAGTGCGTTCATCCTGCAGGGGGCTGAAAACATGTTCAGGCTGCTGCCTTCTGACCCTAGACGACTTTAATTACTAACAAGTGATGAAACTGATGAATTAATTCTCAGTGGTGAAGTGAAAATAAGGAGACCACCCCTCGAGTGGACGACCCACAATATTTTTGGCATCAGCCTCTATCTCGCTGTGTGCATCTCTGTGTATTTCCCAATCTGTGCGTCTGAGTCACCTCTTTGCCCAGCTCTACTTGTCTGGATAATTAGCTGCCCGGCCCTCGCTGCCAGACTGCGCACACCCTGATGGTAGTGGCGGGCCCGGTCTCACGGGGATCGCGCGTTTGTGTGCCACCGTGTGCCAATGAGGCCAGAGGAGACCCGGCTGTCCTACTAATGAGGGGACACAAGGTTGTTTACAGCAGGCTGCACCAGTGTCACGGATACGGAGATAAGGCAATAGCTGGGAAGTATAAATCATGAGGAGTATGTGTGCAGTCCAGACACTCGAATCGTCACAGATGGATGTGCTTTTCTTTATCAGCTTCCTCCTCCAGTGAAAAAACAAGAGAGGCTTCATCCTTATGATTCACCATCACTCCATTAGAAAACACGTCTTTAAATTGTGTACCACTTTTTTTTAAATTTGTTTTGCTATAAATTAGCTGAAAGCCTCCTCCTCTATACTGATGAATTTTCTCTTTTTTCAGTGCATTTGTTGTGTGATTCAGACCTCAAACTGAAGTCTGTTGGCTGCAGGTGAGGCGCTGCGATGAAGTCTGCTTCGTTCTTTCAAAATGTTCCTCCTGTAACACGTATGCAGACAGCTTGCACAACTGTGCGTCTTCTTCTCCTATTTTTGTTTTTGTCACAAATGGGAAACAAGCATTTCAAGAGTGTTAGTTGCTGTCAGAATGCAAGGCAAGCGTGAATGGCCGAGAGTGAAAACCAGAAGCAAAGACCACTTTCCTCTTAGCTGCGGGTTATGAAATGTGCTCCGAAGGTTTTAATCATAAAACCGTCTATGAAGAGCACTCACACTGTAGAAAGGAACAATTCTGTGTTAGAGAGCTCCTTGAATGTCTCCGTCCAGACAAGCTTGACCATTCTGACCTGCTCAAGGTCTGTGTGAAACATCCATCTCATCTGACTGTGAGATGTTTAGAAATGGCCTCTTTGCTCCGAACTCGGAGCCGATATTTCTCTCTCCTGTGAAAAAAGGAGCATATTTTAAAACGAAGCGCTGGTAATTTTCCTAGCCAGTGATTTGACCTTTGGATGGGTGTCTTTTATTAAAGTGGAGTGGATTGGCGGCACTGTGGAGTCTGCCTTCAGGTGACCTTGTTAACCACAGAGCTGACCTTTGGCCTTGCCCCACTCTTTTTCCTGCTTCAAGCCAAATTTGTCCTCCAGCAGAAATGCAGGCCTCTGACCCTGTGTGCTTTTGTAATTTATATTTTTTTCAGTCCGACTGTTCTGTCAAGGTTTTTGTTTCATGTTTTAGAGCTTTTTTTCTTACCCACAAAGAAAAACACTCTGAGCTAACAGTTGATTTGTATCTACCTTACTGAACACCCAGACCTCAGTGAAACGTTATGCATGGTTTATTTCCATTACATTATTTACATATGAGGGCACGTGCGGGGTCCTGTCCTGTCACCTTTTAAAGTCCATCTTGTACTGATCAAGGACACCTGGTAAACGTTTTAGGTTACATCATCGGCTACTTGAGTTGACAAAGCAAAGAAAAAACGAGCGAGTAACATGATTGTGGATCCATTATATGTAATTCCATGTAAGAATGTGACTGAATGTGACCCGTGGGACAAACATGAGCAGTGACCGCTGCAGACGCATCGTACTGGTGGATGACGATGTAACAGAACAAATGCAACGTCTACTGATTTCCCACAGTTCACTCGTGCACTCATCCCAGTGCAACTCAGTCTGTGAAAATAGCTGTATAATGAGTTTTCTGTCTATCTAAAAATAATGGCAAAGATCAAATAATTTTTTTTATAAAAACCAGTATCATCACATATCGACACACATCATCTGCTCGCAGATCATCAGACATAAAAGAAGAATTCTGTTGGGGTGATATGAAAGAAATTCCAGGAGAGCGACTGAGGAGAAAACCCTACTCCAGAAAAAAAAATGTATTATGTATGAGGAAGTGTCATTCGAATGATCTTTTCATCACATATTTGACAGACAATATCTGTGGCAAACAGAAGTTCAAATAAAAACTACAGACTACTCTTTCTTTGATTATGATCTTTAAAAAAAAATGTCATATGAAAGTTTGTCCCTGTTAGATTGTTGTTGGGAATTCACCTCAAAGACAAAGGCCATCCAAATAGTGCCCTCAAATTGAATAGACGGTTTATTGGCAATGTGTGCATTTACAGTCAGGGTTAATGACTGCTTATGTGTTAATTTAATACAGCGACCTCGAAACAGCAATGAGTACACAGAAGCATACATGTTAAAACAATAGCAGCATCAATAACTTATGACATAATTACCATTATGTCTAAATTTGCTAATTGGCGTCATAGCTAAACTCATTCGGTACCTATCGTATGTGTACGAAAATAAATGAACAAGCAGGGAATCAGACAAGGAGCAGGATGATCTGGCAACCGTAGACTAAGAGAGAAGGGTTTTGTTGCGGAGCTTAGTCGACTGATGCACTGCAGCTGGAGATGGCGTGCCTGATTGAGTGAGTGTGTGTGTGTATGTGTGTGTGTCACTGAAGACCAGGGTGTAACAGGGCAGGGCCGTGGCCAGGAGAGTGTGCGTCAGTGTGTTCAGAAGAAGCTGAAAGAAACTGGGAAACAAAGAAAGCTAAATATAACAAGGACATGGGCCATGAGAGCTGCACACCTTCACTGGAAAACCCGCTCCCAGTTTAGCCTGTCAGCCGCCGCTGACGGTCTGGGCCGGTTCCCCTCTGCGCACTGTGTCTGGTGTCCAAAAAGCTCTAAAGCACAACAAGGTGAGAAAGGAGAACATGATGAACTGTTGCCAATAATTAGGTCTTTGTTTTTTCATTCTGCTTTGCAATGTGTTCAAAGGAGAAAAGGGCCACAGATGCAGTACAAACAGCTGAACATCAGAATGAATTTATGTCTGGTCCGCTTAATATTTCCATCTGGCATCCGTTCAGTCCGTTTTATGTCATTTCTGACTGGCTCAGTGGAAAAATGCATTGTCAATGAAGTGCATCACACTATCTTAGCCACGTAGCTCTGTCATTCAGTTGATAGGCCTGTTGCGTGAATATGCCGGGACAACTCTGGCTGTTTGCCAGCGCGTCCTGTGGATGTAGCCCACTTCACCCTCTTTGCCAGTGGGCATGTGACAAATATGAAAACACATCTGACATCTGGCTTACTCAGTCTGCTAGCTTTAAATAGATATCGGCGTGGCAACGGATTCATTTGTTGTTTTTCTTTGAGACACCTGCCTGAACAGTATCAGTCCTGTTTACCCTGAGCACATACTGTATAGGTGCTGTGTTTGAGTGTGGAGATAACATGCAGCACAGATAGCGCTTTCCTCTTCTCTCAGTGAACTGTCATATACCTGCTGACTCGCTATGTATTCACAGCAAACACATTTTGGTCTGCGATAGTGCTTCCACACACTCGTGACCCGTTTTATAAATGGTATGTCTACTTATGACCCGCAATCTAAAGACTCTCAAAGTTGGACATGGACAAAATGATTCCCAGTTCCTTCATGCTGCATGTCCATGTATCCTTTGATTAGACACCGACAATATCCCATCGGATATTATGTTAAGCTAATATTCTTGAATGTATGAGAAATCCAACCCTTCATCACTGGTCTCCTGTAAATATTAAAAGAAAAACACAGGAACGACAATATTTTTTTTCTTTGCTAGTTAAAGCTACTATTTTTATTATTATATTATTATTTATAATGTTTATTTACAGGTTTTTTGGTGGGTTTAAGGAAACGCTTCACATCCTGCAAACCTTTGTAGACAGTTTTCACAGGGGTATGATAATGATTACCGAAATAGTTCCAGTTACACAATGTTGTTTTCTAGCAGACTTCTCATAAACTTTATTTTTTGCTTTTACACTTTGTGTTGTCATGAAACTTCCCTGGCTGGATGTGTCACCCCTTCCTATCTGCATCCTTCCGAACCTCTTACATTATTCGCAGTTCAAGCTGTGGAGCTCAGCCGACGAACAGGAAAACTGTTGATCAAAACAGGAATTCGTCGAGGCAAGGCGGCGGTTTGATGCATGTGCACTGTGCTGTAGAAGGTTCCTCACTGTTAGTGTCTAATTACACCTCGCATTGTACTTCCGTTCTCTTTGTCTTCTCTCTCTGACCTCAGGATAAAACAATGAAAAAAAAAAAAAAGCTGCTCGGTATCCCTTTGTTTCACTTACTTCGGCGTTTCTGTTTTAGTTTAAAGAGCTAATTCATCAAATGCTTCATGTTTACCTTGTCCTCAGGCTCCCTGACACCAGAACAACCTTTTGTTTTTGTGCTCACAGTTATTCACTGTGAACCTGCATGCTGCATGTTTAATTAATATAGTAATGTTTAATTATTGGGTTTTATCAAGGATTAATATATGAATATGTATCTCGCTGCCGTAATTGGGTAAGATCTGAATATGACTTTCAGCTAACATCAGCCCGAGCACATTACGCTGCTAATATTAAAATGAAAAGAAATCCAAGCACTGCTCTACACTTATCCAATAAACCCAGGTACCATTCACTCCCTAATGGTGTCATGTATGTATAACCTATCATAGATGAATAATTAAATGGCCATTAGGTGAAGAGAATGATCATCAGTGCTTAAACCACTGTACCTCACTGGTCTCGGGTTTCTCCTCTGAAGAACAGTTTCATGCCCATGTTTTATAAACTTAAGCTTCAGTCTCCAGACACAGTTATGTTGCACATACAGACTTATTTAGTGTCAATCTATTTTAAAATGTCTAAAAACCTATTGGTGCAGTCGACTATAGCATCAACTGAAACAACAACTAAATTATAGGAGACACAGAACAATAAACTTATTAAAATAGTAATTTCATGTCAGTTCAACATTTTATTTTTGTCTTTGGACAGTCTTCAGAGTTTTAATCTTGAAGCAGGAATAATTTGTAGTAATCAAGCATCAAGCATCAAACCGTCATGGATGAAGACTACGAAGCAGCTGACAAAGAGCAAAGAGCAAGAAAAAGCTACGTGCTTTTCATCTCCATCCATGTTAACAACAGTAACAGTAATTAACATCAGGTGATATCATTTCAATTCAATTCAAACACACTTCTCCTGTAGTAGCAAAGATTTGTCGTTCCTGTGGACAAAGCTCATATTATCCATGTCCATCTATGTCCATTTTCAGCTATAACTCTCTACTGAGATGTTGCTTGATCTTCCAAACCTATAGATTAAAATAAAAGCTTTAGAAAATGAACAAAAGACCTTATAAACCTTCAAAGAAACTGACTGACTCAAACTAAACAGAAAATAAGAAAGCATTAACATACAACAACAATTATCTTCAGTTTCATTTTCCACAATCATTTGAAATTACTTCACAGTCTTCTACGCGCCTTTGGGCAAAACCTGGTAAAAACCTGGGCAACAGTTATCTTATGTAAATCTCCCATTTCAGACACAGAAACTCCTTAAAATGAGTCTCAGAGTGCTACCTCACTAGTCTCCCTCTCATACTCCAAACAATATTCAGTAACTTAGAATCGTGTATACATATATATATATATATATATATATATGTACATGCTTCATATCACCATGGCCATGAACACTAAACACATATATATGTATATATGCTTCTTATCACCATGGCCATGAACACTAAATGCATGTGACGCATCATAGAGTTTTGGTGTTTTGAAACTTGCAGCCTAACTTGTAGCATTTAACATTTGAAAGACTAAGATGATTAGAATAATAGTATTATAATTCAACATAAGTAAGATTATTTAGACTTTACAACAACAATCGACGTAACACCAGGATTTGTTATAAAAAGCAAATGTGAGAAAGTGTGAAAAGAAAAAGGGAAGAAGACAAAGCCAGTGTGGTGATCTTCCATCATAATCCTGTTACTGTTGAATAATTTAAGTATCTCCTTGCAGACATTAATTTCCTATCATCTACTATGCCTCTAATTCACTGGGATAATTAATTAAAGTATTGACATGGCCGCCCCTTCTCGTGCCGTGAAAGCCAGCGTGGAGCTGTTGATAAGCGAGACGTGATGTTGGAACAATGGGCAGCTGAAAACAGCCTAATCATTTATTCTACATTTCATCAGAGCTTTCATTAGTTCCCATGAAAACAGGTAATATATTCATGATATTATACAGTAATAAGGATTATCAATATTGCCAAAGTACTTTTGTTCTGCAGTACGTGCATGAAAAAGTACATTTGCTTTAAAGTGAACCCCATCATCTTTAGCGCGCGTCGTCTGTGACAGGTCACCTCTGTGTGGTGCAGCAGACATGTCGAGGACGAAGCCACGCAACTGATAGACCATCTGTTCCAAAGATTGATAGCTGGCTGCTGCTGTCAATGATACGCCCGTGTGCTTCTGAGCATTCTGTAGGTCTTCATTGTTTTTTTCTCTTCAAGGTCATTGGGAATACACAATAGCATTAAATGGTATTTCCGAAAGAGCAACGCTGAGAAAACAACCAACAGGGGATAGTGCTAAATGTGCACAGTTGTCATTTTTAACAACAGGTTCGATACAGCGATGTTGCACAGCTCTGAGAACACATTGTTTTAAAAAGGAGCATTGCGACTTCAAATGTTCCAGGCTGAGCAGGAGAACGGAGCCACAGCAACATTCACATAACATGAGTTCCTTTAATTTTTGTTTTTGGTGAATGGACAATGACCTTTTTTTTCTTATCTTTTGACTGTCATCGATTCTTGAGTTTTGTCTTTTCCCGTATTAGTTGGGTACATGTCTGAATAAATTCCAATCCTTCAGAGTGAAAGAAACACAACTATGAACAATATGAAGTCAACACCCCTCTTGGCACCCGTGATAGCAATTTAATTGAAATGTCAGTCGAAAGACGGGAATGCCAACGAATGCACAGACTCTGTTTCCTCTCCTCTTTTCTCCTCTCCTCTCCTCTACTTTCCTCTCCTCTCCTCTCCTCTCCTCTCCTCTCCTCTCCTCTCCTCTCCTCTCCTCTCCTCTCCTCTCCTCTCCT
>JAUMHF010000001.1:16876259-16902506 GCA_032359275.1 Microctenopoma steveboyesi
CTTTCCTATCCTCTCCTCTTTTCTTCTCTCCTCTCCTCTCCTCTCCTCTCCTCTCCTCTTTTCTCCTCTCCTCTACTTTCCTCTCCTCTCCTCTCCTCTTTTCTCCTCTCCTCTACTTTCCTCTCCTCTCCTCTCCTCTCCTCAAATAGAGGTGAGCCATGCATCAGGTGACGCACTCATTTGACCCATCACCCCAACAATAGAGGCTGACCCTGAGCTGTTTCTCCAATTAATCACCTAACCTTCACTTCATGCCACCAGCCGCCCTCTCCTCCCACCTCCACCACACCCCATCGTCCAATCCGACCTGACCAAAGGCAGCTGAGAAAAACCTCGCCTGACTCCCCTGCCTACAAGGGTCGGAGACAGTCGTCCACCATTCCGCATGACTGCCAGTATAAATCTGACGGAAGTAATTACCCATCACCGTCTGGGGGCCAGAAGCAGGCTTCCCGCCCCCTCTTCAACTTCAACGTAGTTCAACCTTATTATACTCTGCTGGGAGGAGAACTGCGGTGCATGAGCAGAGAGAGTCGTATTTAGAGTTAATTGCCTCTGGCAGGTGAGGACATGGTTCCAGCGTGTGCCCAGGCAGATGGCTCACTGGAGGCAGGTTCAATCAACTAATTGTAAAGTTCTGATAGGGCTTTGGGGAGACGTTGACCTAGAGCTGAAAACGAGGGACACGAGACAGACTGAAACGCTAAAGGTCTATGCAGGGAGAATCTTATTTTGCATGCCTTCAAAATTTTTCTAACATTTCTGCAGCTATAAATATCACTTAGAGTGTGTGTGCAGACTTTTGGAATTCACAACACAGACAAAATGCAAGTAGGTATTCACAAACACATGCACGTATATGGCGATGCACCGCTCAGGCATATGTCCTTGCAGTTGCCTTGAGCTGTGGCCTTTATTGCTGAGGGAATTGGGAGAGATGTAAATAAAGTTGTAGACTGCAGTGAAATTACTTTGCTGGCAAAAACAGAAGGTAAGGAAGCCAATTCATAAAGAGAGTAAAGAAGAAGAGAAGCCGGGGGTGAAAGTCAACAGGGACACTCAAAGGAAACACACACATATACACTGTAGATACTGTTTTTCAATCTCCTTTTAATATTGTCTTGTGAGGTTTTATTTAGTTAGGCACACTTTATCCAGTGTCATCAATTCAAAAGCTAAAGCAGCAAAAGGAACAAGACAGGCCCGAGCCAGACATTTGGATGAGATAAAAAACAAGATGGAGTGGGAGGGAGAGATGGAGAGGGGTGAGGTGAGATGGATGGAGCGTACTGCGGAGAGTGGAGGGAGAATGAAGGCAGGTCAGGTAAGCCCATGGGGCTTGTGTCAGTGAATAATCTTCACATTAGCATTGGCTCATTTAAATAAAATGGATCACTCAGCAGATACAATGTTGCTACAAGAATGTTAAACCCTCAGCTGCCTTTAATCAAAGTTATCTTTGTAGAAAGAAACGTGTTTGTTCCTGCCGTTGATGGAAAATAACATGTTAAATCTGACATGCCACAGAATATTTTACAAACAGAAAAATGCATTATCCCAAAAAACAATTATTATAAAAATGTAAAATACATCAAATTATATATGTATGTATATAAATATTTTAAAAAATCAACAGTTCCGGTTGATGCTACTTCTTCTTAGTAATGCATTACTGGTCAGCTATGCTCACCACTGATCAGCTGTTTGACAAAGAAAACAAGAAACCTGCTAAGATAATCGCGCTGTCAGTCTGCATGATCGGAGTGGCAGCGGAAAACAGCTTCATCGTCGGGCTCGTCTGATTGGTGCGATGTTTGAATTACTTACTGTACAGACATAAAGATAACAACTTCAATTCAACATTTGTTTTCTATCATGTTTCATTAATGCAAACATTACTCACATCACAGCAGCAGTCCGAAGCAATTACCACGCGCTGCACCGCTGCATGAAATGAGAAGGCCTACATGGCTGTCTGAGCATGAAGCATGACCAGTGCCATGCTCTCACGTTCAAGCGCTTGCTGCTTTTGAAAGTACCCTGATGGTTGTTTTTTTGCTGATACTGACATAAGCATTTTACTAAACCAATAAAAGTTGGCTGACAGTTCTTTTTTTTTTGCACTAAAATATATTCAAAGAAATCCTTAAAAATTGAACGTGTGACACGAACTCTGGGTGTAACTTTGAGGAAGTCCTTTTTGTTTACCGCTACCAGTTTGGGTAGAATATGTAATGGCTCTAAGCCACTGGCAGCCCTCTCTGATAGGATACCCGTCATGAACTGTGATAATCACCTTCCATGCAGATCCTACATTCGCTGCACTTTGTCTCTATTTCTTGTGCGAATTGTTGTGCTGTCGACCGCACTGTGCTGCCGTGATGCTTTTTGATGAATGCCAACAAGGGCAACAGCTAAACCTCACCTAGGAGGAAACTTTAGAGTGGAAAACAACAAGACATGACTCAAACCTCACCTTGACTTTGATGGGTCACTACAGGAGCGAATCAGTAATGAGCTGCTGTGGTTGAGTGAGAGGAACAGCGAGCGAGAACTTGAGAGATTAGTTGCGGTTGCATTATACTCATCAGGCACAATGACAACTCCGGTGGATTGGATTTGTCTCCTTTTCTCCCAGCCATAACTCATACTTCCTCTGCAGCCACTGAGCCGCAGTAGGTAGAGGAAACTAGCGTCATTTCGGTCGGTTATTGCCACAGCAACTGCGATGGCAACTATGAATCATGTTAATGGTGCCTCTCATTGTGCCTCCATCTTGATCAAATTCAGGCGCTAAGAAAAAAAAAGACGAGACGCTGCCCACAGTGCAGCCTAAACTGTAGGCAAAAAAAAAGGAGTAATGACGGCAAATTGAAGTGACAAGTTGATAGTTGTAGGTGTGTTTTCTCTCAAGAGCTCTCCTTAGCCACTGGCTATCACTGCACACGTGTTAGGACGGACAGTAAAAGAGAACGTACACGGGCGTTGGTGTTGATAATTGCTAAATCTGTGAATGCATCGTATTTAAATGTTGTCCCTGAGAAATCCCTATGTGTTAAAAACACATTCCTAAACAACCAAACCGAAATCACAAATTTACCATGAGTGATTCAGATTTATTTGTCACGTGCACAATCATACACAGTACAATATGCAACACATAACTAATGTTTCAGAAATACTAACCCTGATTTGCCATCACTGTTTTCATGCAGTAGACTTTTGATTTTTTTTCCAAAGCTGTGTATTGTATATACTGTATTTTATAATACTTTTTCTGTGGTAATAAACAAAAATACCCCTCAGGGATAAATAAAGTCGATCTAATATTCTTTCTTTACTTCTTTTAACTACAAGGCAGCAATATAAACATCTTCCACAACCAATAACGCACGCTCCCCATCTGAGTCAATCAACACCAAATAATGAATTTTGTTTTTAATTGCAGTTTTCTGTGTCTCACTGGGGTTAATAAGTGAAATTTCAAACTGTTAAAGGCACATAATGTGGCCAGTTTTCCCTGTTGTTCATAAGATGATCAGTTCTTTTTCACCTAATTTGAATTTGAAGTCCTTTTTTAAAAAATCACTAGTTTTTGTGATCAGTGCTGTCTGACAAAGCGGAACAGCAACAACAGGTAAACACACAGACACAGTCCCATTATAATGAAACACACATTTGTATAGTGAACTATTGTATTATGCTAAGCAGTAAATCAGGTGAGACACATCAGCCACACTGTTTGAGTTTTTGTCCTGCTTCGTGTTTTCTCCTTCAAAATCATCCCTAGCTAATTATTGATTGTCATTATAATTATCCTCAGCACTCACTGCAGGTGACTCCGGTTGACTCTACACAGTTAAGAGAAGAAAAAAAAGCCTTAACGAGTAATCTTCTCAAGTTGAAAGGATAAGGCTAATGACTATAAAGTGTTATTCACTATAAGGTCCTTGATTTTCACTAAGATGTCAGAACACTCACTGATGAACTCTTAAGCACACGCACACATAGCCGTGTACTGTGATCTGCCTCTGACATGAAGGGGCAGCTGCACTGAGGCATGAAAAGGGTTGAAGGGCATGAATCAAGATCACCATAAACAGAATTAAAAAGAATAAATACTTAGCTATCGTAGAGGCCCAGTGATTTATTCTACACTTTCACATCACTGGCTGAACAGCGGCCCCCAAGAAATCAATATGTAATTATAGACATCCTACCCTGGGCTGTTCCTCTCACATCCACCTCCCACCACCTGCCCTGCGCCAACACCACCACCCTCAAAACAAATGTCAGAGCAGGAGTGGGCCTGGAGCAAGAAAAAAAAGGTTCTGATAAGGTGGTGTTTTTATGTGTTTACTGTCTGTATTCACAATTTGGAAGTTTTGTTTAATATTTAACTCCATATTGAGTTACAGAAGCAGGTTAGACACTTAAAACAAACTTATATTTAAAGTAATGAAGTAGATACAGTACATTTGAATTCTGAGATATTGAGTCAGAAATTAAGGGAAAGCGAAGTAACATAATTTATACTTTAGTCAAACTTTTCTGTAGAGAATATTCTTGGCCTTAGCATGAAACACTGGACGCAGGAGGAAACGGTTGTCCTAGCTCTGTAGAAAGGTAACAAACACTACCCTCAGAACAGTGTATGCAAATTAAAAGTTTAAATTAGGTCTGGTTTAGTATTTCTTTATTGCACTTAAAACCTTTACTGAGTGTGTTAAAACAAGCTTTGTAAGAAAAATATAATTTCCAACTGCTGATGTTTTTAGGTTAGTGTTAGTCTAGGAGCCCAAAGCTAATGCATAAGTAAAAGAGTATTATATTTTATTTGTTTTGAGTGACTGATGATTCAGGATCAGTCAGGGAAATGTTGTTGAATGCTGCACACTAAGACTCTAAGTGTTATGTCCTTTTGAATTGAGACCACCACGACTACTTGACCAACCATGTACCACCATGCACATGCCTAAGCACGCTAGGTTGTAAATGGGTGTTAGCATGACAGCGTAAATCTGAGAGTGCACAGAAAATCCGGTCCACTGTGGCTCCTCGGTGCGTTTGCAACATTATCTCAGGTGATGCAATAGTAGAGACGCGCCTCGGTGGGCGCTGAGGGCCCTGACACATTGATGAACAGCGGTACAGGTCTGAACCCTGCTCGTCGCTCGCCGCTCACTTTCAGCTAAATCAATGAGGTAACCAGTCAATGCTTGCCCACGCTCAAGCTGTTGCCAGGCCTTTATCTGGCCCCAGCAGTTTAACACTGACCCCCGCACAGGTAGCAGGAGACACACTAATCCATCTCTCCTAGCACAGACAGACTCATCTCGTCTCTTCCCAGCGATCCACCCCCCCTCCCCGCCCGTCTCAGAATCACCCATTCAGTTACGCAAACACACATTTTCTCTCCTTCTGTTGACCCCTTGATGTCTCACACAGTTTAATTTTCCCTGTATGTGTACTCATCCATTCTCCTGCTGTGCATTTCTCTCTGCATTCTCCCTATTAATCGCTAACCCCCTCCTGTCTTTCACACCTCGTACGAGGCTGTCTTCCTGTTCCTCCACGCTCTCACTGTGGGTGCCTTGCGGTCTGGCCATGGGAGATGGAGCTGTGGTAAAATTGACACACACATCATTGCCTATCAATAGCTTCTCTCAATGAGGGCTGAAATGATTGGGAATTGGAGCTGTTTTGATCCATCTTTCCCTCCTTGTGCCTCGGGCTCCAGCGTTTGATTACAAAAAGCCTCGGCTCGCGTGTGCGAGCTGCACAAGGATGTCTGAAAATATCTCAGCATCCAGAATAGCGATACGGCAGTGAAGTCATTAGAACGAGTGTTTGTGGCAGGCTGAGGCTGCAAACACACACACACACACACACACACACACACACACACAGTATAATTCCACTCCATCAGCAGATAGTGAAACAGCCATTACATATGGTGTTACCATTGTGGAAACAATTAGCTGATGTTGTACAACCAAAAGACACTAACGCTAAAGTAAACACTGTTGCTATGGTGAATCTGAATAAGAAACTCAGCTCACTGGCTGCCTTATGCAGTTACTGACCACAAATACTTTTCTCCAGTCTGAGAACAGCTCTGATAAGGAAAGCTCTGTCATCATCAGAAAGATATTTGCAAGCTGACCTTGTAGCTGTGTGGGATTTTTTCCAAGAAGTCCTTATACCTAAGTGGCAAAAAATGTACTTATCAGTACCCTCTGGCACAGAGACGTCTTGCATCCAATAGTTGATGAGACTTTTAGGAACTAAAAATCTGAACCTCACGGTGGCACTATAGAAGCTGGTTTTACACCACACAGTGTGAGAGTATTTATGTAACTGAACTGAGCTTTCAAGCACTCAGATACAGAAGAAAATATATATATCGACCCTGCGTGCTGACAGAAAAATCACACACATTAACATCACATGCCAATATGAATCTACGTGCAGAGCTCAAGAAACAGACAGGACTCTGCTTCACCTCAGTGAAACAGCGTATGGTTGCTTTACCTTCAAATGCAGCTGAGCTTGGATATAATCGCCGCATAGAAGCTCAGAAGGAAGTTTGGCACCTCAAAAACAGCCCTTAATGCCTTCAAATTTCATAAGTGAACCTTTAAAAAGGCAGTAAACCATTTAGCAGGGGGACAATGAAAGATCCTTATCATTCCTTACATGGTTGGTATGTCCAAGAAGTTCAAAAGGACTTTTGGAAAACACCATATTCCTGTGGAGATCATACTCAGAGTCATCCACACTAAACGCCAGACACAAAAACAAGTGATTTATGGTGCAGCGTAGTGAGGAGTGGTCCGAGCTCTGTCCTGGAGAAACAGCAGGAGGAACAACACCCTAGGACCAGAGGGATCTGTGTACTATCATTTAAACCATTATTTCAAGTGACCAGGTCACAGACTGATTTCTTAACAGTCACGTAAACAGAAACCGGTCACTGATAAAAGAGAACTCTCCCAGAGAAGTCTAAATACTACATGTAAATCTAATCAGCTTGTTCGTGACAAAGGCAGCCGACACTCTGCACACAAGTGTGGATGGATGAAAGGGGAGGTCTTTACACGGCACGGTGCTGCCTTGTTTGTTCATCATGTCTGCCCAAAATCCCACTAAACCTGAACGCGGCACAGTGAGCCCCCCATTCCACCAGCCACCAGTAAGAGGAGAAACCGCGTTGGAGGATGCAATCAAGTTCTCCTACTAACCTGGAGGAGTAGTGATATATTTCTACCCAACAGAAAGACGTTGTAACGCTGCAGTGACTCAACACGCAGTGACCTTTAACTGGCATACACATAATCTTCAACGACATGGTGAAAATAAAGTCTGCGAGAGAGAAAGTAAGTGGATGCAGAAAGTCTGACATTAGGGGCTGTGATAACTTAAGAAAAATGACTGGGAGAGAGGTAGAACGGAGAGCGGGCAGAAGTAGGATAAGGATGTTAACAAGTCTGAGGAAAGAAACACAGATGCAGGAGTGAGGAGCGAAGGCCATGCAGCTAGCAGCCACTGGCAATTAGGTTTCATTAGGCAGCCATGCCTGCTTCAGCACTGGGAAACTCAGCCGTCACCCTGATATATGATTGCAGGGTTTCACCCTAAATTCTGACGGCTGATGGTAATTTGGTATTTAGTAAGTGATGTTTATCTGCCCTCCCTCTCCCTCTCCCTCCCACTCTCAGTAATAGAGGCACATTGACATTCTAGCTGGCTTTAAGGAGCTACTGTAAATAAGCGAGATAGAGTCTTTGTGGAAGTATTTGCATTCGAGAGCGGTGGCTCGCTGCGTCCTCGTATTATGTGACGTTATGTGATGCTGAGCGACAGCAAGTCCAACCAGCAGATTCAATATGTACTGGCTTCTGGGTATTCAAGAGAATGTACCTGGAGACTGGACAATCTTTCTGCTCATTGGAGCTAATGTGGTGTGAAGAGGAATGTCTTACAGCGGGTATTATTTCTCTATTTCACACGTGTGATGCTTCGAGAACCCACTAAACTCTGGTTGTAGCATAACCTTCTCAAAGTTTTTCCGTCACGCCTCAGTATCTGTTCCACCCCTTTGGTGCATACTGACATTATTTACACAAAAGCAAGATTGACAGCCCCTGAAAGTTTGTACAGTCATGACACCCAGAAGAGATCACCGTGTCCTGACAGCTTTCGACGTGAAACGCAAATTCATGAGGCCTTCACGGGATGAATTGTAATAAATGTGGGAATTCTTGATGCTTCATCGTGTGCCATCATCGGTTTATAGTTAAAATTGTGCAATATTTTGATTTACAACCAGTTAGTAATTATATTAAGTGACCTTTAGCTAATGTTGGCGAAGCAGGGTGAGACTTGGTAACCACTGGGAAAAGAAATTACCACAGTACACAGCATTTCCTTCTGTTAGGCACCATGTATTCAGCTTTATAATTTGAATATCTGCCACGTGTCCTGTTTGTAGTCTACCTAGCATGACGCGATCTGGGTCTGCAAGTATGTGCATGCGTGAGGACTGAGGTGAACATGCTGTGCAAGCTGCATATTAACTTGGAATGAAAGGGTGTAACACAAGGAGTCTCTGTGACCGTAACAATAGCTATTTCTGCCACGTCTCGGGAGCATACAGCTAATTCATCCAGCGCTGTCCACTAGAGGCATTTTTCCAACAGACCTTTACACCAGTGAAGCAAAAAAAAGCTCAAATAAGAGCAGCTGCATCCTCTCCTTTGGGCTATGTGCTACAGATATGAAGGCAACTCAAGTCTTCCTCTATGCAGGCTGTTTTCATTCACCCCTGAGCAGAACCATGTACAACCAGCATGGCAAATCTCCACTGGTTGCCTCGCATTTTCTCATCATCATTCCTCACCTGGGGAGCTGGATTCAGATCCACGGTTGCAAATGTGAAGAGAGGCTATGGGAGAGAGGACAAGAGACAGAGAGAGAGAGAGAGAGAGAGAGAGAGAGAAAGAGAGGGAGGGAGAGGGAGATGAAACTTTCATGAGGCACAGGGCTGGTGTGGGCAGCCACAATGAAAATGCAAAGATTGAACTTTTCTCCAGGACTGAGGGTAGGGTGATGAGAGTAAAAGAGCCTGGAGGAACGTGTGTGAGGAGAGGAGAGACAGGTGAGAGGCCATGGGAGTTAGAGAGGGGAGAGCCTCTGAATGTGAGGAGGGAACAGGAAAAAGTGTTTATCGCTCGGATTCTAATTCGAGTCTTCCTCTCCTTTTCACACCCCCTTGTATTGTTTACCCTCTTTAATCTCCTCATATTTGTATTCCCCACTGGTTTCATTTTTACTCTCATCCGAACCACCTACTTTGTTATATTTCACCTCCACTAAAGCTGCAGCCTCCTCCTGGATGTTGTGAGCATCGCTGGTAGAGCCGGATAATTGTCGTGAGGGTTTTTATTTAATAATATCATCAGTAGTACGTCTAGGTGCGTATTTTACCATCAGCGTTTACAGAACCCTCCAGAGAACAATAATTTGGCTGTATTCTTTTTCAAGTTAATACAGGAGATGTTTATTATATTTATTTATATGCTTATAATATAAAGTAATTATAAGATTCTAAAAAGGAATATTCAGCCATTTCAACTGTCACACTATTAAGAAGCATCTTACTAAACAAAATCTAAAAGCATCATAACTAAGAAAATGTTTGTGGCAGACTGGTTGGATGTAACTTCCATTCTTTGATTCACATATCTTTTGTATAAGGCCTTTAAAAAAAGGATAAGTATATTCTAGGATTAATGTTGGCAGTGAAACATCTTAATCTTCCTTAAGGCTTCTGCTAAAGTCATATCAACGTATTAATGAATTCTGATGATTTATTTCAAGCTAAACCCAATGAACAGCATCTCAGTGACTCCAGCTTCTGACTAACCTGCTGCTGTGGGAATGGACACAGTGCCAGTTAACAAATAAAATACCTTTTCCTCCAACCTTACGAGAACACTTGTAACTATGGTAACTGTGGACTACATATCAAAGATGGCAATGCTCGGAAAATATATGTATTAAAAATGCAGAACAAAAATGAAATGTGACTGATGAATATGACCTCTGAAAAGTACTCTGAGTTCTTCTTGACTAACACTAGACTACATTAGATGTAACGATCGTGTCAAGAGAAGCTACAGACACAGTGAGGCTGTTTGATGGAAAACAAATTGCGCTGCGTGTGAAGCAGGAGATCAGATCTCGCTCAGCGCAGTTATGGCAGCTATAAAAGTCAATAGCTATTTTATGCATTGCGTGCTTGAATCTAGCTTTCACTAAAATAGATCCAGTCATGTAACAGTTGTCAATAAAACATTTTTCGGATTCTGTGAGGAGCATCCCGCGTCAACAAAACTCAGCGTGTGTTTGATCTCGCTCCCAGAAAGCAAAACAGGGCAGCGCAACTAGTCGTGTGTGCTGTTAAGAAGCAGCTGAGTTGCTGCAGTGGAGAAACGGCTTAATGACCCAAAATATGGTGCTGTGTGTGTGTGTGGGGGGGGGGATGTCTGCAGACTTCAGACATCTTCTGGGTTTGCCACTGCTGGGTGCAAGAACAGGAACTCTGACCACAGGATGGAGGAGGTGTCGGGAGAATGTGCTGGGAGGTGGCAGATGTTTGGGTGGAACCTTCACGGAACACTACAAAATGTCCTGGAGTCCTATTATATCTGTACACACACACACACACACAGAGAGACCCTGGCGCACTGGCTCCACTGTTCTCCCTCCCTGCACCATCTCGTCTCCTTCTTCCAGGAAATGTGTGGTGCCGTGTTATGATCGATGGCTTGCATTCGGAGACAGAGCAGCCCCTACTGTTTGTTTGTTTCTGCTACGCATGGCTGCAGAGTGACAGCAGGGACCAGTACATGGTTTAGAGTTTGTCTGGCCAGAAAAGTTGGGCTGCTTCAGTTTGTCTTGTCTTTTGTTCCTGAGAACGAAAGAGAAGGGAGTTGGTGAGTGTCCCCAGAAATGAATGTCCTTTGGTAAACCATATTCACTATGGGCACTGAGGAATTTCACTATTACAAGCTGCTGCTAGAATTTATGTTTTATTCCAAACTTGATTGTGCAGCAAAAAAGGGGCAGGAAGTGTTTAGCTTGTGTGTAAAGATGTCAGTGTTTTAATAGCTCATCTGTGCATTTAATCTTCTTGCGTTCTTTGGGTGTGTTGCCAAAATATTAAAAGTGCACAATAAGCAACAAACAAGCACATAGAGATACGTGTTTTGATCTGAGAGTCTAACGTGGCATATGAGGAGGGATTTATCTGCATTCCATCCTGCAAGTTCTTTTCAGAAATGAAGTGCAAGCATTTCCTAATCATGGGTGACGATCATTCAGTGATTCACTAATTGCCATTATCTTGGCATGGTGGAATGGACATTTACCAAAACCTCACTAATAAGACCACATACTGCAAACACAGCTAATCTTATAATAACATTTCCTGTGTTATCTAGCTCCAGAAGCAGTTTTGTTTTCCTAATTTGTGATGCAAAATGATCACAATGACCTTATGCCTGCCTCACTGCTGAGACAGAAAAATGTTTTTTAAAGTTATAGAGACTTTGTTGTCAAAGCTGACATGGTAGAAGCAAATGATGGAAAAGAATTTAAGTGACACCATTTAAACAAACTCTTATCACAGGTAACGCAGGAATGCTTGGACTCAAAGATGAAGTGATCAGATTTTAGTGGTTAAAGGTCAAGGGCACTGGCACCAAACGTCTTTGAACAACATGCACATGGACAAATATAGAAGAACACACACAGACGAGCAGCTGGATTCATGGATGCACTGATCAGAATGTGAGTCTGGGTAGATGTGTATGTAAACGGCAGCTTCATTGCCTGGAGGAATCATTGCACAACTGCTAGGTGGGAAATCTAGTTTTAGTTTATATATCTTAGCTATTTTACATGTTAACATTGACGACAAGTGTTAAAATCAGACACCAATACTTCCTATATATTGGCTGCTCAGATTACAGGTGAAGAGTTTCTTTTATTAGACCGTGGGACTGTTAAAAAAGTAAAGTAGTGTGCATAATACTATTTTATTTCAGTGTGGAAATTTGAGAGTAAATAAGAAAGAGTTGTATTCATGCTCAGACAACTTGTTATAAACATTGACAGCACTTTGGATGAAGAACAGGATTTTGCAACTTCAAAAGATTCGACATGCAAAGAAGGACAATGAAATCAGGCCAGTGTAAAACAAGTGAACACACAACAGCTTTAGTCTCCCCACTACCTGCACTCCTGAAGACATCAAAGAGTTCCTCAACAGAAGGGCAGGTTTGGAAGCATGTTAAAATTTTATGGATGAACACCCTCGTTGTATCATCATATAATCATCATAAATGCTAACTTGGCAAGCAGGCGTCACACGGCTCTCATGGAGGCTCATGGTGGATCACATGCTACTGGTACAGCACTCCAAGGCAACATCCTGTAATATTAAATACTCTCCCAGTGGACTGGACTGAAGCTACTTAGATTAAATCATTCAAACAAGTTATGTATAATACAGTTTATACACACACACACACACACACACACACGCGCGCAGGTGTGCATATATAAATCATATGTGTTTATTTATTCATATGCCGTACGCATAATAATCCTCACAGCGTGTGAGTAAACATCTGTAAATAAGCACATATTTAATATACATGAGCACAGATATACCCCCACATACCACAAATACAATAATGCCTGACGTTTCTGTCTGTGATTGTTGTCACCGGACCACCTGCTGCTCCAGCTCGATGAAAAACAGCAAATATTTAAATTCACATTCGGCCAACTATATGAACACAAACATACAGATTACACCCACAAAACAGACTCGCCTGAACAGCTTATAAACACGCACGCACGCAAACACGCACGCCCATAAAGTGTAAGTATGCCCTTTTCTCTGCCACATACCTGTACATGCAAATAACTCTTTCCTCTCCTGAGACTCTCATACACAAATACTTACACCGGCAGCAGAGTTGCCTGGGGGTTTTCTGTGCACCTTTCCTCTTAACATCGATGTTCTCTTCAATTCCCACACATCTGCTTAACACGTGTAGCCCTGAGCACTCACTTCCGCCTGACAAGAGAAAGGGGAAAGATAAGAAGAGAGCGAGTGAAACAGGAGGAGGAGGTGTCTCTAGAGACTTTGATTGGCATTCAGGAGCCCAGCTTCCCGTCCTTGCGCCCAGCATCCCTAGGAGCGCCACCAGGCCTTCCCGGAGTGCTAAGGAAGAGAACAGTTCTTTGATGAACCCTAAAGATGTCCTTGGTGTTTCTAGCATATTGGTGGCTTGTTTGGTTATTGTTTGCATGAGGGTCAACCTATTCACAGTTGTTGTAATTCACCATGGTGTTTAATAGAGAAGTTAATTTGTAACTCACTAAGCTGGGATGAGATCAGTTTTGAATCCTCCGTGAACATCCAGAACTGCAGGATGTCCCGTGATAAATGACTACTCTGTACTGTGTAGGTGTAGGCAGAGCGAGCTCCAACTAACTGAACTGTCTGAATGTTAGCATCCATAAAAATCCAAAATGCAACTTCATGTCAGTCTGAAGAACTGCTTGTGAAAAAGGTCACGTTGTTTGGCTCTGTCGTGATACAATATTGAAGTTCATACATGTATTTTATATATAAGTGATACTTAAATAAGTCTTGTTCACAATCGTTCTGCTCTTATACACACCGTGTTTCATAACTTCATGGTGAGAAATCGGGGCAAGATGCACAGCCCTAATATGAAAATGAAGTTTCTGAACATCTTCACCTTGGAAGTTTTTCAATAGGTTCGTTTTCAGTGACCTAGAATGAAGGAAACACACAAAAATGTATGTACCAATGTTTGTATGGACATTATAATTCCCCTCACTAGTAAGAGACTTCATATCAATCCAGGCTGCTCCCTATCCCTCCTCCGCTACACACTGCCTAGTGCTTAAGGTAGTCATCATTATGAAAGTACAATTAATGAGAATCTTCCAAAAACATAATCAAGGCGAAATAATTGGTTTTATCTTATTGCTTGGAAGGAGCCAACCTTTTAGGAGCCAGTATCTCAGAGCTGATGCCAGGCTGTTCTGTGAGTCACAGGAGGCTTCAACAGCACCTCTCACTAAGATCAATTCTGAAGTATAGAAAGTATATTTCTATAAAATAAAGGTTAAAGAATGTTACGTACTGTATCTATAAGGAAAAGGTTTTCTAAATGGTTCGATGAGACAGTTAATCCATCTTAACATAGTCAGAGATGCTCTTACTAGTGATACAGAAACAGAAATGTTTAGTTTGGTTTAGTTTTTGTCAGTGTCGATCAGTACTTGTATTAATATGTTTTATATTAGCTTTAATATAAATTCAGTCAGCGTTTTCCATCATTGATCACGAAGCTGTTATGGACTTTGTAAAGAATGTTTTCAGGCTTTAATAATGTGTAACAGGTAAATAAAACAAATTCTAATGACTAACGAAGTCCAAACAAATATTGAGAGAAACTGGTGCATCTAATGCAGAGAAACAACACGTGTGTCAGCTAGTATTAATATAGTGCGCAAGAGAAATTATGTCAATGAATACTTACCATACAAAATGTTTAACACTTGCTGACTCTGTGCGCTAGGAGATCCAGCTGCTTTTTGTCATTTCACATTTACACTTTTCAAAATGTAAAAGAAGTATTTAATTATTTTCCAAAATACTTAAAGACAAAACATTTTTATGTTGGAAAAAAAACAGTTGATCAAACAACATGAGTTCCATTCATTCTTAGTGCATGTATCTCATTTTCCTTTGTAAATCTTTCATGATATAGATTATTTTCTTCAATGTCACATACTAGACCCTGCATATCTTGAATATTGCCTGTTGAATGGTGCTCAGAGAGGTATTTATTTAATCCCTGGGAGGCATTACAGACCTTAAGAGGCAAACAAGGGCAAACATTTCCTTTTTTCTGCTCACAGACAGAACCAGTTGGGGATGTCTTTGGTTACAGGAAGAACAAACCCTGTGTATTTCTGTCACTGTATACGTGTGTGCTTGTGTCTGTGCCTGTGTATGGAAGGGGTGTTATTGCTGAGGGCAGAAAATCAAAGGGAAGACAAAACAATGGAGGCTATTTTCTCCCCTGGCGATACTCAGAGACACCCTTCTCTGCATTAGATGCACCAGTTTCTCTCAATATTTTATCCCCTATTTGTTTTACATCTCTCAATATTTTTTTTCCTGTTTCTTTGTGTTGACTGTACCACGTTTCCACCATTTTCCTTCCCTCACATAGTCTCTTTCTCTCACCCTTAATCTCAGCCTCCCTGGAGAGAACGACTGAAGCCGTCTCCGCTTACTTAGGGGTTTGCAGCATGTAAGAGAATGCTGCTTGTGCCTGTAACTTAAAATGGTGTCTAAAGTGAAAGAAATGAATAGCGACATGCCCCCAACACACACACACGCACACGCACGCGCACGAGCAGGCAAAACTCACACAGCTTCTTCAGCGTATTCAGAGCATCAACATTCATGTCATGCCCCCCGTGTAACGACACATCCTGAGAATCCCACCACTTCACCCCAGCTTCCAGCGCAGATAAACTGCGCTTGTCATCTTGTAAAATATACTGAATTCTTTTTTTTTTTCCTGTCTGACTTTGACAGGCTTCACTCCATCACTCCTCCACTCCAGACTTTTAAAAGGAAGCGAGTAGAGGATGAGGGGGTCCTCATGGACAGACTGGTTTCTGTCCAACCATTTGTGGCTTCCATTAGCCCGGCCCATGAAGCCTCACTGGTTTCACACTACATTTCCCTTCATTCACTTTAACACTCCATTGGGTCTCAAAAAGAACGGGGTAGGGTCTAATTGCATTTTGAGTGATGCTTGTGTCATTACCTTGCTTCAAAGTCAGCGACAACAACAATTTAGCAACACGCACTCAGCCTGCCTTAAAAGCCAAAGCTGGCAATTTGGAGTGGAGATGGTCTCAACCCAAAAAAATAAAGACTGTGGCTTTCAGGAGTCACTTTTAGCTGCTTCATGCTGATCAAACATCCTCTCAAGGAAATTCTTACTTTTGTGTAAAGAAAAATAAACTAGGATGTTAATGCAGCTATTGGGCGTATTTTACAATATTTACATCAGACTAAAATTTGAGAAAATATTGCTGGAAACAGTATCAAAGAGTCAGGTTTTTGGTTGACTGACATCTGAGACAAGCCCGATGGTTCGAGAGCGTTGTAGTGCCAATCTACTAAAAACAAAAGGACCACTTCAATTTACTTCAGCTATAAGTAGTTCACTGAGGAAAAATGTAGTATTTGTACTGGTGTTAACACAAATGAACAAGTCTAGTCTAGGTTTTTTCACCAGACCTCCAAAGGTCCTCATTAAGGTTAATAATAATTTCTAGTAATTAATAAAAAATAAGAACGAATCTTTGTTGCCATAGAGACCTGTACTGGAACAAAAACTGCAGCTGACAAAGGGGAAGGTTACTTAATCACTTTATGTACTGACAGGTGGTTCATCCATAATAATCATCATCGTGTTTTATATACATGAGATTTTTATAGAAATCAGGAAAGTATAGGAAAGCACAGCTCGTTTTAAAGTTTGGGCTCCATCAGAAGAGTCAGTTCCTCTTTAGGAAGGAGGACAGTCTTTAGTGCAGCTTGGCCTTCAGAAAGTTTTGCTAATTTCTGGAGGTGCTGGCATTTAAATCCAGCTCTTCATCGCTCTGTGGCTCGTACAGTCCCTGTCTTCAGAGCATCTGCTTCTTTCACAAAATTATATGATCCTAGACCATCTTTGCGTGTGACTGGCCACGTAGTGTAACTATCAAAAAAACGTCCTGTCCCTGCCTGGCCTGCTGAAGATTCAGCTCTCTTCTCCTTCTCTACAAAGAATCATCTCTTATAGTTGGCCAACGTCACATGACTAGAATCTGCATCTGGAAGTTCATCAGGGCAGTCAGATACATAGTGGAGTGAAAAGGAAGACAAACGTTAAATGGAAGCAGTAACTTGAATTGTGCAGTTTTTAGTACATGTACTCATTTGCTTGCCACGTTTGTGGGAGTTCCATGTGACTGAACAGAAAAAAGCCACCAGTCCAAATGAGGATTTATGAAGGGGCACCTTGCCGTTCACCCCTGGTTAAGTGTTAGCCATGCACCACTCCGAATTTAAGATGTATGTTCATTTATATTAATAATGTGTTGCCTTCAGTTTGTGTTCCGCCGCCAGTGGCAGCACTTAGGCTGACTATAATACACACCGAGCTTGTTGTGGATCCACGCTGAGTGCTGCATTCGTGCAAACCTAGGCAAAGGCTGGCCTGTAGCTAGCATTAATTATCTCTTTAATTTGTCTAGTTGTTGCAGTGAGTAACTTTAACACGCCGCATGATACCCAGAGATTCAAATGATGACGCTGTTCCTAACAATGTCACACACCCTTGAGAACCTGAGCGTAGTATCACAGCAAAACGATTCACAGCAAAGGAGAAAGATGGCACATCGTCTTTTAGTTTTATGTTGTGATCTTCAAAGTTTGTTCCCAGCGTCATTGAGTGCATCACAACTATTTTGAGAAGGGAAGACTCAGTAGTTTTTACACATTTGCATATTTCCTCATAGGCTACATAATCTTTTGATTATATTTGAATTTTGCATATGACAGCAGAATGTTTTTAATCTATTTTTCATGTATCCTGCAGTTGTTTGTCCCATGTAATTGTTCATCGTTTGGCTTGTTGTTACAATGTTGACTTACTTGTCCTACTAATGCTGCTATTATAGATGCTTTTGATGTTATCGTGTGATTTGCTTTTGGCACAAAGTGATGCACAAGATTTTAATGGCTATGTCTTAGCTAGACTTCATTTACACGCCAAGCAGACTGCAACAGTTGCATAAACACAGCTGTTGTTTGTTTAGATTTGCAAAGGCTTGCGAATGCCAATTGTTCCTCACTTTCAGATGGAGAAGATAATGAAATGATGTGTTCAATTTCTACTCCAGAAAACTGCGGAGCGTTGACCAGAAATAGTTTGTCAGAATTAATGAGTCAAGCCAAGATGCTCAGCGGGACTGAGTCATCGAATAACTGTATTCCGACTCAAAAGACTGCAGTTCAAGCTTTCAAAAAGTCAAGCATCACACTGTCCTCTTTACTTGCCGAGTTGTAGACGCTGGCATCTTGCAGCAGCGTGGCATCCCGGTGCTCCACAGTGGAGTCCACATCCGTGTGCTCTTACTACTGTATGGTGCTGTGAATGTGCGTCAGTCTGCATTGTGCAAATGTGTGTGTGTGTGTAAGCTTTTACTGTTTAAGTAGAGTTTTGCTGTTTGTTAAAGGCTAATCTGCTCAGACAACAGGACCAGCCGTGACCAGGGGCTTTGGTCTAAGGACAGAAGGACCTTGACAGTGCTGAATCTGTGTGAGTGTAAGGATGCCTACCCCTGCACTGACTGGTCAGCCTCCCCTCGCTGCATGACTGTCAAGACAATTATGAATGCACTGTGTATAGAACTAGATAAGTAAAGCTTTGGGGAGACAGTTGCCTGAAATTTAGACTGCTATCTAATAAGCAGGATTAGAAAGAAGGAAGCAAGTCACATTTCAAGTAATACAACAGACAAAAATGAAAGACCGAAGTGCTTGAGTGACAGGATGGAGAGCCTCATAGCAGCATGACAGCAGCAAAGAGATAATAGAGGTGGAAAAAAATAGAGAGAGAAATATGTGGGCAGCCAGTTGTGGCTCTGGAAGGAGTCTGTGATTGCAGGCAGTTGAACAGCACGTCAAGCAGCTGGTCAGCCGGCACTATTTGTTATATTGGCCTTAAAGCACTGCTGAGATGAAAGCCTCTCACAACCGCAACCCTTAAAGACACACACGCAAACACACACGCCTCCATATGCCATGCTCTGAGCACATGCGACTGCACTCCTGTGGCTAAAGGGGGACTCCAATTATCACATAACAGATCTTTGCACTGGTGGTTGGAACTGAGCCACCTGGATATCAGATGACATGAACGTCTTCACCTTCAGGTGTGCAACAGAAAAAGATCCAGCGAGCGCGGTGGAGCAAAAAGAAGGGGACAGAAAGTGTGGGGTCAGTTCAATATTAGCAGTCCGCGTGGAGCAGAAATCACATGCATCCACTCTAATAGCTCTAATTCATCACAATGCTCGCTGAGGAAGACCAGCCCTCTTCAACCAGCACTCTTTGCCTAAGACATATTGCTCTCTGTCACTGTGAGGGGCACTGCATAGATTAGATTCATCACTGACTTTATCAAGTGCATAAAGAAAACAAATTGGCTGAAAATGTACAGTGTTTGTCATTAGCTGACACGTGGCCTACTTTCCACCCCGTCCTGTCATGCCCTAGTTTGAAGCATCGACCCAGCGGGCCGCAGCACAATGCGAAGAAATAAAACAGCGCCGCTCCGCCACCGAGAAAGCACGCTGACTTGTATCTAGACAAACAAATCGATAAGCAGTCTACTCTGCTGTATTATCAGGCGGAAACTTAACCAGCAGCACCAACAGTGGGAGGACGATAGCAGTGAAGAACCTTGAGGAGGAGGAGTAAAACAATATGAATTCCCAATTCACTGACGCTGGCACCTTATTGATTAAGGACAAGTTGGGTGGGAACCAGCTGAAATCAGCAGAATCTGCCAGAAATATCACATATGTCATTAAAGTTTGACCTTCGTTCCAGCGGAGATTCGCTCCAAACTTCAGATGTGCTGAAAACGCACGTGATATTTCTCCCCTGTGCACAAAAGCATGATCTCTCCAAGGTTGTACTTACTGTAACTAACAGAGAAGGTTTGTCTTTCGGGCCATCTGTTGTATATTTTGTCATTTTTCCATTTGATTTCATATAATCAGCCTTTATCTTGCTGGTATGACTCATATTTTAACATCAAAATAGACTGTTTCCCTACAGAAAGGTACACGACGTACTCGCTGTGTAAAGCATGGCAATAATATTCAAATTAGAAAAGCTGAATTTGAAATGAAGTTCTGTGCTGTGTAGATGCGACCTAAGTGTGGTAATGGTTGCCATTTGTGATGTCGCAGCCTCTGTAGTAGAGGTCAGTGCTAATCAGCCAAACCAGCAGGGGCACATAATCTCTCTCACCTGTGCAGCTGAAAGTTGGGCCGCTCTGAGGGCTTCTGTAGCTGGCACACATATTCGCAGTCTCTATCTCCCTTATTACCTGCCTCTTTCCCTTCTCTCTCCTTTTTTCTTTTTTAGAACCGCAGTCTCAAATAATCGCTTGTGTTACTATTTTTATCTATCACGGCTGCTTGTTCACAGAGGACCGTAGACGGTGGCAAGGGAAAGGCATGTTCGCTCAGATCGAAGACGCAGACACACTACTTCTGTTACGCCTGCCCTCAGAGCAAAGGGCCGCCGAGTTGAAAGCAGAGACCCCCTGAGATGGAGAGAGATGGGAGAAAGAGAAGACATACCGGGTGCAAGAGTTGCTGCTGCGGTCCAGGCGATAGTTAGGCAAACTCTTAACCCTGAAGACAGATGAAAAGAAGCAGCCTGGAGCCAAGCAAATATGAAGAAAATCAGGATCTAAAACACAGTTGCGTGCTGTCGTTTGGGGAGGAAAAGATGAACCTTTGAAAAGTCAAGACTGAAAAAGAGACTTTCGTGTGTCTACTGAATAAAATGAAACTATACTGACAAATGTTTCAACTGCTCCTGCCCTCCAAAGACATTAATTTCATCTGGTAGCATCACTTGAGCCAGTGATTGTTTTCAGCCAGTTTCATCCTTCTACCAATTAGTTTTAGTTTTTTGTATGAAGGTGACTGGATAATGCTCAGAACAAAGGCAAATTGCATTTGGCAAAGTGGTTAACTGTCCCTGAGCAGTATGCATAACAGAGCGAGATACAGCAAGTGTTTCCACTCGCTGCAGACACATATTTGTTTGTGCAGGATGTGAGACGCTAATATGCTAAAACAATACATGTGTATTATATTAAATCATAGAACTTTTTTTTTTAATATACACCGTGTGAAAACAGTAATATAACAAATCTTTTAAAGCTATACTAACAAACATCTCATGTAAAAGTTCATAATGCAGGACGTACTTTCTTTGAAATGGGCTTCTGAATTTAAAACGAACCGACATACGGTGAATCCACCTACCAGAACTTCCGAAACTCATTATGTAACCACCACCAACTTCATTAATATATAAAATCACCAGGCAACTGCTTAGCTTTGTGCCCAAACTAACACCATATTCAGTAAAGATTCATTGTCAGAGAAATAATGTGCACGTCTCAGCTCTGAAAGGAAACTAGGACGTATGAAATCCAATATCTTACTGTTTACACAGAGGTCACACTCACTCATTCGATATACTGTAATCCACCGGTTACCTCGTCATATAAATAACTCATGCTCAGACTAGAGGCGCAGACGTCAATGCACACAAAGTCATTTTCTTACCATCAGACATGGAAACCCATTCAGACTCAAATTCAACTGTTCACATTATGTCTAGTCAGCACAATAAACAGATGGGGCTGATTCGGGCCAAGATAAATTATTCAGCCCTTTAATGAAGGTGCACAGGGATATATTTGCTCTGTCAAATGGTACATCCCTGGGAGCGGAAGTTCACTGAGTGACACGGGACAAACAGAATAGCCGTAAGGTCACAGAATGTCAATATTAATAGACGTAAAGCTACAGAGAGCTGCGTTTTTCCCAAAGGTTAATGCTACCGACAGGCTACGTGACATGACATCCATACAGTCTGGCTTGGAGAGAGGAGGGTGGGACTTAAAGGTGCCCACTTTCTATGGTGTTGATCAGTCTAATTACTGACCAAATAGGCAACATAAGCTGGTGGATGTTTAAATATTATTCAGACTGTCAGATTTCACATTCATTCGTCCGTTTCCCCAAATGGAACTATGTTATTAGGTGGGACAGGTAAATGTCCGTGTGCTATCAGGCACAAGAATATATGTCAGTCATAAGAATATATGGTCATTATGGAAACATTATACAATGACAGGGACCCGTGCTCAACATTAAACTATTTTTGCTTAACTTAAGTACTACATCACAGAGTCGCTGATGCTGCTTTGCAACACACTTTAGCAGCATTCTGCTGCTCAAAACTAAAGTTGTTGGTGTCCTCTGTTTCCAGTCACTTAGGAAGTAAGAAGAGCTGATGCAACCCAATGGAAACGTGTCCCAGTCTTAGCTGTCTTGAAATGTGACGCTGACCCTCAGAATTAATAGTATACTGTGAATCTGTCCACAATCTCAGTCTCAATGGTAATTTCAACAGCACACTATTGTTACAAACAGTAGTTGTTTTAATGCTACTCAACCAGAAAAGCTGAGGTCATTTCAGCTGTAATTATTATTGAGTGGGCTTTGAAAAATTACCCATATTAAACTCACTCTGGACTGGATTAAAATAACTAACTGAAGCATTTAATATTAAAATCACCCCAGGTCTTCTTGAGAAATAAGTCTCATGCAAGTGGAACTTTAGTATTGTTCCCAATAAACTTTGAGACAGAAATGTTTGAAAGAAATACAGGAGAAAATCATGTCTGACAGTTGGCTGATACCAAAAACACCTGAGCTGCCTTGCTGTGTCATTTCTGTTTTGATAAGAGAAAAAAAGAGCAAATCAATTAACAGAACAAAAGACTGTGAATTGCTTCAATCACTCACTGATTAAGTTTGTAATTCAGGTCTGTCTACATTTCCCCTTTTATTTAAAATGACCCTCTGTTGGCTGCTGTTATTCAGGGAAAACCTTTTTTTTCCTAATTTTTTTTACAATTTGTCTACACTGTATAATGAGCACAGATATATTATTTTAAAATGACACTGTTCATTTCCTATTGAATGAGCATATGTGGAGGATAATACCAGTGTAATTTTATTTGCTTCCTTTCGTCCTCAATGCATGACAAGACCAAACCCAATGATATACTTGCAGTTGAGCCTCAATACAGTTTTTGAAATGAGCAAAGATTACATATGATTATGTTTAATTAAATCGCGAATAGGATATGAACCAGAAACGCCCTTTTCTGTTTAAGGCCACGGTCCCAATTCTTCTCTAGTTCCTCTCTCAAAAGCTGCTATTGTCTGGTCTATATTCAGAAGTCACTGCATGATGCTCCTTTCAGAAACATGTCATTTTAATTAACACATGTAGTAATTTACTTTTTTGATAAATCGAATATACAGAAGTTCACTACATATCTTAACCAGTTCATATTCTGCAGGAGCTACACGTTATTTATGTGCGCTCTCGTTCTCGTCTTTTTAACTCAAGCATCCGTCACTCAAAGGAGTCAGCTGAACCCGCAGTGGAGAAGAACTATCTGGATATGGAAAATATACTGCTAGACTGACAGCACCTAGTCAAAATTTAAGTGCGATGTTCTTTAATTATGTATTACATGTCAAATATAAATCCTGACATCAAGGTCAACAAAACAATCAGTTAACTTAAGAAAGTAGAAGAAATGTCTGCACATCTGCTACTTTTGTTGCTGAGCAACAAAAACAGATTTGGCATACGCAACAATGATCAGATTTCCTGGGACCACCAGAATCGTTGCTGTAGCATTCAAATTATCGCACAAGTGCGTACAACTCTTTAATGCAACAAATGTGATCATCGTCCCCGTCCAGACAACTTCAGGGCACCACTACGTCTTTAAATAGATTGCCACTTTACAAAACATATGATGCTAATGTACGGTCGTGTCAAAACTGATTGTACCTCCACAGTAAATTATTGATGTGAGAAAAGCTCAGTGTTCGATACATTCAGTTCCCTGCCCACATGTGCACACATGTCAATTTAAGCTGACCCACAGCCACAAGATAACTACATACTGTAGAGCTTCTCAATCGGCCAATCACAACAGCACCGTCACATGAAGGATGTCATACTCTATTATTACTGAGCTTTAAAAACTTTGCAGTGACATTTGCAGGCCCCCGACAATTTTTGCAGGTGACAGAGCACATTACATTTTTGAAACAACAGGTTATGACTCTAGACAGAAATATGCAAAGGAAGGTTTGTTACAAGCTGCCAACGATGGATTTTGCAGGTTGAAATGGAGGCTGGAGCTAGCAGACTTGACATCTATTTGCCGTTGCTTTTACATTTGAAGTCGCTTCAGCTTTGGCAGTCGTTTTCAGATTTGCCATCTTTTACGTTTGTACATGCTTTGTCTCTGAGGCTCATCAGAGCTATATTATCAGAAACCTTTCCAACAATAATTCCACTAACGTGATTAAAAAACAAAGCTGTAGTACTATGGGTAGTAAGCTCTTAGCCTGGCACGCCGTCACACACGTTCCTACTTTTGTCCTGTGGTTGATTTAAAATAAATAAACTCCTAAAACTTTTGACATGACTCTTACACGAGTATATCAACAACTGTTGGTATTAGGGGACAACATGAACAACATTAGAACATCAAACTAACCTAAAGCCTGATAGACTTGTCGTGTCCAAGTACAATTGCTAAGTCTTCAGTGGGCACCTGCTTTTTGGGAGGGGCTTAGTGAAAGGCCAATTGAAACATGTTTCCACTAGATCCAGGAGGCGTTTAACTCGTCAGGCCTGTGACACTTTCAGTCTGTGTCACAGGCAGTAGAGATTACAGACTTGTGCTTGGGCCTTCAGATTAAACGGCTTAAATATGGCAGGAACTTTTTAGCAGCTCACGTAAAAATAAATAAATAAATAAATCTGCAAATCTCGCTCTCTTTCTGTGCGTTCTGTACCACGAACCAAATTCAAATCACATCTGCCGCTTTAGTCTCTTGTCATATCACAGCAGGAGAAAAAAAGGCTCCCTCCGGTTCCCTGGGGCATCACTGTCAAGGACACCTGTCTGCTGCTGTGTTTCTCTATGTTCTCCTGCACTCCGCACATAAAACACTGAATGCATGAGAGTGTCCTACTGCAGGACGCCTGAGGCTTTACCAGTCATGCTGTGCAGTGCCCACCTGAGCTCCTCGCCTTCCTGTCCCAGACTCATTCCACCAGCTGGCTGCTCATCTGTCTCCCCCTCCGCCTCTCTCTCTAGCTGTCTGTTCTTTGTATCTCAGAAGACACCGGCGGAGTGTTTGCGAGGACAAGTTGCATGCTCGCTCGAATCTCCCGGTGACTTACTCTAGTCAGTCGATGTATGTGTGTGTCTGTCTGAATGACAAAGAGGTCGGCTATAATTAAAATCAGCATTTGTTGCTGCAGGGGATGGTAGCCATCGTCGTGGCGACAGTCAGCCCACTCGGTCCCCTAAGCAACCGAGTTACAGCTAATGAGAGGGGAAGACATGGCTCTGCTGCCAAAGGAGGATGAGCTATCCAACTCATTTTATTTTTCCATTTCTGTCTTTAATGTCTTTACATTGAACTCCTTTGTGTTTCTCCTCTGTCTTCTTCAGACTCCCTGGTGTCTCTTTAGCTCCTTACTAATTTAGTAGTCCTATAGGCATACTTGCCATGCTTTATGTTTTTCATTCTCTCACTTTCCAATTACAACTATTTTTGTCGACATCTAGCCATTCTTTCATTTAGCTCTCATTTATGAGAGCATACATGTCTCCTCCCTTTCTTCACTCAGTCCTTCCTTCCTCTTTCTCATCTCTGTCGTAATTAACAACTCTCGCATTTCTTTCCTTTGCAGCCTCGCTCGGCTCTCCTGTCCCTTGTGCTCCTTGATGAGAAAAAGAATTAACATTTATGTGATGCCCAAATATCTTTGCAGCATGTTAAAACATTTCAGAATTCAGTGTAACATTTAATTGTGGTCTGAAGCCTTAATTCTGTAGTATTGTTTTTGTTAATCACTTATCACAATTGCCGTGTTAGAAAACTTTAAGGAAGCTGTATGATGTACGTATGAACACTGACTAAACACTTGAGCATGGATGACAGGACATTTAAGTAACTCTTCCTTGTGACAGGTGCTGCAATCGAGCAGCATTATACAGGTCCTCAAAAAATGTGCATATTGTGATAAAGTTCATTATTTTCTGTAATTTACTGATAAAGACTGTCATATATTTTAGATTCATTACACACAATTAAAGTAGTTCAGGGCCTTTCATTGTTTTAATATTGATGATT
>JAUMHF010000001.1:16902606-16940599 GCA_032359275.1 Microctenopoma steveboyesi
GAACTACTTCAATTGTGTGTAATGAATCTAAAATATATGACAGTCTAATGTTTATCAGTAAATTACAGAAAATAATGCTTGAGAAGGACCTGTATTCCTGTCCCGATGGATGATTGCCTGCAGAATAGTTGACATGAACAAATTGTTTCTCCTCATTTTGTTAAACTTTGGATAGACATGTTCGATTGCTTCTTGTTCCAACTCTCTGCGAGGGGAGAAGTACTCAGGGATAAGCTTAACAAACAGTTAAGCTGAAAATGACCAGCTATTGTAAAAAACCCATATGTAATTCTGCAAATGCCAGGAATGTCTAATTGCCTCGTCGATTTGAGAAGCACAAGGTCAGCGGCTCGCACTCTTGAGAGAAATATCTTCCTTTGTCTCCTACAGAGCCGTTGCTTTGGGCTTTGCATAATATGCTTTGTCAGTGTGTCAGTCAAGGCATTCCTGAAGATAAAAACCACAGTGTGATGCTCAAAATGGCAACTTCTTTTTAAGTCACTACACTTTATAATTCACTGCCCAAACCACGACTTGATATACGGTGTGCAAAACTTTGTCTGGTGTCAAAACTCGCATCCAGTAATTTTCTTGCCCAATTATCTTATTTTGCCCTTCATTCAACATCCAACCAGCCATCAGTTTGTCAGAAAGCTATAGCTACTGTCTGTCAGGCCTACAATCTTATTTATTCACCTCAGCGGTTTGATGCCTCCAAACGAAGACTGAAAAACAGCTTTGACCATCAATAGCTTTTATTTGACTGTCAGTGTGTTTCTTCAATGATATTAAACAGTGTGTTCAGATCATTTTAGCGTTTTTTTTAACATTTAATCAGCTCCCAACTCTTTCTGTGTCATTGTCTGGGTCTACCTTTAAATGTGAAACAAAGAAGCCAACATGGAGACAAAGTAAAACCCTTTTCTGCAATGAATTCAGTCCTCTTCAGTCCCTGAATTTGCTTTAGAAATAAGCTTGTTGCTTTATAATAGTCATTTATTCCATCTATAGCTTTTAGTGGCCTAAAGCTCAATCACTTATTCAGCACCACAGAATAAACATGATAAATGTTTGGAGTAGGCAGTCTCTTCTTTGATTTACCAATACTCAGAGACTGATGTAACTATCCCCTGTGTGTCAGATCTTGGTAAATGGAAAACACTCCCCACACAGTGCATTAATTAGAAGCTTCAGTTCTTGTTTGAACATAGGTTGCATGAAACTGTAACCCCGACATTAAACACACAGTTAGGTGAACCAGGGCTACAGTTGATAGCGCTTTAACATCAGCATGTTCAATACCTCTAGATCAATGGGTCTTATGTGACAGTTATTACTTAAGGTCGAGGGACCTAGCTTCCTCGTTGGATGAGTTGGCAGTCGTGTGTCTCTTTAAAGCTGCAGCGTATTTTATCATGCAATTTTTTATTCCTTGTAAGAACAAACCCACATAGCATTGTCACCAACCTCTGCCCTTCCAATCAGCTCTATGATGCATTTTAGCTCCTTTAAACTTGATGTTTGGTTTGCACATTCTACTTTCAGTGAAGAAGCTTTGACTACTTCATTGTACGCTAACTGCATGAAATGGCTGACAACTTGAAACTGTTTCATCCAATCAGTCCACTCCACTACTTTACGTCTGCTTTTTTTTCACCTATACATCCACACTTGTAAAAGGCGATTAGAAATCCCAGTCATGGGAATACGTGGCATGGAAACTGACCTAGGAGAAGAGAAGATGAAGACATGAAGAAATTAGATTGCGCTTATCGCATAGCCTGATTACCATAACCGTGGTATCCAAACAATCATGGAAGTGCAGCTTTAAATATTTAACAGGGCATGTAGGGCAAAGGCTTTGAAAATAAACAGCAGGTATATTTATAGTTCCTGGCAAGTTCTTAACAACTCAAGGAAGTAAACCGCAACATGTTGGCCACTACTACTATTCCATACCTGTGAAATAAATGAATGGACCATTTGAATGTGAGGGTTAGGGTTAGGGTTAGTGTTGGGGTTAGGGTTAGGGAAACATTTCTTCTTTAATGAAACAGTTAAAGTTCAGTGTTCTGACATTAATATATTACAGAGCTACATACTGTATGTTCCCCAATCCAAAATGCATTTTACCAATGATAAGCCAACTATTGTGACAACAGGAAAACGTTCATGAAATGTTTGTAGTTATTTGAATACCGGCTTATTCATCCTTACACAAGATTTTGATTTTAAATGAGCAACAATATATAACATTATATATTTCATTTAATTAAAACATTAAACATATATCACATTCCAGTTAATTTTATTTGAATTATAAAAACAGCAAGTCTAATGTTGACAAAATTATAATTATAATCTCAACATACACTTTAAACTAAATGTACCATATTAAGTGAGGAGGGATGCTTTCAGAGGTGTGCACTAAACCATGATGAATGTGTGATGCAGCCCTGACACATAACCTTTGAAAGCCTGTGATTGGCTGACTCAATGTTTAAGCGAGAAAATTCTTGGTAGACATCACTTTCAACACCCAGGAGTCATTGCTGTCAGCGCTTGAGTCACAGCTTTATATTTAGCTTTAAGTTTATTTTAGCACTTTGTGCAAAGACCTACTTTTGCAAAGAATTCTTCGGTTCGTGAGTCAGAATTAAGCATTATTCTCTTACGCTTACTTACTTTACTCGGCAGACGCTTTTATCCAAAGCGTCTTACAAGGAGCACCTGGTAAGGGATGAACTAGGAGTCAGACCGGGTTACGAACCTTCAACCTACTGCATCCCAGCCTGGCGCTTAACCCATTGAGCTACCAGGCTCCTATTTTCAGAAATATGTCTTACTTATTTTATTAGTGGCCCTAATTTGGTTGCTGTAGGTGAAGTACTGGGCTGTGAATCTGCCAGAGAGGTTTTTCTATTGCTGTTACTCATAGTGCATGTCAATAGATCTCAGGAAGCGTATTTAAAAAGCATCTCTGAATCACTCCTAAAAATTGAGCTGAAAGTTTGACTGGACTAAAAATATTCCCACCTCACTTCTAGGACTCAAGAGTAAGTTATGAGGCTTCGTAAACAAATTCTCAACAAGTGGTAGACTGCCTCTTTGAGTCTGAATGCCATTATCAATTTAAGACGACAACGTAGTTTTTCCTCACTAATTATAATGCGCTGTCAAAACTAACATATTTATATGCATATATGCAGAATCTGAGACATTCCCTCTCGAAGAAGTTTTTTAATTTACAACTTGTCCTCATTCTTACTACAGAAATAATTGTATGCAGCCTATCCGGTGACAAATGCGAGGGGACCACCAGCTTGAGTAACATCTTTTTTAATCATGTTCTATCGCAGGGAAATGATTTAGGTGTAAACTAATCAAAAACTTAACTGGTGGTTTCCTGTATTTTTGTCATGTCATCATCTGAATGCACAACCTTGTTCAGCTCGATTCTCTGCCACAAAAACCGCCTGAAACACATGAGTGAGCCACACTGCTGCTGTGGATGACATCATGAATGAAACGTGGGGTCCATCTTTAGAAGCAGTGTTCATCAACACATGACAAATGTGACAAAGCACAATACTAATAGATTCAGCAAATGTTTCCATTGTCTTTTCTGCAGGCTGTTTGACTGACAGTCCTTTAATTAGATTATTTTGGTGCACCTTGTTCTTGTGCAATGGTTTAATGGCAGCGTAGTTTATGGGAATGCACATTCATTTGCATTTTCTTTTTGCAGATTTAGATGTGTTTATAATTTGCACTGTGTTTTGATGGAAATCAACTTATTATCCAGACTCACTGGAACATTTAACCAGCGTAGTCATTATTGTGCTTTCCTTACTATGACCATTCTAAATGTCTGCAGCGGAAAAGATGCATGGATGAAATACTGTGTAATGACTTTCCATGATAAAGATATCTGGTTGAATGCTTCCCTTTTTATTGCACAATACACATGGCATTCTTAGACTCATTAATAAATCTAGAGTCTAGACTTTACTGAGTTTAGGATCAGAGGTCATCAGGTTGGTATATGATCTAAAATAACACTGATAAATGCAATTATCATCCATGCTGGACTGTCTCTGGGTAAATCTGATCATTCTTACCAGCTGTGGAGCTGGTCCAGCTTTACATACCTCCTGGAAAGCTGAAAGAAAAAGTTAATTTTCCAACTGGACTCCAGCTGGGATCAGTCAGGTGGGATGTAAAATTGAGATTATTTCAAAACTTAGAGAAGCTCTAAAGAAATTCCACTGGTATAAATTAGTTTAAAAGGTGCCAGAGGCAACAATACATCAAGAGACGTAGAGTTTCTAGTTGCCCTCCTGATGGGATCAGATAAGTTTCTGTCAAGAACCCCTGGAGGTCCAAAAGTACACTGTTCTATTTCTTAGTACACTGTAAACCCAGACTTTGTTTGAACATAGACTATTTACAAGTGTGTAATTATTACTATAAGATAATAATCAAATCAAAATTCAACATGTCTAACTCTATCTTTTCTATCATACTATGCTGATCAGTCCAGATAAGGACTTAGCTTAACGCTAACCTCAGATAAATGTTAACAAGACAGCTGTCTGTGGCTTCGGGTAGTATTTTTTTCCTTTAAATGTAATCCTGTCTTTCAGGGGTGCATGGAGCACGGTCCTCGTCTGGGCACGGTTTGTGTCGTTGCTGTGATTACACGCATCTTTTAACAACTTGAGACGTCACATAAAGTGCTGTTGTATTGGATGGTAAATACAGTACAATCAGATTGAAAAAGGCTCTTTTTAGCATCATCATTTGTGTAATTTGAGTTGTCATCTTACTCCCCCGAAGACTTCAGAGCCAACTGGGGCTAAGAGAGCTTCCTGTTGTCCTCGGTGACAAACCAGCAGACTTCTACAGATCAGTCTTTGTAAGTTACTCCCCTCATATGGTATTTATAGAGTCCATTATAAGATAATCTTGAATTTTCAGGAATATAAAGTTACTGTCTGTGATAAACCACGTGAGCCCAGTATTATTTACTCAAAAACACTTGAACAATGAACCTGGCAGCAATATCATGCTCACACTGATGATTTTTCTTTTTCGTTGTATTTAATGTGATTTCTGAGTTGTTAATCACACATATTTATGCCCTTTACCAGTCAGCATTATTAGCAGCACCTCATTCAAACTTCTTTAGATGACATGTTGTCTAATCCCCTCTCATAGTGATTTTCCCATGATTAGGCTTTGATTTGAAGAAATTGTTTGAATCAACAAACGAATTCAAGTAGTGATTAATAATAGTAGTTTATGTAAGTTTAACTTAAGGTTAAGTTACCTTATGATTTTTAGTGAGACTATGACTCTATATCAACTTAACCTGTTTAGGTTTGAGCATTTGTAAAAAAATAAGTGGGAAATCCAACTAATCCGGGATTACAGTGTAATAATGGCATTGGGATATATTATTGAGTCATATTAAAGTAGCATCTTTGAAAGATGGACATTTGCACAGCTGCATCTTCAGCATCTGTCGTCGCTCACCCTCTCTCCGACTCTCACCACACGGTGGCCCTGTGCCTCTCCACGTCGATGCTCCTCCTCGCCTCACCCGCCGCACAGCTCAGCCTCGCTCCCTCCTCCCTCTCCTCCTCCTCCTCCTCATCCTCCCTGTACTTCCACTCCGTCCTCCCGTCGCGCTGCGCACAGACACGCAGACGCTCCTCCAGCTCCGCGCAGCCCCAGTGCGACGATGGTTGGCGGCTTGTGCGCTCGCAGGTTGGCCCGCCGCTCGCGGTCCGCCCTGATCGCAGCCCTCACGGTGCTGCTGGTGCAGACGCTGATCGTGTGGAACTTCAGCAGCCTCGACTCCGGCGAAGACCGGGAGAACGGAGGCGCCAGCGTGCGGGAGAAGAGGGACCGGGTCGCGGGCAACAAAGCCGCTGGCAGCGACTATTTCCAGCGCGGGGTCCGGCAGCAGCAGCATCCCTCTCAGCCCGGGAGGGGGGCGTCGCGCCACATACAGCAGCCGGTAAGAGAGAGAGGCGCTGCCGCTGAAAAAGGGACCGTCTGGCCGGGGATGAAGCCCCGGAGGGGCAGACTAGCGGGTCAAAACAGATCCAGTTTGCGCTTTGGGGAGGGAGAGGGGAGAGGGGGGGGCAAGCAGACGGCTGGGCCTCCAAATGAATGAGTGTTTGATTGTTGTCACTTGCACGGATGAAGATGGTAGGATGCGCGGAGCCACGCACGTCCAGCGAGCCTCTGCGCGGCTGGAGCCACATTGCGCCGTTTGAACGAGCGCAGCCGGAGTTTGAAAGGGGAACTCTGCGCGTAGTTCGCTCCAGGGCAGGAGGATAGCGTGGCAGGGTGAATCCTGTGGCTGCGGAGGTGCCTGAAGAGCAGAGTCACTGCTGCGTTTGGGGGTTTAGGTCGAGTAGAGTGGCTGTGTGGCTCAGCAGCTCTGTCTCAAGCCCGAACTGAAAGATAACCTCGTTTGCAGAATCGTGTTTTGATGAGCACGAGTCAGCTGTGGTTCACTAGGACTAGAAACAGTTTTATTGGCAGTGGCAACTTGAAACACAGAGGTCACGACAGTGGACCTGTGCATGCACACAAAACGGAGTGAATCAAATCACACACAGCCTGTGGAATCGTGCCCATGAAGGAGAAGATGAAGCCAATATCACGCTTTGCTTATTGAAAATTTAGAAAACGCCTCCCAAAATCCTAATATTTATTCTCTGCCTGCGCCCCAGAGGCGAAAAGACCAAGCAGGTCCTGTGTTTGTACAGTGCTTCCACGCAGCATGCGATTCATTTTCACAACCTGATGTCTAGATTCCTGGCGAGCGTGCTTCGTTTTCCCTTCATAAAGCTGCCAGCCATTCAAATAGAGCCCACTCTTCAGCCACCGTGCAGCCGATAGATAACCGGCTTTGATGTAGCGTGATACACTGTGGCCTCCGCGCGCAGTCACTCACTTGGAGCCGTGCCCTGTATCATCCGTCTCCTTCCTCAGATTTTACAGTGACTCACTTGTTTCATCTGTGAAGACGGTTTGTCCCACCTGCTGTCACCTCAGCAGCACAAAGTCATGCTGAGGATGGGCTGCATGGAGGCCAGTCGTCTTTTGACAGCTGGACGATTCTCTAATGAAATCACTGTAATGTCCATCTGATAGTCCTGTAGGGACACGTAACTGGTGCGTTACATTACGCTGTGTAGGCCTTAATGATAAGAACTGCACACGAACGACTTAACAGGGAGTTTGGGTCAGTTGCGTCAGAACCTACTCGCAGTGCATCAACAAAGATTTGTCCAAATGCGAGTCACCATTTAAAACACAGAGTGGAGCTGCATTGGTGACCTTTAAGAGAACGGCTTTCATGCTCGCCGCCTCGAGGCGCTTCGCACAGCCTGTACGCCAGTCAGCAGCCAGTCAGCTCGCCTGTCAGCTTGTCGGCTCTGTCTCTACAGGGACTGTAAACATTCAGCTGTTTGCCCGTGGCTGCATGCATCCTCAACTGTTTAATCACTGCTTTTTCATATTCGTTTTCTCACTTTGTAGGTGGTGTGTGCGTGTGTGTGTGTGTGTGTGTGTGTGGGAGTTGTCCAGGACTAAAGGTGACTAGCTGATGCTTCAGGGAAGCGCAGCGCTTTGATCCAGAGCAGAACAAGCCAGAAGCTACCAAATGACAGCAGAAGCATTATATGGTGACTCGTGCTGGACGGAAACATTATGCAACGTGTCACCCCAGCAGGCAGGCCTGAGCTCCAGTTGTCATTAGTGGTTGTCTCCCGTTGTGTCTCTTGGGGGATAGTGCGTGGACATCTCCCTCTCTCGTCCAACAGGCACCACAGCTTGTCGTTGTCGTGTCCTCTGCCTTTCATATCTGGATATAATCGCGTGAATATTATTACATTAGCTTTCAGGGTTAAGTCGTTTTACACTGACTTTGACTACCTGTTGCAGATTCCCCTTCAGAAATGTCTGCTCATTAATTAGCCTGTATTTGCCTGTTCTGTCATTGGTTTATTACAGAAAACTGCATGACAACCGTTATTAATAGGTGCTTATTAAGGCAGTACCGGTGATGGATGTGTAAAAACTGTTAGCGTGGTAATGTGCCAGAAAGAAACGTTCAGCAGGAGACCCGAAGAAAGCTTTGAAAAGCGTCTGCCTCCAAGTTCCACATCTGGTCGTCAGCGCTTTCTTTCCATCTGCTCGGGTAGTCACATGCTGTCATGATCTCCGCGTGCCCATGGGGTGTGCAGCTTACACATGTTGTAAAGATGGTGCTGCTGCACGTAACGTTGTCTCGGATGTACACTTTTTCCATTCTCCTGTGGCAACGACGGTGTAACAAGCCATTCTTCTTTCTCTGTATATCCACAGCACGCTCCTGATGCACACATCACAAGCTTAACCACCAAATGTTACACTCTATACTTCGTCATAATGACATTTGCTACAGTTATTTTCCTTTAGTGGCGGACAGAGATTTGCCGCAGACCTGAGAACCAGCAGAATTCTCCTGAATATTTTCTGACTGAGGGACTCATTTATTTTTATCTACAGCACAAAAAATAGAGAAGCAAAACGTGGAAGACATGCATGCAACCGGCCAGAGAGGGGGGTTCCCACGTGGAACTCAAAATAGCTTAATATTAATTTTCTCATATCACTTCTGTTTTTCTCATTTTATTATCAACATCTCTGAGCTTTTTGACGTGATTGGGAAGAAATGAGTTTGACTAAATATTTAAAGAGACTAAAAATTCAATTACTTGGAAAATGCCCCAATCGCAGTGGAGTTGTTGCATTGATAATCACGTACAGTACAAATAACATTGTACTCTACATATGTTTTGCATCTGGGAGCTTTGCTGAAATCTATTGTTGCTACCAGCCCGTTCACCAACCACCACCACAAACGCAATGTGATTCATCCCACTGTGTCCATGATCACAGCGCTGACTCACACAGACACGGATACACACTCTCACACACCAAAACTCACACAGGCACCACAAATGATGTACGCGCATAGATGGAGGCAAGCAGCTCCACACAAACACACCCACTTCCACTTGAATATTCATAGTTACCCACTCACTCACATACACATTTTCTGATTTCCTCTTTGAAGTCGTGTACTCATAGAACAGCAGCAGCGGCGTGTGACTGTGTGTGTGTGTAGGGTGTTTGTCATTTTTAAAGCTGCGCCACACCTGGTCAGATTTACCCATTTCTATCCGTTGGGTTTGGACATAGACCAGATTTCAGAGACTTTTATGTGGTGACAGCTGTAATGATAGTCATCAGGGAGGTTAGTAGCACAGAATGGCCGGGAGTGACTTGTTTCCCTAGATCACCACGTAGAATTACCAACAATAGCTTTCTACCAGTCCTTGACATCTCCCATCCTGTCGAGGTGTTTGTGTCTGGCTGCCACTTCCAAACGTGTTACCCCACATCGCACGCACAACGTTTGAAATCAGTGCGTGTGTCCTCTTTTTGCATGCAAGTTTTGTACAAATGTTTGTGTTAATCTGTAAAAACCAGCATGCATCAAACATCAGCATGAATACGTGGCTTCAATTAAAACTACACGCTGTGCTGAACAGATAATAAATGCATCTTAAACCAGGCCTAGCATGAGACTTTCTAGTAAAATAATAACAGTAATATTTATTTTACAGTATCAGTTGAGGATTATTGTTACATATGTGTCATACTAATGAATTCTGTCCTTTAAATTCTGTTTTATTAAGTCTTAATCTTGGACAGCGATAGTCTTAAATATATCTTAATGGCTAAAGATCTCTGTAGAACCAACACTCTCATATTTTCATTTCCTGAATGTGTTTTCATTTACTTAATAACAAAAAGCCTTCCTCACTGTTACTGCATGTTTCAGATTGACTCAATTCTCACATTACATGCCTGGCTATGGAGCTGGTTTCTCTGCCATGTGCCAGTCACTGTCACCGCTGGTTCTTGCATCATAGCAAAGCCACTTTAGCAGCTGTAATTGGCATTTAAATTGGCACTCCCGTAAAGTAAATCGTCTCGGAGTGCGAGCTATACTGCTTTAAACAGAGCTTTGAACATACATAATTACAATTCGGAGACACCCAAAAGATGCACTGTGTGATTTAAAAATTCAAACGTCCCAATCATTCCATCAATAAAAGTGTTACTCTGTAAAACCTGTAATGAAAGAAACGTAAAGTACAGCCTGTCCATCACTCCATCCATCTGCCGTGGTGATTTCGCATGCAGAAAGCTTCTTTTTTTTTTTCTTTTCAAGTGCCGTTAGTCTTGAAGAGAAGGTGGGAACATATTCAGATCTGAGGGAGGAAGTACACACACCAGACTTGAAAGAGACACTTCGAAAAACCAAGATACTTTGATGTGGAAGTGTAATTTGTATACATGACACATGACACAGTCCTTCTCTAAAACATGTGATGGAGAAATATTTTCATCATGATGAACACGCAGTTAAAACCCCGTCGAAGTGTTTCACTAAGCGGATCCCGCTTGTATGCAAAAACGGCGGCGTGGAATCCTGAAACTTCACATTACGTAGACTGAAAGTTTGCCTATCCATGGCAGCTTTGGCATAAACTGCACACCTCTTCAGTGACATATTCATGTAATCTGCCTCTGTGTTCCTTCCTGCCTCTTAGCTGACTTTGCTTAAAGAAGGAATAGCCATCAAGCGTTCAACAGGTGTCAGGATAATAGAAATAGTGCTCGTACACACGGGGGACAGAAAACACAGCGGTGTGACTCACACGGTCCTGTCAATTATGTTGACTCTTGCTTAGGGGATGAGAGAAGAGCAAGTTCCATTATGCTATTATATTTAATAGGGCAAATGGATAACTGCATCCTCGGGTTAAAAGCAAATAGTGTGTTGAACACCAGCACGATGTGGATAGTGTTTTACATCAAGTATGTCAGTGAGTCACGCAGATGTATCGTTCACTGATGTGACCAAGCATTCGCCGTCAACTTTCAGAGCCCACACATGGCTAAGGTCGTCGTTTTACCGGTCAAATTTGGTCGTTTGAGTCATTTTAAGGAGGAAGCAAACATCTGCATTCTTTGGTTCCAGCACCTCAGATGTGAGAATCTGCAACTCAGAATGATCACTTTAATATTTTTGATTTTGTGCTATATCTTTACATCTTGAAGATGTGACTTCGTAACTCCATGTGTATATACATGCACAGAGTGTGGCGCATGTATATACGGGGCTTTAAAAAGTCACAACCCATTATCCTGTCTGTCCTTCTCCGTCTGTGTGTGCTTTGTGCTCAGCTTGATGCCTTTGAATGCCTCATCTGTAAAACTGCAAAATCAAAGACCATCACTGCGGTTCACCTCTCTTCTGTCAAGTCTGTTCAAACGAACCTCACCATTACCGCCAATTAGAGTTTCATCACTCTGTGTCAACGGTTACACTCACATACACAAACAAACACAAGAAAAACATCATCGCAACTTGTCTCCGTGAGACAGCCCGACCCTCCCCACCCAATCTTCCCCTCATCCTCCCATCACCCTCTGCCGCCGTTACAGATGGTTTCATTCCCCAACACATTAATAACGCATCATCCAGATGAATGAAGCTATATAATACCTAGCATTGCCAATAATCCCATAGGTAAGAGGCTTAGCAGACAGCCCTGGGAGAGAGAGAGAGAGACAGAGAGAGATAGAGAAAGAGATGGAAAGACAAGGCTGTGGGGGGCCTGAATTAGTCTTATCTGAAGTCGGGTATTCATGTTGATATTTAGCGCTGTGCTAAAAGGCTGCACACGCGCAAAGCAAAGGTTTGTTTAGACTGTCAGCATATGGACATTAGGACAATCGCTCAACTCCCTCGCTGTTCGGAAGTTTTAGCGTTATCCCCTTAAATAGATCAGAGTTCTGTAGAAAGGGATTAAACCCAAATACCAACTCGAATTACAACATGCAGCACCGTTCCCGATCGCTGCAAAAAGAGATTTGGACAAACTGCTGAAGAAGGCCGGCTCGGTCCAGGGGTGCTGCCTGGGCTCAGCAGGGCAGGTGCTGGGCGGCACCTTTAGCGATGGGCTGGTATTACTTTAAACTCTGGATTTGTCTTATTCCAGGCATTTCTCTTGGTATCTAGGTACAGCTGAATTTCCTCCCAAGGCGGATCAATAAAACGTTGTCTCTGTCCTAGAAGGTGATCTATTGCTTGGTCTTTCCAAAAACACGTTCAAAGATTCAATCTCAGAACACAAAGGAACAAAGCGGTCGCTCCTCTTGGTTAGTTGTCATAGGATGTTTGTTTCCTGAGCAGTTTCAGTTTTTTGGTTAGTGCCCACTCAAAAACAAAAGAATCTGTTTCTGTATATTTGTTTTATTCCTTGCTTATGATTTATTAGTGGGAGGGGCTGGAGAAAATTGAACTCAGCTCTGACTGGTCTATGTTTACTCCTAGTTTGTGTTCATACACTTTCACAATGCTTTTTAGCTTTGTCCACATATACTTTTTGTTTTTCTGCTTTGTTACTTATGAAACATGGAAATTATTGCAGCTACTGTGCTATTTGTAGCTATTTGTAGCCAGCATAAAGCACCAGTTGTAAAACATATTTTATTGATCGTGTTTCAACACACACGTTTTGCGGCGACTTTTATTTTTCGGGAGGATCCTGTGGTTTCGTTAATGAAACATGAGAGAATTTCCTCTTTGTGGTGTCAGACTGGGAGGGGACATGATGAGAAGCTGCGATGGCACATTTTGGCACATTCTCATCAGGTCAGATCGCCTGCAGCGGCAGTCATACATCCTTTGAGTTTGTGAATTTTTAGCACTTCCAGTGTGTACTGCATCTATAGGATCTATAATTTAGCCCCTGCAGCATTTACCATGAATAGATTTATATAGGGGATCATGAGATGGTGCGTCTCTGGATCATAATGGCCCTTTTGCACTGAAAAACAGTTGACAGCCTTGTCATTGAGAAGCATACGGCAGATTGCCCACTTCACTGAAATTGGTGCGGTGCTGTTACATTGTAATGGAACACAGTGATCCACATGTAACACGCAAATGCACATGAACATGTAATCACACCCACACAGACTAATGACACTGAACATGAGCCGCTGCCTCGCTATCTTCTCGTCAACACACCATACACTAATCCCCTATGTATTGTGTAATTCTAATAAGACAGTGGTGTTTGCGACAGAGAAAAGAGAGAAAGACTGTGGCAGCATGGTGAAGAAGCAGGGTGTTGACATGTCAGCTGGGTACAGATGCAGTAGGGCTGATCTGGCCGGTCAGGGAACGCTTTGGCTTTTGTCCTTCTAGTGCTATGGAGCAAGAGGAGAGGAGTTGACAGCAGCACTTTTCTCCTTCTTCGTCTTCTCTCCTCCTCTCTCTCCCTTTTCTTTTACTCGCTACTGGAGCTGAATGCCAACAGCCCAAAAGACCTGTCTCTATCGGTGATTAAGAGTGAAAGTAAGAAGAGAGAGAACGACCAGTGTAGACAGGCAGAGAAAGAAAGACAGATATACAAGACAGAGGAAAGCTGGAGGAAAAAAGAGAAGATAAACGTCTCATCCTTTCTACAAATCCGACGTCGAGTCAAATCCCAGCATAATCCTCAGAGGAACCTGGTTTGATTTGAAGGCTTGTTAGTGCAGCCTGCTCCCTGGCTGGCAAAACTGGCAAAAAACTTTGTGGTTGGAAACGAACCTGAGTCCAAATGGTCTTCAAGCATGCAGGGATCAGGTCTGTAATTTCCCCCTTTGTTGGTGAAGTTTAGGATTTTAGGTAAGCCGATGCCGAGACGCTGATCGAGCTTGTTTTATCAAGCATCTCTAAATTGAAGCGCTCATTCAAGATTAAACTAAGGTTTAAAGAATCTGCCCAGTAATCCTAGTTCTCCATTAGCACTTTCAATTATCTAAGTATATAGATATATATATATTCCTATATATATATATATTCCTTCATATTTTCCATAATAAAATACAACATCAACATCTTCGTTTGACTTATGATGCTATTTTACCCCAAGACTCTTTTTAATATTTAAACCCAGGATCCCAAGATGTTAACACGATGTTTGGACGAACGTGAACATATTTGATGTTAAAATACGTTCAGTTGTTCAGTTAAACCTTAATGCAGACTGTGCCCTGAGTGCCAAATATCAGGAAGTGCCTCATATTTAAGTTGTGCTGGAACAACTGGTCCAATTATTCTTACTTGTATGGCTCCTTAAAAAACAAATAATGTTGCAGAGCTTCTTTTGTTAATATTAAATGCGTTACTTTTTTCACCTAGTCAATGTTTTGCAACAAAAAAACATGTAGAGATATTACATTTAATTATCATACAATTAAATAGCTTTAAAACTAGCTGAAACATTGCTGGCATTAAAACTGAGGTGGAAACTATCTACTGAAAGAATACCTTATGTCCTAAATATGTTAGTAGGGTGGTGAATAATCTTTCACTGCGAGGGCAGTTCAGCTAAGGCTGCCTTTGCCTCTGGGCAGCTGCTGTCCAGGATGACACACGAGAGGCAGCCAGGATGTTCTTGTTAAATGTACGAGCTCACACACACCTGCAAACATCCACCCAAATCCCCACACACGCGTACACACTCCCCCACTCTCTCATGCATACCCTCTCTGGTAAAGTCACACACCTACAGAATGCATAAAATCATGAAATACTTCCTGCATCACACAAAGCGCTCGCCCACACACTCTCTCTATCGCAAACACACACACGTTTGCATGCACACAAGGGCCTCTAACTCTGTGCCCCTTCCATCTTGGCTCATGCACAACACACACTCTTGAGAGTAAATAAAATTATAAAACACTCATGCACCACATGAATAACTGCTCTTCAGTATTCATGTTAAACCACCAGGACCAGCCGGAGAGCTCATACTCATTACTGAACAGGTGTTTTCTGCATCACTAGTGCATTTAGATCCTGTCTGTCCTTCCTGCTCGGCAACACTCTGCCACATACGCCAGGAGCAGAGCTCGCGAGGTCGCCTGCGTTCGCAACGTCACGTTTGCACCCTTTTCCTCCGCTGCCGCCTCACCCTCTTTATCCCCGTGTGCTCCCACGCCTCCTCTCCCCGGTTGTCCTCTCCTGCCTTCTCTTCTTCTCCCTCCTCGAGTGGGGATGTCTCACTGCGCTGCTGAGTAGTTCACTGGTCCTCCAAGACGCCACAGGCCTCCCAAATCAGCTTCAATGAGGAGCCCTGCAGAGCCTGTCGCTGCCAGGGAGAAATTGCGCTGTAATTGAGCTGCGTGATAATAATACGTTCTTCTTTCTGATTTCCTACCAGCGGTGAATCATCAACACCATCATCATCGGGCCATCATATCAGCAATGCTCCACATACTGTACGCTTCCACGATCCCACCGCTGGAGCTGACCCGCTATTTTCCCCTCTCTTTCTTTCTCTCTCCTTAGTTGCTCTCGTTTCACATATTTCATTCCAATTCTTTCCTCACTTTTGCTTTTTTTGTCAATCCCTCCACACCACCATTTGCTCTCTCTCATCTGCTCCCAGCCATCCTTCCCATCTTCCGTTCCGTTTCATTGGACACCACGCCTCAGAGGTATACAGAAATTACAATGTACGAGAAAAAAAAGCGTGCGGGAAGACAGAGGTATGAGGGGGTAGAGGAGGAGAAGATAATTAGGATGGGTGATTGTGTGAGCACAATGTCAAATGCCTTTTTGCTAAGTACTTAAGGCATTCATGCTTGCATGGCAGGAAGCAAGAATGCTTGATAATTTTGGTGCAACAGTTTTAGCATTTTGCTTTTTGAACGGGGTTTTGAATTTTAAACACATTGAGCGTTTAACCCTTAGTCCCCCTCTCTTTTTGATTTTGTGTTTGTGCACCTCCACATTCATTTAAAACCCTACCAGTGCACAAAGGCCTTTGTGTTACAGGGAATGCGTGTTCACGTATAAGAGAAAACAGAACAAAGTTGAGGATAAGCAGTTTTGAAAAGTTGGCGAAATTATGAGAAGCAAAAAAAGAGTTTTTTTGGAAAAGGGGGAAAAGCAGAGACAGAGAGTCAATCAACTCAGACACACCTCGATGTAAAGAGAAAACCAAGTTAAAGGAGAGCGAAGGCTTGCCAAGATGGGTTTCAGTGTGTGTGTGTGTGTGTGTGTGTGTGTGTGTGAGAGTTCAGACAAAGAACAATACTGCTCTTTTTTCTCTCTCTCCAAATAGCAAGTCCAGCTTTCAGGAGGGGGTTAGGGCTTTTTCTGACTTCTCTCTTTGTACCCAACTTTTCCCCCTTAACTGCTGTGAGTGAAAGCCGCTTTATTTCTGCATTTAGGCCTACAACAATCTTTTTATGTAACTCTCAGTTTATCCACTGGAAAGATGAATATTTCTTTTTTTATGCGGAAGGCCAAGCAGGTCTTACGGCGTTCCTTCAGTAACATTCATACATACTTGATGGCTTTTGAGAGTTTATCTCTGGACAGGGCTTGGCTGCTTCTGTTGGGCTGAAATGTGAGTACACCAACCACACGCCGTATCTCTACATGCAAGAAGCTGGTGGATAAAGTGCACGAATGCAGTCCAGTGTGTGAGGCATAATTGTATAGTATGCAGACATAATTGTCTCAACTGCCAAGACAAGAGATTTGGTCAGGGCAATTATAATTCAGCCAGGGCACGTCTGCTTGCTTAGCACTTAGTCTATTTGCTTAAAAGACACAAATGACTGCAGTTTAACAGCTATAGAGGAGGACTGTAATGAGTTGGTAACTGTGTGCCTGATGTGAATGCGTTGCTCTAAGGTGGGGAGAATAATCAAAGGAATAGGACTATATTTTCACTGGCGTTGTGTCCACTGGCACGAATGGAGATTAATGAGCAAGGGCTGCATTAGCTTCTCAATTATTCTTCTATCTATCTATTTTTCTAATCTATTTTTTTTTTTTTCATTTTTATTTTGCCTTCTAATTCCCTTCAAACCCGTGATATACGCTGTCTGAATAATCTCATGCAATCCAACCTGATTCTCATACACAGACTCTAACGTCCATTGTTATTCAAGTTCACCATTAAAAACACATCTGTGGAACTCACCGCTGAAATAGGTTACAGTTCTGCCTCATAACAAATACATGTTAAAAAGCAGCTCCAAAGCTTTGATTTGTTTATTTGCAAGCGGACCACATTGGCAGAATTTGTGCTACACGTGACAACGTTGCCTTTTTATCTGCATGAAAGTGTATTACTTTTTCTTAAAGGAATAGTCCAGCATTCTCCTTAATACACATATTTTATAGAGATCAAACAAAGGAGACATATTCATTAGAGAGGTTTATAGTTTCAGACTATGGACTTGCCCTTGGACAGATCCAGGCAAGTTGTTTTCCTCCGTTTCCAGCCTCTGTTCTAAACTTTACTTTACTTACTTTACTTTACTTTGCAGACGCTTTTATCCAAAGCGACTTACAGGGAGCTAGCGCTGGGTGTCTGGCTCAGGGACACACCTGGTAGGGGATGGATTAGGAGTCAGACGGGGTTCGAACCTGCAACCTCCTACATCCCAGTCTGACGCTTAACCCATTGAGCTACCAGGCCACTAAACTACTCTTACTAATAACTAACTAATCTTACTGGCTGCCCGCTCCAGATATGCATTTACTTTACAGATGTACTCTTACAGTGATAATATTAATCTCATCTAACTCTCAGTGGGAGATCCATTGGTCCATGTTTTCCTGGTTTTGGTCATATTTGGGACCAGAATATAGCTGTTCATTGGCCTGGCTGCATAAATATGTTATTAGGCTACTTCATGATCCTTATGCGTGCATTTTTTAGTGTTTCAGTTCCTAATTGTCTTAGTTAACCTCACAATTCTGGCTGCCTGCTTCGCAGCTTTCACTACTCTGCTAGATTTGGCTTCTCTGTCTTATCTCTGGCAATTTGAAACAAGAGCTTCAAGTGATAAAATGCATCCCCTATAATGCCAGTGTCAGACTTTCATTTCTTTTACGCTGTCATTACATGGTTGAGGATGTTGAAAATGCACCTGCACACGTAGCGGACAATAATGAAAAAGTATTCTCACCCCACAGATTCCTCAGCTTCTAATGGAGCGGCGTTTTGGTGAAAGAGGGTTTATCAGCCTTCTAAAAGCAGGATATGAAACAACAGATGGCAAAATAGTCTCAGCTCAAGGTTCACTTTTGAACATGTCCATCAGCAGATTCCCTCATGGAATTGTGTTCAAAATTTCCATTAGAATAGGATTAGGATTATAGGATTTTAGACAAGTGCACTAGCCTGCATGTACATTCTTTGTGAGTATTAGTAGTACTTCATCAAAACTCGTGTTGGATGGGAAACCCCAAAACCTTTTTAGGACTGAGTTAGGGAGGCATTTATGATGCACAACTGTAATGTAAACGTATGCGAAACAACACTAACAACTGGATGCAATCACTATTAGGTTTAAGTTTCTTCCACGCTGCAGGTCATTAGCAGGAAAAGACCATTTAGGTGGAACATAAAGTAGTAATTATTTAGCACTGGAAAAACCAAAGACAATGAATACATATGCATATAGCTACAGATGCCTTTAAATAATTCAGCAACACACAATGTGTTCAGAATAATTACATAAACCAGCTCTGTGCTGTTATGCCCATATTTCGTTATTCTGGAGTTTTCAGCCATATCACACAGTCCTCATAAGCAGATGGAGTTTGCTAATTTCACGCATGGAATTGGAGATATTCAATCTTTCCATTATTCCGGGCTCCATCTGCTCAGAAGGGTTGTGTGGTTACGGTAAAAAGCTCCAGATTAAGTAAATAAGTGGATCTTGATCTGAACTTGTTTTGTCAACAGGATATGATGTTGAAACATGATGCAACATGTGCCAACACATCAAAAAAGCAATAATAACCAGGACGTAAACATACTTGGTGAGTGCACTTATTGTTGACTGTCAACCACAAAGCACCAAAGCGACAGCCGTCCCCTTTAGACACAGTTGAGTCGCCACAATTCCTTTTTTTTGAAACTCGTGCTATAATAATTATCAGTAAAGATTTGGGTATCTGCATTTCTGCAACTATAAAATATAGTAAAGCTGCAGTACAGCACGTACAGTAACTCCACTGCTGCTCTCTGTCATGTCTTTAACGCGCACACTCCTTCTACACTGTTTGTGTTATTATATACCAGCGACACCAAGGCAATTCCTGTACATTTATTTGTTTTTTTTATTTTCAGTAAGAACAAAATCCCTGTGGAACGATGCAGTCCTGTGCTGTACATGGTAAATTATAAGTGCAGTGCGAGAGATGCCAGAGATCGCCCCGTCGGACCCGGCACTATGTACTGTCCAATACAATATTATATCACTTATGTTTAATGGATGAAGGTCTGTGAGTTGATGATGGCCCATGGCTGTGCACACTCTTCGTGTATGTGCAGAAGTAGGGTGGAGCGAGGAGATATGTGCATGCTGCATTTAACATCAAAGGTCAGGGATGGTGATACACCCTCTGTGTGTGCATGTGGGTTTTGTGCTCCACATGGCATCTCAGCCTGCAGCGGGCCCGATGATTCAGAGGACACAAGCTGCATGACGTGCACTGTCTTTGACCCTTCTCTACAGCAGCTGTTAACGTAACGCTGCCGCTGCGTGTTTGTTTATGTAGTTGTGGTATGATGGGGCAGGGCCGTGTAAATGTGGCTCAATACGCACGTTCGTCATACACTTGTCACTCGTGGTATGCATTCATTGTGTTTGATACGTGCGTCTTTATGTGCGTTTGATATCAGTGTGCAGCTGTGCGTATTTAGCGCCTGCTGGGTCACCCCAGGCCCTCTGCGTTCTTGCCAGTGCCCTGCTTTGGCTCCCAGGAGCCCCAGAGGATTATTGCAGGGATATGGTGACAAATTGATGCTGCCGGACTGGCTAACTGCTCCGTCTGTGGCTGGCACTGGCCGCAGCGTACTCTGAATACCAAGCAATTGCCATGAGCAGTTTTCTGTCTCTTTGTTTTCCACAAACACACACACACAAACAATGTGACATCACTGAGCAAACCTAGAATTTCAAATGGGCACAGCTTTAGAAAAAAAGCCCAAAATCCAGCCCAAATTCTGGATCAAGAACCTAATCCTCCACTCTGGGGATCCGATCGGAGTCACTGCAGGGCTTGGCTGTTGGCCACTGCTCCATTCCTCAGTGCCCTCTCGCTCTCTCTTTCTTCCATTTTTTGTCTCCCTAGTTCATGCTCCTAAATTTTGGACAGCTGCTTCACACTGTGAGAAAGGGGGAAAGTAGCTTTCATTTTGCCAATAATGCCTCAGTCTGTGCATCTGCTTTGCCGGCGTGATTAGCGCAGCAGAAGCCATCTTTACTGTAGTGACAAGCCCATATGGTTTCCGTATGTACTAGTAAGCATCAGGCTTGATCTGTCACTTTGTATAAGAATTTGTTTTGCATGGTAACATAACCATTAAATCTGGGAGGGAAGGCGGGATTCAGGGTTTGTGCTTGTAAATAACTGTCCAGGTCAAAATGGTTTAGAAAGAGACAATGTACATGGATAGACAGCAGGAGGTCCTTAATCAATTAGGACAGGATATTTGTGAGAAAGTAAAAGTAAAGGTGGCGAGTGGTGAGACTTCTTCCTGTTACACCGTCACATTCTTGAGTCTAATCTCACACAGTCCCCCCTCACATACACACAAGACTGTCTCTGCATTCAAAGTGTGTTTGAACTCAGTGAACCTACACTCCTCAGCGAAGGTACTACTTTCTGCTGCATCATACGCTGTCTCTCTCTCACACACACACAGAGGAGGCTCTGTATGGCGTCTTTAACAGTTTCTTCTCAGACAGAGGAAGTGTAGGCCCAGCCTTTGGTTTGCCACACAGTGCGCCACTGTAACTAGTTAGCTCTGCCGTTACCTTCCCAGCTTTCAGCTCTACCAATAGTCAGTCATAGCCTCCACGACTTGCCAAGGCGAACCACATAATTTCTGCACTCGTCTGGTCGGGTCTCCGTGCAGTGCAGTGCAGGAGAATGACCCTGCAGTTGCAGGAAGCCGTTTTAGCCAAAACCTCTAGAAGGCTCAGGCCTCAAAGCCCTCACTGCAGTGTGGTGAAGATAGATGACTCTCTCAGCTTATCTTCTTTGGAAGGTCATGGATTAGCAATCCTTGGGCATTGTAGCTCTGACTCATTTAGATCAGCAGTCAACATGCTGGTTGCTGCTGCTGCTGGAACTGTGGAAAGTGTGATTGGTGGTGGTCAGACTGTGGTGGGACAGGCTCTAACAGACATTCCTCTGCAGGACTGGACAGTCACTCTGTCTCTGAATTAGAGCAGAAGCACACTCGGGACGTTAATGAACATTATTTTGGGCAGAGGCAGGTGTGCATGTATGTTTCAGACAGTATGAACCCTTGCGTATCTAATATAGAGAGTAGGTATGTATGTGTATGTGGAGGCAGATGAGAGAATTTCCCCAGGCTGCATCCTGTCCCTATAACAGGAAAATAACAAGTAGAAAAAACCTAGCCAGGAAAAACTTAAATTGAACGTCCCTCTGTGCACTCATTCACGAAACATGGGGCTTCCTTCTGATGTTTTTTCCTGCGTGGTTCATCAGCAGGTAATAGCAGAACTGTCAAGGATACGAGATCTAAAAGAACTGGATTAATGCTTGAGCTAAAATAATTTGTTATTTTTCTGTAATTTCAGTCGCTGTTTTCATTTTTTATATCTCTGCCTAATCTTATTGTCTCAGCATGAGCTTAGTTCCCAAAGGAAAGGGCTGTATAATGACAATGAGATTATTATAGGCTTACAGAGCACATGTTCTCCCAGAGTCAGAACTAACATTTTTAAATTGTTTGTTATGTCTAGTCAGCAGGCTGAAGCCCATTGTCAGCGAAGACAAAAGAAAATAAGCAAAGAATTGAGAATTGTTGAACTGTTTAGATTTACCAGTGATGTATACCAGACCGGTGTACTGCACTCCAGTCTCCAGGCCGGCATACATCACTGGCTCACGCATCATTGTACATGACTATGTACACAATGGTTAGTTTGGCCATTTCAGAGCAGCATAATGGATAATAAGTACTGACTCAAGCCGGTGGGATCCATTGCCACAACTACAAGCTAGCCAAAAGCGTTCAAATGCGACCCAACAACACCTGTCTGCCATCAGTCAACGTGGTGTGTCAGGGACTTCCACCCACCAAGAACATAGAAACCTCTGTTGTGTGCTAGTGCCCTTCAGCAAAGCACTTAAGTCACAGTAAATGTCCTGCTGTGGCAATGGAAAACGTGTAAAAGATTTTGCCCTGTCAGACGCTTTGTAGAAAAGTAATTTCCTCTTGTTTCCATTGAGGCTGGAGATAAGCCAGGACTCCATGCACGCTGAGGAGCAACTTACAGATTATACACACCTTTTGTTCTAGCAGAAAACAAACACGCTCGCACAGCACAGCACAGGAACAACAAATTGAGTTTAAACTCACAAATATTGCGGGCACTGACCTACTCAAACTACATGTGCACACATTCTGCACACATACTTTTCAAGATCTTCACATCTTCACTCACTGTTTCTCACAAGCAATTCCCTTCCTCCACGGAGACACCGAAAAAGAGGTTTCTTTATTTAAACCTGTTCATTTATTTAATTCCACGACTCAATTATGTATACCTCTGCGGTGTTTACTTTCGGCGCCGGCAGGATTAGGTCATAAAAACGGCCGAGCATCATTAGCGCGATAACCCGCAGTGCATAACTGACAAGTGCCAAAAAAGAAAGAATGGATGAGAGAGAATAGGAGACGAAGGAGGCAAATGACAAACATGATGTAATAAGAAAAAAAGTTTTCCAGAATAACGCTGTGTGGGAGGAGATTTGGAGTGACCTAATTAAAATGTTGGAATCCTGAGAAGAATAAATTAAGAAAATGTCAGTTAGGCTGAGCTGGAGGAGGGAAGATTAAGAGGCACGAATGCTGTCTGATTTCTGCTCCTCTCCTCTTTTATCGCCGCTGCATGGGAACACTGGGCTCTAACAACAGCGCTGTGAGTTGGTGTTACCCAGACGCTGGGAACACGTAGAGCAGACACGCGCTACGTGAGAAAGAAAGAACAGTGTGGCAGGTGGAGAAAGTTTCGAATTAAAAAAAAAAACAACGAATAAGCTTCAACATCGTCTGACACAGCAGATGTTCTGTTCCTCAAACTTGAGAGAAGCTGTGAAATGAAAATGGAAATCTGTGAGAATGAAAACGGGAGACAGGAAGCTACAGAGCTTCATCAAAGTCGTCCCACCTTGCAGTCTAAGCAGCTTACGTTTTCCACCACCCCATGAAAGCTACCAGTCTATTAGCATCACCTAGGTAGGATCCATGCTGACGTTCCCCAGTCGTCCCAGATACATTTCCCCTGTGGGGAAGCTCCATATGGAGCCAGCATGTTTCTGCTGTGCTGGGCAGGACGGGACCATACGGATGCTCTCGAACTGCATGTAGCGTGTATTAGAGCAGATGACAGCGATCATAACGTGTCCATCGCCAACACAGACGAGAACAGAAATGGGACGAACAGTGAGATGGAGCTGAAAGAGAAGAGGAGGAGGAGGAGGGGGAGGAAGAAGAAGGGAAGAGAGGGTTGAAAGGACAGTTGGTTCCAAGACTGCTGTTGGTTGAGGATGACTAAGTGATGTGTTGACAAGAGACAGATAAGAGGACTCTGGAACAAAGATGAAAAAGGCAAGTATCAGCGAGACTCAGTGTGTTCCAGTAAAGTACAAGATCTTTGATTCCACTTCTCTTTGAAGTGATCCATGAAAATAACCCCATGTGACATGCATGAATTTACGCATTGGATGGGAAAAATCCAGTCTGGTGCGCCGTCCCTATAACGGAAGACTCACCGTCCTCATTGACTCGCACAGCCACATTACACCGTATGAGTTTAGAGAGTTAGATGTCATCACTTTAACCAATGAAAATCTGTTCCTCGGAAAAGGAGGCTCCCTCTAATCTACTGGACAACGTGAAAATGAACAGCAGTTTAATTTATATTTTCAAGCAGGCTGAAATAAAAGTGATTTGCCCCCACACACGCTCGGGTGTCACACTCCAGCGCTCGGACCCACGCTGCGTAATCCTAGCATGCATCGTTTGTTCCGAAGGCTTTCCTTTTAGCACTCCGCAAAAAAACAACAGCAGGTCATTTGTTTCAATATAGCGAGAGATGTTTGGAACAAAGGAGGATGTTTTTTTTCCTCTCGGTTCCCCGCAGAACCTCGCAGCAGCTGGTAGAGGCTTTACATAATTTCTGTCATCATTCCTTATCCTCTCCTGAGGACAGTTAGGTGTGTGGCGCTCCGCTGTCCTGTGCAATGCCGTGCCACAGCGGGCCCGTGTTGCTGGTTATTGGTGATAGTGTTGCAATAGCTGTGGGGCTACACTCCACTTAAGCTGTCACGCCTGTAATAAACAGCAGATTTCAGTGTAAAGCAGCTCATCTGCTGGAGTGTGTGAGTCTGAACGGCAGAAAGGCAGAGAGTAGGCTGTAGTTTACAGCGGCGAGGACGGCAGCTTAGGGGTGAAGGTCTGACTGACTGCTGTGGCCTCAGCGGCTCTTTTCGCAGCTACCTGTACCTGTGCTCTTCAGCGTGGCCATAAAACGGCAGGTTGTGAGTGTAGGCGTGATGGCAGTCGATCTGGCCCAAACAGCTTCAGCGTGAGCTTCTACATCCCGAGGTGGACAAGCTCAGTCCTCAAGGTGAAAATGTAAGCTGCTGGAGTTAATGTCAATACCAGGCGCCAGAACCTCACAGTGTAAAGGGAGCACAGGATCAGCCAAAGAATTAGGCAAAGGTTCGCCCTTATCACCAACTCAGCATTGAAATGGTAGAAGACTTGTTCTAGTCTCTTTAAACACAATGCCATTTACATTTACGACAGTAATTAATTGCTGTTTGTAGCATAAAGCGAGCCTCAGACTGTCTGCAGTGGAAGAGATGCTGGAGTTATAATGACGCTCTTGAAGTCTTCGAGTTGTCCAAATCACCTGGGTATCATTGTTTCCTGGGTCAATTGTTATGAATGTATTTACACACAGAACGGAAGTTTGGATTTATAGTTGGGTGGTAAAGAGATCAATCCAGAGCCAGTAAATACAGAAGGTAGTTTCTCTCTGTTTACAGTTTACCTTCCGCTTCCCACCAGTACTTTTAAATGTTTTTTCCTCCTTTACATCTGTATCTGTTTCCTCTTTCTCCGCGTTCCTTTCTTCTGTTTCCACTTGCTTTCACATGAGCTCTGTCGCCTCAGCACTTCTCCCACCGTGTTTGCCTGCTGCACCCAGTTCGTGTGTGTGTTCACGTGTGTGTTTCTTCTCCTAGTGACATTTCCGTGCCAGGTGTGACAAATGGCAGGCAGAGAGGAAACATTTATTCCCTGTGGTGAGCTTAATTAGCCTATCAGCTAAGCCTTGGCACCAGCTTGTTTCGACAACCACACACACACGCGCGCGTGCGCACACACTCACATGCACACACTTTTATCCTCAAGTAAGAATCCACCAACAAGTGCACACTCACACATGCGATAGACAAATCGCTTCTGTACATGGACCGAATAAATAATTGAACAGTTCAATTTAAACATGTCTAAATCACAGCTCCGACGCTTGTGTTTCTTCTCGGGTTTCACATCCAGAGGGACTCGGCTGTAGCCATCCTCATCGTTTCTCTATTAAAAGGTTAAATCATTTACAAATTGTGGCTCTCTTCCAGCGGTTAGCATATGGTGGGAGTGTAGAGGCCACACAGAGGGCCAGCAGGCAAGACCGGAGGAGAGACGGTGAAGAGAGAGCATGTGTGTCTCTGGGGTGAGTAGTTTCATGAGCAACGTATCACAGCAAACGCTGGTTTACGTCACGTATGCAGCATGTGCATATGTGGGAAACATCTGCCCAGCTCTGTGTCAGTCCATTGTTGTGCCAAATCGCACATCTGAAGCTGAGGGGGCCGGTGTGTGTGTGTGTGTGTGAAGGAGGAGGAAGAGAAGGAGCCCTGGTGTCCAGTAACCTTGCAGCTGAGGAAGATGAATGTAACATACTGCTGCTAATTAGATGCAAACATGAATACAAAGTGCATAAATGTGCTTTCAGCAGAGTGAGTGGTGTCTGAGTGCTTTTCTTTGTCTATTCTCCTCTCAATCTGTGGACAAATTACAGACATTATTGGCTGCAAAAGCGACTCCCTGTCTACCTCAGTCTTTTTCTCTTTCACACCCAGCCAAAGCCTTGGCATGTCCCCGTGCAACGCAGCTGCTGGGAAAGTATTGGAAGCCAAAAAAGTTGCTGATGTGTCTCCCCGCTAAGCGCTGGGTTTCTGGGCTTTGATGCCAGCCAGGTGGTGTGGAGGATATTAAGGTGCCCTTTAAGGATATGAATGGGGGAGGTGAGCATTATAACTTGACCAGACTGAGTTGCGACTTGTTTTGGGTGTGGCCTGGTCTGGCAGACCTGCCGGCGGCGAATGGCTTTTGATGTCGGGGTTAAAAGGTTCGGTGGGGTTTTGGAAAGACTCCGTTCTGTTCTGAGGTGGGATTAGTGTTGGAAAGTCAACATGAGATGAGAAGCAGTAGTTCTGAAATCCCTCTGCATTTTATCACTAGACGCGTCGTTTGCTTGTAAATGAAAATGTGCAGCTTGCCTTAAAAGTGTGCTAACAAGCAGGACTATGAGTTATGGAAAGAACATATGAAGGCCTGTCTTATTTGTCCAGACAACATCACACTCCCATTCCAGTTTCTCTGTCACTCTTGATCTGCGTGCTCCCTCACAAGCTGTTAGAACAGACGGCGTGTGCTCACGGTCCACCCATCCAGTCAAACAAGGGTTAACGTTTAACATGTGGGCCACTGGTTATTGAAGGTAATCCACTTTGTCCAGTCAGGGTTTGGCACGAGTAGGAAGCCACTAGTTGGCATCCAGGAGATTAAGAGTCATGATAGAGTGAGGGAAGAGAGAAGAGACGCAGCTCTCTTGTCTCCCGTACACACCTGAATTATTCCTATGGTCATACAACAAATGTTAACAAACTGGTAGCACCTTGACGATGTGAGGCCTAGGTCTAAATCATCTGCAGCTAACTTGAGCCACAGATAATCTATTTATTTGATGAGGTATCACTGATTTGAGCAGTTTTGTAGTTGGTGTTTAAATTAACTAGGGTCAAGCATATCTGCTCGTTTTCCTTGTCTTTCCAAACAAGATTAGAATTAATCTGTAGCTCCGCTGAGAAATACAGTTACGTTAATTATTGCAATAATTCCGTCACAGCTGAGCGAAAGACTCCATCTGAGGTCTGCAAAAAACCATGAAGACAGCTCCAAGTCTGAATTCTCCTTCCTGCCTGTGGATCTGATGTGCTGGACAGTGGGGCCTTCAATCATTTAGAAGTTTTAATGATCTGGGTGTCAGACCAAAAGATTCTATCAGCCACCTCTCCACGCGTTATTGCCAGCTTAGGTGCTTAACTCCTCACCTTCACTTTCTCCCCCTCCTCCCCGCTTTCCCTGTTTTGCTCTGATCTTTATCTTCCTGTCATTCTGTCAGATAGATAACGCTGTAGATTTTTGTGACTTTAAAAAGTTATCAGCATTTCTCTGAAACTGTAGGTTAGTAGAGGAGTTTAGACTTTTTTTCATTTTGTGGTGGCCAAGCATGACGGTAAGTGCATCGGCACTGTTTAAACCAACAAATATACCACAGCTACTTGCAGGAAAAGTCATTAGTCGTGTGCTTTTTTTTTGTTTAAATGCAAATCTGATCACATGATGTGAATCCAAATAAACTGATTATAATCATTTGAAAAATTGTACTTATGGCAAATGTTAAACTGCTCAGCATGCAGAAAGCATTAAGCGAATGCAAATGCAACAACTGGACCATTCACGCTTTTGAAAAAGTAATTTTTGGTGTGTTTCTGCTTCAGTAAACATTTGTACTGCACCCTGTCAGATTTTCACCCCCAACTCTCTTGGCGAATTCCCAGCTGTCTCCACGGGCTTCTCCTGATTCCTGCTCCACAGTCTGAACTGTTTCTGTCTGACAGACAAGAAATGATTATAAAACTGCAACCAGAGTCAAAATATTTCCTCAGAAAATAAGTGGAGCCCTGAAGGGGTCACCGGTTACACCTTTATGATTCATGCATTTGTGAAGATATGACACCTCTGTTTTTCAACTGTCAAGCCTGAGAGCATCACAGTGGTATCGCTGTAAATGAAGGCTAAGTCCCGTTCAGCTGTGTGCTTGGTTTACCGTCATCTTCTCTCTACCTGGATGCATTCATACATGGACATGCTCCACACAATATGATGGTGACCTCTGTTTTCAAATAAATGAAACCACCATTTAATAACTCACTAAAGTTTATATATGGATTCAAAGTCAGAATTGAAGGTGGTTTGGACAGGTGTCCAGGTGTACTAACTCAACTCTGCACTTTTGATGTTCCATCGATTAAAGGTTGAGACTATTAGCTGGCACCAGGTACGTTTTTTTACATACATACTTTCTGACCCTTCTTGATTTCAACTGCCTTGATTTTTCAATCATCCATCTCGAGCTCTCAGTCTAATCTCTGAATCTTAGCAGATTGTTTCATCTATGTTTTTCTCTTCCTTGTACTCCTAACCAATTCTAGTCTTTAGCTTTTTAAGTAACCCGCAGCTGTCTGTGTGCCTGAGCTCATAGGACAAGCTCAAGCACACACACATAAGGATCAGATGATTAATATTGTGCCTCTTTCCCAGCCTTTCATCTTGGTTTTCACCCCGCCACCAGTCTAGCGCTGCTCAGACATTCATTTCCTCTGCAGGTGTAAACAGAGCAGATAGGGTCCTAACCTCGGCGCACAGGACGTGTGCTGTGCTCCTGCTGTTACAGTGACACAGGTCACTGACAATTTATGTCATTTGCAAAATTGTGTTCCCAGAAAAATGTCTCTTGTTATTGCCATTGCCTGATGTAGTCAGGTGGTGTTTCTTTCCACAGAAGACGTCTTTTTGAGACTACAGATAAAAGCAGGCCAGAGTGTGTTTGACATGGCACGAGCCTCATTCGAAAGTAGGTTTATTTAATTTAAAATGAGGCTCATTTCTGTCGTGCATATCAATCCCCAGATCTACCATGAATCTGAAGATAAGATAAGATAAGTCTTTATTATTTCCACACTAAATATCAGCATTACAACAGCAGAGGAAATAACAGCAGGGTTGTGTAGTGTACTTTATCCTTCATTCTTATCAGTCTCTTATCTCCTTTTAACTAGTCTGGATGGGTCAACTCAAGTAAGCCAATCCTCCTAAACCCCCCCCCCCCCCCCCTCCTCAACAGCAGTTGCTTGCAGTTTGGAAGCTGCCTGGCATTTGTGACATAGTGTTGCTACCAGGAGTGGAAATCAATGAAATTATATTTACAGCAAATCCTATTTAACCGACCAGTCGACAACAGAAGCCAGAGACTGGTATTCTCAGGTTTATCAGTGCAGGCTGGAGTCTGTGCCAACATTGGGAAGCAGGGCGATGACTGCGTGTATGAATGGCTCTAATGTAGACTGGATCTGCAGTCCGAAGGTTGGCTTCACAGTTCACAGCTGACAAAACGAGCCCAACTCAACAGGTCATCCTACTTGCTCATGCTTTGCAAGGTTTTCTAGTAGCTTGAGTTTGTTCAGAATGTTGTTGATCTTTTAACTTTCCACTATTCTGAGCATTTTTTTAGGTACTGATCACCAAAGTCATTAGGATGAATCCACTGAGATCTGGGACTATATGTGAATATTTCATGGCAGTCAATAAAAGGCTGTTGAGATATTTCAGTCTGGACAGACCGGCACTGCAGTCCCTGGAGCTATGCTTCTGACGTGCCTATATCTAATTAGAATTAACAACAAGGATTGTGCAGGCTTGGTGAACATATGGATCCTCTATGGGCGTTGTCTAGTTCTAAGTTTTTTTTCTTCTATCAATGAGATGAAACTACTAAGGCAATAGACAAAATACCATTTAGTAAAATGGTTTCGTTTTCACTTTTGACTTCTCCATAATATTTCCGTTACACAATAATGTGCTTCCGTTGGCTTGTCCTGCTGGCAGAGTTTTTGGTTTCGTTTGGAATCGAAACCTTAAGCTCTCACCACTGTGATGTGATTTGCAACTCATTAGCATGCTGTACTCAAACACGGCCAGTTGAGTAAAACACGCGCACGCACATGCTGCCGCCCTCTTTTTTTTTTACTCACCCTACACAACAGCGATGCAGAATGTGAATGAGTAGATCTGGCACAAACTCGGAGCTTGTCATTCTCTGTTGTGCCACTCTGACCCCTGTGCTGGGGTCACGCTGTGTCACAGATATGTCACACAGATGACTGGAATCTCAACTACGCTCCTTGACACACTCACTGCAGACACGTCGCTCTCACCAGTTCATTCACACAGAAGACAGGGCACCCCCCTGTCCTCCCCTCTCTCTTTCTCGTCCTTCTTCAGTACTCTACTTTTTCTCTTGGTCTTTGCTACAACCTCATCTACTAGTACTCTGTCATAGCAACTTATTTCTGTCTTTTGGAGACCTGAGTAAAAAGTTTGTGAAGAGTCCTTCATCTGTGGCAAACACAAATGCACATGAACCAACCTTTACGGGAAGGTCCCACTGTGCTACCTGACCACGTGGCCTCAATTCACAGAGGGGACCCTCACTTGTGATGCTGTGCAGCAGAGGCCCATGATGTCACAGGGAAATTGCCTTCATCTCCCCCTGCACAGGGATGCAGCTCCTCCCCTGCTCTCTTTTCGTCTCATCGCATGGTGAATGGAATTGCATGGCTGTGCAGTTCAATCACTGTCAAGTGCAAAGAAAAGGGGTCTCTTGTGCAAAATTTCATGATTCACAATTGATTAAATAGGGGTGTCATTTCATGGCTGAACAGGGATGTGTGTGGAGAAGAGAGAAGTGAGGGTGGGAGGGGTGAAGCTTTTTTCATGCTATTGTGAGGTGTGGCTCAGAAATCGCCTGATGGGCCCCATTCAATGTTGGAGATGTAAAGTTCTGGGGCTTTATTCACAGAGGAAAAGGGCGAGGTGGGGGTAAAGGGACACAGTAAGAGAATTGCCAGAATCTTCTCATGGCTTCTTAAAGCGCTTTCATGCCTTTTAGAGATACAGACCTAATGTACTGTATGTAAGCAGTGTTATTTAGAGTCCTGTTGTCATGTGGAAACTCCCAGGGTTCACCCAGTGTGGAGGAAGATGAGAAAGAGATGAGGAAAATGTGTCTCTGATGGCCTAAGTGGGCAAATAATGAATACATATTGATTGCAATGAATGAAGTTAGAAAGAAATATTTGGCCCCTATTGTGGTCAAATTTTTGAGCTTTAGGACCTAAGATAGTGACTAAAGTCAGAATCGTGTGTGACGTTGGTCATCAGCAAAAACCTTCCTTGGAAAAGTCAAACCACAGTTTTGTGTCATAGTTTTAGAGTTAGCATACTTCTAATGTTGAAGAACGAGCCAATATGAGCAGGACTAGCTCCTATCAGTTTAGTAATAACATTATTTAACATGTTAGAGGTCATTAACTCTGTTATATATAAAAGCTAGTTTTCCACACACACACACACACACACACACACACACACACACACACACTGTAGAAACCCAGCACAGTCATAAAGTGAGACTCCAAACACAAACGAATCATCGTCACAATGCGCCCTTGCTGCTTCGTAGACTCGCACAGTAGTTTGTTTTGTATCATAATATGTGAAAATGAATGCCTGTAATAGCTTTTCCAAGACAAAGGCAAAGCATGCAAACAGCTTTTTGGCCATGTTCAGGAAACAGTGTTTTGTCCTCCATGTTGTTATAAATGTGCAGTTGATGGATTACATATATATCAGCAAACATACTGGTGCAAGTGGTTATGCAAATTGTACAGTTAGAGCAGTTTCTTTTAAGTAATTCTTTACTGTCCATAAATACTGAGCACTGCTGGCTTCAGTTGCCATCACAGCAGGGGAGTCATATATTACTATGCACACACACACACACACACGCACACACACACACAGGCCCCAGGATAAATGTGACTTGAGCTAAACCAGTCTCAAAAATGACTGGTCTGTGTGTGAGTGTGCACTTCTACATGTGTGTATTAGAAAGAGCGGACAAGTGTGTCTGGAGACGTGTGTCTCTGTGTGTGTGCTGAGTAATCTATCTATGTAAGCTGCTGGGATGCAGAGTAAAGATTTTTAAGGAGAGAAAGCGAACCAAACCCCCTGAGAGCAAGCAGGCCAGTTTCACTCATGTCACATGCTTTGGGGATTTTAGCGCTAACATTGTTCTCAGTGTGAGTTTCCTCGTTGTTGGTACATAACAAGACAACTCTTGCGCTTTCTTGAGGTCCTCTTTGAGCTTTCGTTCTCCTTGATCCAATTCAGGGGGCATGTTTCAGAACAGAATAGTCTTGATGTCCACACATTTAGTGTATTTGCTTATTTTTTTCCACTGTAGCCTGCAGTTCATTCCACAACAGTGAGCAGAAATTTAATTATGCACATTTAGTGACTCATTTACATTTCAAGCATTTATCTGATGCTCTTATCTAGAGTGACATAAGGGGCCAAGAGATGAATTAGCTGGAATTCTCTGATTTTATATGCTAAAAAACAGAAAAGAGTAAGGATTTTAATGGCCAATAGTGTATATGTCTTATGCTAATGTACTTTGCAGTATAGCTGTGCTTGGATTATTAGTGGCCAGGAGGAATAAAGGATTCTTTTGCAATGCAGGAGGATAGCAATTAAGCATAAAAGTGTCTGGATGCCACTGAAAAACTGGATGCCAAGTGTCTAAAGTATCTCTCTACTGCCTGGGAAGGAGAGAAATATGTACCATAAATAGTTTTTGTATTATGCTTCATCAAACTTTTTCTGTGATTATTATTATTATCATTATATTTCAGTGGTTTTTTGATTCTGCAGAAAATCTGAAAAAAATAAGCCTAACAACACAAATTACAGTATGCAAACTATTGTTTAATAGTCAGTTGTTAGCAACTAAATGAGATTCACAAACACACTAATGACACAAACATGCTGTAAACCAGGTTCTAATTAGCTAAATGTTGCTCAAATAAATGAATGCCTTCATGTAAAATAAATGACACCATGCATGGAGGGCCACCGTGGGAACGGACACAGAAATCATATCATTAGTAGCAGTGAAGTGTTTGAAAAATGAAATGTGAGAGGTGAATAAACACAAGCATTTGCTAACATTGAAGGCCATACATACACAATCCAGGATCATTTAAAGCAGGGTTTAACGCAAGCTCCAGGTTACCTATATGACACAGATATAGCATGCACTTTGAGTCTAGTCTGTAAATAAAGAGTGGGAAATATGGAGAACATACACGAGAAATAAACAAAACTCTTGTGTATAAGTCAGAATTATAATCAGCAAAAATTTATAAAAAGAAAATACTGCACAGGTGCAGACTTCATATATCAACAGATCATCAGGGAAATGGTCTGTGTGGGCTGAGCATTACACAAACAAAATCAGAGGGGCTCTTGGGAAAAACTATAGCAAGAGATAAAAAATACTGCAGTGGAATGCAAACATATTGTGAGGGAAGCAAAAGTATTTTTATTTCCTCTGTGTCCTTGTAGAAACTCCTCAAATAATCCCCCACAGTTAATACATTTCTCCTGATGTAGCTTTGGTTTTCATGCAGAGCTTTACTATATTTAAAAGGTGACTGTTTCAAAGAAGAGGAACTCCTTCTTTCTTACTTGTCTGTGCTTACTAAAGCAGGGTGTTGTTTGTCTCCTCGCCCAGTGGAAATCCGCGCATGCAAACGCAGGCAGTGAAGCCGTACGAATACAACACAGGGTGATCCATTGGAAAGAAGTGGAAATTCGATGGCAGCTTGTGAAATTCACCTCTGCCCTCTGGTCTTTGTGAATACCCACGAGTCTCAACCCCAGATCATTGTCTCTGGCACACTTTGATCTTTTTCAGCAGCTTCCACCCACATGTAGCTGATCGCAGTCATTTGTCTGTTCAGGGAGATTCCCAAAGGAGAGGTTGCTTATTTCAGATAATGCATCCTTCCTCCAAATCCCCCCCACCTCACCCCACAAAAAACCAAACTGAAAGCTGTTAAGTCATTTTCAACTCTTCTTACTGTCTGTCTCTTCTTGTAAACGCATTCGCGCGCACACAGAAATACACGCTCCCTTTTTACCACTTTAGCTCCAGGGCTTGTTGCAGGGCACACAACAAGAGGCTTCTGTGCATACCAAACCCAGACTGTTCAATCAGAGCTGCCGCTAATCATGCACGCACACACACATACACACACACACTTACAGTGCGTTACATGTGACCAGCATTCCTTCAGAATTGAGCAGCTGTGCACCAAAACCTGTCAGAGTATCAGTCTCTCGTGTCATGCCAGACGCTGTATCGTGCTCAGAGTATCTCAGGGATTTAATCCAGGTAATTAATCTGAGCTTGTTAGCCACATGGCAGAGAGGCCGCTCCAAAATCTGGACCACAGGCTGCAGACGGCCGCACAGTAACTGGACACCCACCTGCTCTCGTCTAAGCAGTATTGTATTTCTGACCAAATGTGACTGTGAACACTGCGTTATCGACATCTGCAAGCTCATCTCAGCTCGGCCCCCGCACAAACGATGGGTGTAGAAGGAAGCAGACGAGTAGGGTGGGGGAAAGCTAATAAAGTTTGTGATGCTACTTCGCTCCCCATTACATCATGGGAATCACATAGTTCTGCAATGGTAAATGGTGGCATTAAAGAGGAGGGGAGGAGGCGGGGCAGATAAACTGCTTTCCTTCCTAGAGTGAGGGATGATACGTGGACCAGAGGAGGTGGTGGAGAGAGAGAGAGGGGTGAGGCTGGCCAGGTGCTGAGAGAGAGATATGTGCCTTTTTTTTCTCTGCTGCACAGGAGATTGGGCGGAATGGAAAGAAAAGAAGAGGAAGAAAAAGAACAGATGAAATATTTCCCCCTGCAGCAGAGGAAATGAGGGAAAGTGGAAAGGGCCGACTCTGTATTGAGAAATGGACTAAACCATTCCCAGGAGGGGTGTTGAAAGTCCCAGCCCCACAGGCCTCTCACTAAATGTACCCACCAGTGATGGATGATATTAACGTTTACCCTCCTCTGCTTTTTTGTCACTCCTCAGTGTGTGTGTGTGTGTGTGTAGCCAGTGCTACTCACACCAGGCAATCCCTGGCCTCCCCAGCACTCCCAGGGAGCAGAAAACATTTCCCCCGCAACAATCGATAGCTACCCCCAACTCACAGCCCCATCTGCAGCCCAGCACAGCCCCAATCTCCAACTCCTGCCACTACTATTAATTCTGTGCCCCACCACTTCCTGCTCCGAGCTCAGTCTCTGAGATTAAAGAGCAACACAACTACTGGAGTCCTTTGCTCGCAGGAAGAGGGGGAGGAGGAGGGAGAAGGGGGCACAGTGTGAAGATTGTTTATCCAGAGGAATCTCCTCAGCACCGGTTTACAAATACTACTCATTTCCACTTCAGGGCCGCATGGGGCTAACCCCTTCTCACTCCGTGTCGATTAATTTGCAACAAAGCAACATATTTGTGATGGGTTTGTACACCCCCCCCACCCAAAGGAAATTAAATCATAGCCAACTGGGATGCTTTAAAAAAAAGTTATTTTAGGAATAGTAATCTCATGCTGGAATGATTAGTCCATTAATCAATCAGTTGATCGAATTTAAACTGGAACATCATTTATCAAGCAAAACTGCCAAAAACTTTGTTGCATCCACTTTCTTAAATGCGGGAAAATAATGCTTTTGTTGGTCCTCCGTAAGTTACTGAACGTTTTCACATGGCAGACTGTCCCTCAAAGGTACAACGGCATTTTAACAAACAGATTAATTACAAGTTTAAATCGTATTTATGGACAGACAAACATTGTTTTACGTACCAATTTTCTCTACATGTACAAAATCATTGTGACGTTGATTTGATCCCATAGACCTAAAGAAAACCACATAATAATAATAATAATGAATACTTTATTGATCTCCTTGGGGAAATTGTTGTTTGCACAGCTGCTAGACCTGTGTCAGCGCTACAGGGTATCGGTGTCTTGTCCACAGACACCTCGACATGTAACCTGGTGGGACTGGGAATCGAACTCGCTCACCCTTGGGTTTGAAGACGACTGCTCTACCCACTGAGCTATCATGCCGCCCTATATATATATATACATGTGATTGCAACTCACTTGCTATAAGACAGATTCTATGACATGTTTTATTATCATTTGATTTGAACAGTCATCTATTAATTAATTTTGCCTTGTGATGTTGCACCACACCTTGAAGACATAGCTCCCCGGCTATAGAGATATGCTCGGCTGATTTTACATTTCTACAGCTGCAGGCTTGCAGAGGAAATTGTTAAAAATGAGAAGGCTCCAAAACATAAATATTTCATCTTATTTTTTAATTAGTTTTTTTGTTATTAGTTATCTGTTAGAAAAACTAAAATGATCATGACAGTTTGCCAAGCTTGTTCTGTCCACTGAGTAATACAAAACCGTCCATTAAATGTAATATCATAGAACACATAAAAATATCAATCAGGGGTCAGTGACTGAATTAATTGTCTCTTGTGTTTTTGTGTCTAAATATTTGCAGTTAGTTTTTTAGTTTATTAGTTGACTAATGGTGTCACATTATGTAGTATCTGAGGTTTTTGTCTGGCTTTGTCATTTTTTCAAGCTTGCTCAAATCGGCCAATTTAACCATGTCCTTCATCTTCTCATGGAACTCAAAAGAGAAGTATCTGTTTCTCCAATGCAAACACAAAGTCCCTCTACTTCACTTATTCTCTCTCTTTTTCTAAAACACACACAGACACACACTCAATCCACAAGAAGCATGCGCTGTACAAACATAATCATGAGTGCACACAGACTCATTTTACCTCTGCAAACATCCAGTGACTTGCGCTGCATGGATTAGTCTCTGAGAGCATTCCCTTTGAAACCTGACAAGTAGGGGTTTCTTTTTTTAGGTGATCACTGGTCTAAGCAGCTGTTACATGCGGGATTAGCAGGTTCTGCCATTCAGACAACATGGTCTGTTTAAACTGGTGCGGTGAAGAAAGTAGAGAAAGACAACAAAGAAAGGCGAAGGGGCGAGGTTACGACAGGCAGGGGGCCCAGATGAAGTCGAGAAGAAGGAGGGGAGACAGAGAGTGCGGAGGGAAAAGAGGTGGTGCGAGGGGAACAGATGATGAGAGAAGGGGAAGTGAGACGTGGAGCAGAAGGGATGAGAGGTGAAGGGAGCAGAGGCGGATGGAATCGAGGATGTGTGAAGAGAAGTGTGAAGAGAAGGAGGAGAGGAAAGGAGTTGAGAGGAGTCGGAGACGTGGAGAGACGTGAGAGGAGAGTCGGAAAGCTTAAAGGTATTTGGCGTTGTACGGGTCAGACCTCTGCCAAGGAAGCACCTTACAAGAAGCTGACAATGAGAATGTTGCTCTCCGTCTGTTATTCATTCAATATTTGTTTCTTTTTTCACCTCAATAATATCACCCCACCCCCGACTCTCAGAGTGTTAAAGAGTGTCAACCAGCCACCTTTGTAATTGTGCTAGTACGAGGTGTTTGCAGGAAGAAAAGGTTGATGGGCTGATAACAGGCCTGGCTTTAGGGGTTGAAAGACATTTCCATGCTGAGTGCTTGGCTCACAACAACATCTTAAGTTGCTTCCCCTTGTGTCGCTCACCTCTCCCGCTTTCCTTGTGGGGGGGGGGGGGGGGGGGGGGGGGGGG
>JAUMHF010000001.1:16940609-17018693 GCA_032359275.1 Microctenopoma steveboyesi
TGGGGCCCCCCCCCCCCCCCCCCCCCGCTCTCTCTTCTTCTCTGCTGTCTTGTAAATGGGGAAACACATCAGGGACTCCTGTTGTTGTGAGCTCTATCTTTCCTCAGCTGCTGTTTTGTCGTTCCGTTCCTCCACTCGCTCTTTCCACTCCGCCTCTCCTCTCGTGTGTCAAGTAAGGTGTGCAACAGTGGCGTGGCAGCCAGGCAGCCTTCTTAGTTTTCTCGTTTGATGCATCACGGCACATTTCACTGGAACAAGCCGGCGCTTCTTGGGAGCAGAACTCATGCCTCGTGTCAGCGCTGCATCGCCTCACGCTTCCCACTTTCACTCATTACCCTTTTTCCTCTTTCTGCTCTCCTGTGTGCCCCTGCTTTGCTTTCAGCCTATTCTACTGGAAAGATGGGAAAATTGTACATTCAGACATTTACACACACACACACACACACACTCACAATCTCATATATGCAGACACAAGTGTAACACGCCACACTGCTGCAATTTTGTCACTTTATTATTTGGCTCCAGTGAAAAAGAAATTGTACTCAAGTGGGCACATATTCTGGCCTTTTGTCCTTCCTTAGTAATCTGTTTACAGAGGTCTAGGCCCATTTAAAGGGGGAATTTAATTGAAATCAGAGCTAATCTAATGGTGGCACGAAGCGTCAGACCCTCCAGCCATTGCAGCACCTCCAGTTAGGTTGCACCTTGTAGTCCCCACACTCTATACCTTGCTACTTCATTTCATGCCTCACGGTTCAACGCAGCGGTGCCCACTCATTCATGTCACATTGATTGTTAATCCAACATTTGATATGCACCATGCTCACTCAATTCTGATCTTGTTTTTCTTGTTTGTGCCCTCTCTCCTTCTCTTTTTACCCCCCCCTCTCTCCTCTCCATTTTCCCAACACATCCCTCGTCTTCCCTTGTCCTCCTATCTTCACTCTTTGCTACAGGACGGGTATTACTCCCACCGGCCGAAAGAGAAAAGTAGAGTTGACAGCAACAATGAGAACTCGGTGCCCAAAGATTTTGAGAACATAGACAATAGTAACTTTGGGGCACGCTCGCAGCCGCACCGGCAGTCTGTCAGGGCCACTAGCAGCAAGCAGCAGCAAGAACATCTGCGGGAGAAGGGCCACGCCCAGCAGCAGGCTTGGCGGGACAACTCCCCCAATCTGGGCCGCAGCTCAAACGAAGCGCTGCCTGTAGGCCACCATCCGCTGGTGGTCGCCAACAACGCCTCCTACCCAGGTGGTGCGGGAGTGTCGCGTCATCACAATCGCGCCTCCCAGGCACAGCAGGCCCAGTCACAACACAGACATCAGCACCCCCACAGGAGGCAGGTGACCGTGGCGCCGCTGGAGGTGACCTATGACCAGCCGCACAAGTGCGAGATCAGTGGAAAGGAAGCCATTTCAGCTCTCTCCAGAGCCAAGAGCAAGGAGTGCCGGCAGCAGATCGCCGAAGTGTACTGCAGACACAAGGAGGGCCAGTTGATGCCAGAGAAGGTCACTCGCTACTGCCCCCTTGAGGGTGAGTCTATCAGTATAATTATATTGATTGATTATTTGATGGTACTTAATTCAAAATGTTTTGCTTGTAGACTTGTATCTCTGTCTCTGGGTAAGTGATGCTATCTCAGAAGTCTTTGTGAAAATGGATACTGTAAAGAAACTTTAAGGTTTCTGACTGTGTTGCTCCTCAATTCTAAAATCTTACCAAATAAATCTAACATCAGGGGATCAAAAAGCTAATTGAGATTTCTGTTTGGGTTTTTCTGACTTGCTTGCTAAAGACACAAAACATGAAGCAAAACCTTGGTGAAATATTGCTGACAGCTTGTCTTAGTATTGTGTAACATGTAATGCTTTTCAGTTTATTTTCCTTTTTCCTCTGCTATACAAAGAAAAATAATATAGTAGTACAAAGAATCTCCAGAAGAGTCAGCTGGCCTTTAGTACACAGTGTAGTAAAATATTCCCTGTTCTTGTGATGGTAATTCTTGTCAAAGGCAAAAAAAATGTCTTTTTGCTGATGTGTAATTGGTGAAGTAAATTGTTGGAGGAAATAGGGATACTACTTGTATTCACTCTAAATTGGTTTCCAATTTTCATTTGTTTTGTTTTGTCAAGCTGGCCACAGAACACAGGTTCTCCTTTCTTCTTCTCAAACTCACACACACACACACACACACATACACACACACACACACACAAGCTTTTTTTTCTGAAGAATCTATGGACATCTGCAGTCTGGTTGCGGGTTCTGTAAACAAAATCTGTTGTGGCTGCAGCCATCAGCGAGCAGCACGCATGAGCAACCATGTTTAAGTGAACGGCACATACACAAACACGGCTTTACACACATGGGAGTGGACTAAATAAAGTATGGACAGCAGGGGAGGGGAGGAAAGCTATTATACATCCTGCCTGTTCTAGTGAGATACCTTCCCGGCCCTCGCCCGTGTTGTTAGAGGCACAGTGACTTAGCAACTTTTCTACATTCCCCTTCACAGGAGCAGGAGTATGGTTTGTCTGTGCCTAAGCTCCCGTCATCTCACGCAGAAACCATCCCACTCAAACTGACAGTTTGATCAAAAGAGACAAAGAAATTGAAAAGGGCTTTCCCCTGGTGGCTGGGCTGTAACAACACGACAGCTAAATTAAATCACTTTTCTTTCTTACCCTCCGCCCGCCTGCCTGCTGCCTGCTAATGCGCGATCTCTCCCTCTCCCTCTCTCCCCTACTCTGTTTCCCATCCCAATTCAAGTCCTAAACTTGTTAGCACAAACCTGTCCAATTTGATTTGATCAGGATTCAAGTCCTTGAGGTCCTGGCTAGATTAGCAATTATGTTAGTTCTGGTATTAGCGGCGCTAAATACAGCACATGCTGTCCGTCACGCTCTGCCCAGGCCTTCCGGTTTCGTCTCATGAAATTGAAAAGAAGTTGCAAAACGTACAAGTCCTAAGAGGTGTTTTGAGTATAGTACGGTTATGAAGTCAGTTCCCCTCAGCCCTATAATGTTTTATAGCTTCTTTCAGCTCTTAGTTTGCTTTTCAGGCCCTTTATTCCTGTGTTCATTGTCACTGTCCAGAACCAGTAATATTAGCTGTTAGCTGGTTAGCCAGTAACTGGTTGTTGTTGACTAGATCTGATCTATAATCAATAGATCAATGGATCTGATTTCTATTGATCTCAGAGTTTATCCATAGCGAATCTATTTTTTAGCAGATTGGTTTGTTACAAATGCCAGGAATCTAGTTATGATACAGAGTAATTTGTTAAATACAGACAGACACCACATACCAGTCCACTTCAAACCCACTAACACACTGAGAAAGAGACTTGTCCACGCTAAAGACCAGAAACCAAAGCAGAGGAAGAGAAATGTAGTGTTTGCTGTTCAGTGCAGTGAAGTAAGTCTTCCAAGCTGTACATTGGACAAACAAGCTACACAGGGGGACGACCCAACACAGAAGGAGAAACACTTCAGGGCCAGAATCAGCTGTGTGCCTTCATCTGAAGGACAAAGGACCAAAGTATTCAAATATTGGATAGAGAGGATAGGTTTGAGAGTGAGGGAAGCTTTGCAAGTTCAAATAAACAACCTCCACCTCTTTCAACAGAGGTGGAGTCCTCAGACACAACTTATCTACAACCTATCACGCTGTTCCTTCATCCATCCCCACGAAAACCAGGCCCAATTCACACGTCCAACATGTTGACCACACTTAACGACCCACCTAATGGGAGCAGGAGGAGCTGCCAGAGGTGTGGCCGTTACACCAACCATATAAAAATATAAATGGAAACTTTATCTGAACATCAGCCTCTCCACATCTCCTCCAGAGCACTGATCCATAAACCACAGAGAACAAAAAAAAGATCAGAAAAATCACAGTCTCAGGCACATTTTCTGTAACAATCTGAGAGTAAACAGTCTGCATGTCAAATGAATCCTCATTCCACGTATAATCGGATTGTTTCAGAACATTAATAAGTCACAAATGTTTATTTTGTAGCCTCCAGCTTGATGCAGATATATCTCCTGTGTGTTTGTGGACATTGTTCAGTATATAAGTAAGTATCAGTAAATATCATCATGAAACATCTCTATGTTGAAAACCAATTGGAACATTGAGAACCAGCACGAAATCCGAGGGCTTTTTGATGGCAAACGTGTTGCTAGCTGGTGGTGTTAGGTAGAAATGTATGAGCTGCAGATGACTAATCGCTGGTGGGTTGAGCAGCTGCCATTGATAGAAACATGTTAATTTTCTTAATTATAAGTTGATAAATTAGTTGATAAGTGCTCTGCACATCAAGTGGACAAAAACAGTTGTTTCACATTTAAAGAAAAGGAAGCATGTTGTTGTATTCATATAAGTCAAACCATTCAACACGAAATATGTCTGAAAATGATCTTTGTACATGGTTTTAAGGATCAGACATCGTCCCCAAGACATTTTCAAACACAATTTTGTACAAGCGCTTTGGGATATAGCTCAGCTCTTGTTCCTACCTCTCATATGAGCAGTTAAGATGGAAGGTGGGTAAGAGCCTGAAGTTACACAAGATGATGGAGGAAGAGAGTGGGGTGATAGCAGATGAGGGAGAGGCGATTTAAAAGATTGATGGCAATGTGAGAATGATGAAGAGTGATGAGTTCAAGCATGGGGCTGCTGTTTTTTTTTTTTTCTTTCTTTCGGCATCTAGGCCTGCAGTGTCTTTAGGTCTGGTAAAAAAAAACTATTCATGAAGCTCCTCTGCAGATAACACACATGCTCAACAAAACTGAGACAAAATAACTCTCTCACACACACACACACACACACACACACACACACACAGCTGTGCTCATTAGTTCAGCCAGCTAGCATAGCACACGCTCTAAAAGTGCTTTGTGAAGCGACTGGCCAATTATCCATGTGCAAAGCAAACTGGTGAACCTTCTTAGTCGGCCACCAATTACCGTTCAATCTGATACGGCCCACAGCAGATTTCCCCCCTGAGGTGTCACACACACATGCAGTGAGAGAGAGAGAAAGCGCTGAGAAATAATATTGAGTGACTGACAGGAGCAGGGGCCAATTAGAGGTAAGGGAGTGTGTCATTAAGTTCAACCTTGTGGTCAACCTTTCAAAAAAGCCACGTTGGTCACCTACCCTTAAAATTCAATGAATGAGATTAGATGAATGGGAGGAACCAGTTTTCTTATGCCCTCCCTGTCAAGTCATAAAGAGAAGACAAGTTGGACATTTGCTCTTAAATTTTGAGTAATTACAGGAGGTCCAGCTGAGACAGGGAGAGGAGCTGGGAATAAATAGCCCCCCTCCCAGTATTCCCTCAGCATCCTCTACTTCTTAAGCATAGACAGACTCTTGGGAACTGAAGTCCCAAATTATACTCATTAATCTCCTTAAGGCGCTCTCTGTCTGTCTCATAAACTGCACATTTACTACAATTACAGAAGGTTTGAAAACAAACAATGTCTGTGATAATGTTGAAGGGATTTGGTGGAAATGCTTCAAGGAAGGTTTTTCCCGTTTTGAAGCGCAAACCCTTTGGTTAAGGGTTGGTACAAAACCACACAGCAGAGATATGTGAGGTTCCCAGTGGTTCGCCAGAGATAATTGGAATTGTTGAATATGATTGGCCAGAGAGTTGTTTATTTCCTGCAGAGTGTAGGGGAGTCAGGCGTCTTATACCACCACCTCTATGTATGTTTTTAATGCATGTTATATTGTATTCTAGTCTTCCAGAGAGCACTATGCTTGGTCATCATAAAATAGATAGTTCCTCTATTAAACAAGAGGGACTCATACCCACTAAATTAGCACACACCAGTAGTTGATTAATATGAATATGCTAATCACAACTCAAATCCTAATCACTGTGTTGCTTATCAACATCATTGTTTAGCTGTTTACCAAAAGAAAAACATTTAACTATCATCAGAAACCGTATACAGGGCGTGTTCACGTTTGATTTCTTCGTCCCTTGAATGTATTTATAGGTGCTCATCACCCTAATACCACTTGTGCCTCGTCTCAAGCCGTATCAAATAAAAAACAGATGTGATTTTGTAATCAAACAAGCACGCAGCCCTTGATTATATTACTGATGCAGTCTCCATGTGCCATGTGTCATCTACAACTTAACGAATACAAACCCTGTTGTCTTCATACCTGCACAGTTAAAGCCAACACAAATGTCCAGTGGGACGAGGACTCTGCGGAGAGTTTTCCATTGAAACCAGTGAGAATCGTGTTTGTCCTGGTGGTCCATGGGAGAGCCTCTCGCCAGTTCCAGCGCCTCTTCAAAGCCATTTATCACAGCTCGCACTACTACTACATACATGTCGATCAGGTGAGCCGCAGATAATGTGGTGTCTGTATTAGGCTAGCCAAAACTTTTTAATTTCACTGTTTTTATAGGACGAAACTAATTCCATTTTGATCCTTGTCTATGTTTCAGCGCTCTAACTACCTACACAGGCAGGTGCAGGCCTTAGCTGTCCAGTATCCCAACGTGAGGGTGACGCCCTGGCGCATGGCTACTATCTGGGGCGGTGCCAGTCTACTTACCATGTATCTTCGCAGCATGGCTGATCTGCTGGCCATAAGAGACTGGAGCTGGGATTTCTTCATCAACCTCAGTGCAGCAGACTACCCCATCAGGTAATAAGGAAGCACCTCACAGCACAGGGAGTTCAGTAAAAGAGAGCGGGGGAAGCCTGAGGGCGGAAGCAGGCAAGAAATGTCCTCTGAAGAAGGCAAAGTCTAGAGGAATTTAAGTGACACATATATGTGCATTGGACAGGGTTTTCTTTTAAGGAAAGCAGACGTGTGCACAGCAGTAACAGAGTTCTTTCAGCCAATACAGTAAGGAAGAAATTCAATACACAGTGGTTTGGGTTCCTGTGGTTAACTGTGAGCTTTAAATACAGAGTCACTCCAAACCAAACAGATCAATGAAGTAGATCCCCTCGCACTATTCTTTCACATCTTCTCTACCACGTCTTTGCATTTTTGCTTGCACTTCATTGAATGGCTTACATGGTGAACTGATTACAATTTAATTGCCCAGGGTCAATACCTATTGACTTTCCACGTTTGCTGTGTACTGTACAGTCCGAGAGTCATCTCTCTACCAGAAAACGTCCCTTTTAAGAGGCTGTAAAAGGTAATTAAAAGCCACGTAGTCTACGTGAACTCAGCATGGAGCAATGCAAATAGGCTATTGAAGAGGAATTTCGTGACTTGTACTTTTTATGTGAGTTTACAGTCCTTCTGGGAGTTCAGCGTCTACTGGGTTTTTGATGTAGCTCTGCAGCAGCCAATTAAAATCTTCCTATTAGGGAGAGAGTTATCTGTTCTGCACAGCCAGATGTCCACCAGTTGAATTTAGACAAGCTGTAATGGCCACTGGGTAAAAAGAGGCTGGAGTTGATATCTTCACAGCTGGAGCCAGGATGCAGGTGTTGTGTTCGGTTGTTTTCACCATATAGATGAGCGCTGTCTGCAGACAGTAGTCGAGTGTCTCTCAGTGCACATCTGCTCGTATCCTGTGCGTCACGGCATCTCTGACGATATCCGCATGCACGTGCACCAGGTCACTGTTTCTCCATCTTTTTGCCATTTCATTTGCATGAGGTTGATAGTGAAAAGGGCTGACAGTGGAGGTTTTAAGCCCCCATTTGTTGCAAAACTGAACGACTGATGGAGTAAAAGAGGAAGACGAGAGGCAGAAGCGACAGTGACAGACATGTAAGCTAAAGAAGTTGAATGAGAGGAACTGCGTGTTTTCTATCCATAGAATATGAAAATGCAAATTACACTTATGTATCTTTGCTTAGCAAGTGCATACGAGACCACAGCTTGGATTTTTAACCATATTTACTGGCCTAAATTTGCAAATGTGGTCTTTTAAAGTGGCAGGCCTGAGCTCAAGCCCCTGTGAGAAGAGGCATCCAAGATACTCGAGTGTCCTCAGGCAAGAAGCTGCAACACATTCAGCTGAGTTTTGTCTCTGACAGTGCTTTATGATCTCTTTAGGAAGTGGCTCCGGCACAAAGAGAAAAGATTCTCTCTGAGAAACAAACACAACCACATCATTATGTGGACCAAAACAGAAAAAGCAGATGCCTCGCTCTTGCCAGACTTCAAATGTCTACAAACACGTGTTATTTTTACGCTTGTACATGAGTTTATTACACAGATAATCTGTTTTTATATTGATCACATTATGCTTATCCAACTAAAAGTGTCCAACATGTGCTTGGACTCTCTGTTCCAAGTGGCCGTCGTCTTTCAGTGGTGATCATACTGCAATGGTGCCGTGAGGAATGCGGTGGGCTACGCTACCCTGACTACTGCAGTTGTTATCAGTGGGACTGGAGACAAGCATGATTTCCCCTCTAATTCCCAGATAATGTCTGTCCTGCCGCATGGATGACTCTCAAAGGCAAACCCAGAGCCCCTCACACCAGCAGAGGGGTTGTGTGTCCAGGGGGGAGACACACTATTTGTGTGTGTGTGTGTGTGTGTGTGTGTGTGTGAGAAAGAGAGGCCAGAGGATGATTTACACGCTTGCTTTGTTAGAGTACAACCCTCTTTCCCAGCTTTTATCTAAACATTCCTCTTGCTTTTACCTCCTTTCTGCTTTAAAGCCGCTTTCATATACTTTCCAGCAGCTTTTAAGAAGTCTGAGCTTTGTGAGACAATGACTGGCTGCAGGCGCCATATCTTCTAATCTTTTTCACTTTGTCATTTGTGCCATAGCAAAGTGTTGCTTCTCATAGTGTAGCTGTGTTTCATAAGTGATAGGTGTCATTTCGTGCTGTGAAAAACACGTCTAAATTAGAAAAAAACTTGAGAAACTAGTTAGAGAACTTTTCGGTATATTTTTTTTTTCCCGGGAAGAAATGATGAATGCATGATCCATCTCTCATCTCTTTGAGTGTGGGTTCATAATCTGACAGCCATGGCATTCAGCTTCTCCACTAGAATTATACATTTAAAGTCTTTGTTATAAAAAGGGCACATTGTTAATTTAAGAGTAAGAAGCGAAACTGAACATGACATGAAGTTTAATTAGTGGCGGATAACGAAAAGGAGCACATTTCTGATTGTGAAATACAGGTGTGTGTGTGCGTGTGCGCACACCACTGTGAGCCAGAGCAGCCACAGGGCTGACAGTAAGCAAACGAGACCCAGTGGACAGGGTGACCGCTCAGGTGGCAAATGCAGTGCTTGACATGAATTCCCCTCGCTCTGTGTGTGTCTACATGCCTACAAGCATTTGTGTGTCTCTATGTATGTATCTTGCCCACACAAGCAGACACACAGCGCGCGCGCGTGTGTGTGTGTGTGTGTGTGTGTATCGTCGTATGTGAGAAGTCGAGTTAGAGAAGACAGCGTGTGCCTGTACAGCGCATCATCAGTTAGGCTTTATGGCTCAGGACCTCCTAAGATAAGCCCCCCAGGCTGTGAAATTGCTCCTTCAAGAGAAAATGACATTAATATGCACTTGTCCCTCCCCCCCACTGATCTTTGAGCTTTTTACCAGAGCCTCGCTGCACTATTAGAAAGACAAGCCAAGCCATCATGAAAGGCTCCACCACAGATGAAATGTTAGAGCCATTGACTGGGACATAGCCTGCAGAGCAAAGCTTTTAGCCTGTCTGGCCTGTGTATGTGGAAGTAGACTGCTCTACAGTGTAAGAGCAGCATGAGGTCATTCATCAAAATCACAGATAGCACAATCTTTTGTATAAAGCTAAACAGTCTTAACCGCTTGAATGGTCATAGGGTCTGATACTGAGAGCAGCTGCGGCCCGTGATTGATCAGGATGTGAGCTAAAGCTCCACGAAAGTCACTTGTTTGTAGCACAAACATCTGCTTCCACTCAGGAATATGTTTTGATTATTGGCCTGCAGATTTATGCACGAATGTGCAGAATCTGACATCGCAATAAATTGTTAAAGCAAGTGCTGGATCCATATACAATTCACACAAATGTGATGAGGGTATCTGCAAAGTCTTGTGCGCGTACACTGAGACATCTTGTGTTGACCAGAAATGTCTAAAATGAAAAATACTTATGTATCTGTGGGGTGTGGGTCAGGTGGCGGTGGTCGCCCATTAAGACTAGGGTCAGTTTAAAGTGATTTCTTTTTCTCTGCAAAGTGAAACTGAGCAGTCCATGCGTGTATTATAGGAACCGGATATCTGACTCAAACAGGCCACACATTCGAATGAATAATGCTGGTCTGACACACAAACCCAAAATAGTTTTCTAGCTCCCATGTTTGTCTCGGTGTTATATGACCCACTGCGTCCTGCTCGCGGGTTCTAGCCCATTATCACAGTAATAATCATTTCTCAAGGTTCTGGGACAGTTCTGTGTTTATAGAACCTCTCATGATACACAGATTAAAACAATCTTGTTTGCAGTTGTCACTGAGGAAACAAATACATAACCACATAAAACTGAAACCTTTTGGTACCGCTAAGTTTACAACATTGACGTAAAACTGTGGTTTGAGGAGCTTTCTTCTAGCAGCCAGTAGCAGGTGGATTTATTAGCATAATTGTCCTCAGCATGCTCTGTTACCATATGTTTCCCAGTCAAAAGTAAGTCATTTTCTTCAATTTCAGAACCAACAACCAGCTGGTGGCCTTCTTGTCTAAGTACAGAGACCTGAACTTCATCAAGTCCCATGGCAGAGACAACGCCAGGTGAGTCATTCCAATCTCCCCACATCACTCCGCCTTTCCTCTAACTTTCAGAATATCCTCAGCCTTAGTCACGAACGCGCTCATGCAGCTGCGCCTGTGTGCGCATCACACTCCCGCCAGCACGGCGTGGTCACAGAATCCTAATACAATTAGCTCCCATCTGTGGCGTCGTTAATTAACCTTCTCAGCAGGGTGAGCTTGCGAGGTCGCTGCCAGGACGCCCCGTCCCTTTGCTGCCCTCTGCTCTGCCCCATCACACCCTGGTGGCAAACCGGTCGTCGCCCAGCACCGTGGGAGGAAAAGAAAAAGCTAAAAACACATGAAAACTGAAGAAAACAACCTAGCATGGGCGCATGAGTCAGCAGTACTTTTTTATGTTTGCAGCCAGTATTTTATTCAGCGCTGTTTGTTGAGAGTGGAGCTGTTTTATTTCTGATTTAATTCCACATTAACAAAAACAATGATCTTGCTAATCTTGCAGCATATGCGCGCATTTGCGTGGCTGCGACTAATTGAAATGCCTTAAAGATGTACGAGTGCATTTTCAAAATGTAAAAATGAGCCACAAGGTGACTACGTCAACAGAGAGAACAATCTAAACCTGACCTGACCTGAATTTCCCTCCCTCCCTCCCTCCATACATTCACTGGCGTAACACCATCCATTTGTCGAGTCGATTGAAGCAATGGATAGGAGACGAATGCTGCTGCAGCGAGAGGCGAAGTAATATATTACATATTTGGATATACACGTACTGCAGTACTAACATATTAATGTTATTCATGTCAACGGTCGTAGCAGCTGAGTTGTCTTTCTATCCACTTAAGTATATTTCCTGTATTTGTATATTTTCCCTCTAAAACAGACTGAGATGAGTATCTTCCTCATTATTTTATTACATCCACTCAAAACTTTCCTGTTGACCGAGGACAGGGTTCCCTGCAAGGCTCTCTGTCAGAACTATCAGGAAACACAAATGACCTGCTGATTATGTACAATAATATAAAAGCAACAACCACAGAGGGCTTGTTTTTATGTAAATAGTTTTTACACTATTACACTATTTTAGACCTTCGAAGGCGAATTCCCTTTTAATTTCGTGGAATGAATAATTTCTAGCAGTTTAGATCATTTACATGTTGTATAACTACTGTTTGTTTGTTTGATAGGTTTATCCGTAAGCAGGGTCTGGACCGTCTGTTCTACGAGTGCGACACCCACATGTGGAGGCTGGGGGACCGTAAGATCCCAGAAGGCATCAGCGTGGACGGCGGCTCCGACTGGTTTCTCCTCAACCGCAGGTTCGTGGAATACGTTATCAACTCCAAGGACGACCTGGTCACCAGCATGAAGCGTTTCTACGCCTACACGCTGCTGCCTGCTGAGGTAACACGCGCGGACACACACACACACACACACACACACGTTGCTTTTACACGTTCAGATGTTTGTTAACCTTTGACTGACAGCTAAGCAGCGCTTTGTGCTCACACTGCACGGTATATATGCAGCTTACCCCGTTGCCTTTTCATTGCTGTGTTAGATGTGCGGTGGGGGGAAGAAAAAAAAAAAGAACTTGGACACAAAATCATGAAGTGAAGAGAAAATATTGAGGCTCTCCTGTGCTGTACACAGGGATGGGATGAGAATGAAAATTGAATGATATCTGTGGGGAAATTGAACATTTCTTATGAGCTGTGAATCTCCATTCTCTGGTCCTACTCTATTTCCTTTCATGAATTGGATGGTGTAAAAATAAAATGTATACAGTTTTCTAATTTACTCCCTCTGCCTCTTTATCTCCCCTCTCCCTCTCTCTCCCTATCCGTTTCTGTTTCTCACTTCCCAGTCGTTCTTCCACACTGTGCTGGAAAACAGCGCCCACTGTGAGAGTATGGTCGATAACAACCTGCGCATCACCAACTGGAACCGTAAGCTGGGCTGCAAGTGTCAGTACAAGCACATCGTGGACTGGTGCGGATGCTCCCCGAATGACTTCAAGCCTGCAGACTTCCACCGTTTCCAGGTAATAATGCTAATGTGGAGAGATGTTTCTTTCTCAGTGTGATTGATCAACTAAAAGTCATACATTGCAGTTTCCCTGGTGGAAAACAAATGCTGGAGGCAGATGAGTAAAAGAACTTCAGAACAGAAACGCACAATGAAACGATAGCATATGTCAAAAGAAAGCCTGATTAAAACACTGAGGGAAAGTGTCCTGACACACGAGGAACCAATCTCTATTATAACAACAAATGAATAAATAAAAAATACAGACAAAAACATTTTCAGGAAGAAAAAAAAATCAATAACCACTTTAGTCATATTGTTTGCACATCATAAGTTGTAAAAACGTGGTTGAAGCCGTCAGTGATTCAAAGGGTTATTTGTCACTAAAATGAGCTCACGCTGCTGTAATCTGAGTTGCATATTTTGCTTAAAACGACATATTATAGTCATTGCGAGCTCACAAGTCGAAGAAATGTTCAGTCGTAGCACTCAATATGTACAGTTTTCGGTTTTAGCTTTAGTCCTGATGAAAGGGCAACACATAGTGTGTCAAATGAAACAAGAAGAAGGCATCTTTTCGACGTTGCCTCACGTTGTCTGACGTGGCAAATCAGCAGCAGTCAATCTCAAAATTTCTGCCCCCAAGGTCTGTCCCCTCAGCCTCAGCATCCAGGCTGTTCCCACAGCTTTCACAATCAATATGTGTAAAATTATGTCTTGATTAGCATGACCCTGAAACTAAAAAAGAAGAAAATTAATAATGATTAGATCCTCTTAGCCGTAAGAGTGTTTGTATTTCACAAAGAAAGTGAATGAGTGACTCCAGGACACAGAGAAAATCAGTAGCAGAGTTGGACTTTTAATGTGCCCCTAAAAGGTGCGGAAGTATAAAGTGAAAACGTTCTGTCACAGTTAAATATCACTTCAACTCATATTTTTTAAGTACTGTGACTCACTTCATCTCGGCTGTCCTTCACATACCAGTCGCACTGACCTCAGTTCTCCCTTCGCCAGAGCCGTCTGCCGTCTGTCTCACCTCAGTCTCTGGCAGTTCAGTGCCAACACATTACCACAGGACCTTGGCACTGCCTCTGGGCCTGGTTGGCACCCTCATATCATTGAGGTCCCACGCTGGGAACCAACCAGCCTTTCCAGCAGTCAGCCAGGCCTCAGTATTTATAGGACTTATCCCAATGAGCGCATGATCCGAGTTTCCCTTTGAACTTTATCAGAGGGGACGATACGGACGAGTTAAGTGCTGGAATTTGGTTTGCAGATGAGAGGAATAAATCGAGGTGCAGCTGTTGAGATTCCCACATAGTGATTTGGAAACGCACTCACCACAGGAGGGCTTACACTGGAGAGAAAGTGAGGCGATGTGCCTTTTGTCTGAGTGCATCGTTGTTTCGTAATGTGTCTCACAATTAGGTGCGTTTGTGAAGTCTGTTGGAAAGACAGGATGAGACAGGCACGCATTTTCAGCTGACTGCGCAGAGGGCATGTCAAAACACACAGGATCTGGGAACGTATAAGCACACAATCTCGGTTATGTTTCATCTGAAGTCTGTAGTCAGACCTTGAGGGTTAATGCATCCTCTGGTACTGTGTGAAGCCACAGCAGCATCCCACAGTCGCCAGTCCAGCCTGAGAAGCAGCTGAACTCTCAGAAATGTCCCACAGCTTCATTAGGTCTGTTTTTTTAGCGGTTAGCACCAAGGTGTTCAAAGCTGGATGCATCAGTTGTGTGTCTGAGACTGAAAAGGAGGGTTTGTGTGCAAGCCAAACTGAGGAGGCAACAGATTTCAAGACAACCACACAAGCAGCAGCGTGGCAGGGATGGAGAGAGTGAGGTGGAGGCGGAGCTGGGCAGTTCAGATAGAGAGACAAATTCAAAGGCCCGTTGAGAAAAGAGGTGATGAACCCATGGGGAAATCCAAAAAAGCTCATCGGAAAAACCAAACAGCTGCTGTATCAGTTCACGTGCATCTTTTTATCGCTCTTAATCAAGGACGGTACCTTTGAGTGACCTATAAAACCACCAGTGGACACAATCTCTCACTATATTATTTATTTAATCTCCTCCTCTTTTATTCACTTGGACCTCCGCCTTGGATTTAAAGGTCTAGGTACCTGCCTCACAAAGTCAGGTGAAGTTTGAGGAGGTATCCATTTAAGAAAATCAAAAATATGCTTCCCCCTTTTAAGTCAAGAGATTTAAGATTGGTAGTTTCTTTGCTAATTCACACTCTGAACAAAAGTTAGTAAGAAAAAGGTGCTGCCAGCACCTGAATACTAAAAAAGGATTACGCATTTGGTTATGCTGCATTTATTTTAATCCCCTTTAATTGCCACACAACCACTCAAATTTATCTTATGACCCTTTAAAGGGGTCTCGTCCTTCATGTTAGAAGCCACAGACATGGGCCCGCCAGAGAACGTTTGTTCTGCAAGAGAGAGAGCGAGACAGACAGATGAAGGGAGACTCATTATTATTTATTTATTTCACAAATCCATACAAAAAGATTTGTGTCCTCCGCCTTCCTTTTCTTCTCCGCTCGCACACAGCTCACACATCACATTTGGTACCCTGCCACCCTGCAATACCACTGTTTCTTAATCTTCTTCTTTCTTTCTCCCCTTATCTCTGTCCTACGTGCGTTGCCATTCTGGTCCCCTCCCTACCTTCTCTCTCTGCAGCAAACCGCACGGCCCACCTTCTTTGCCAGAAAGTTTGAAGCCAGCGTGAACCAGGAGATAGTGAACGAGCTGGATGCCTACCTGTTTGGACCACTTCCCCAAGGGATGCCAGCACTGAACTCGTACTGGGAGAACGTATACGATGATCCGGATGGCGTGGCCAGCCTGTCGGACACGCAGCTCACCTACTACCACTCTTTCTCGCGCCTGGGCTTGGCGAGGGCCGCCGCCTCGCTGCAGGGGAACCCCAAAGATCACAGCTGCAGGTTTGTTTCGTGAACACGTGCAGATTCACCCATGCAAATTTCTGTTCTGGTGTCATCCTTCACCCACCTGCACCAGCATCCACACGTGCTATGAGCGTTCTTTTACTATGCTGCTGCTTTACCAGCCGCGCCCATGTAAGGATGAGAAACCACAGCGTGTACAAAAACCTTTTGTAGCTCTGTTTATGCATCGTGTCTGTTTGGGATCACATGTCATGGAAATAGGATAACAATGAATAGTTACAATCAGCAGCTGTGAACTATGGGTAATGCTCTTCATTTGGTAACACAATATCTTCCTGTGTTAATTTATCCCTGAGATATTGAAGCTGTAGGTCAAAGCACTGAAAGCTGTCAGGGTAATTATTCGGCCAAATACACGAGCTGTGCTGTTAACACGTGCTTTACATGAAAATGACAAATCACACATTTTTTAAATATATAAAATCCCCATAGATAAGTTAATCTCCATGTACATAAGTGAATTTTAATTCAACATATGTTTTTAGCAGCACATGGATTATCTCTTCCTTTAGTTTATTTGCACAACAATGAAATCCAGATGCTAAGTGATACATTTAATGCACTGATTAAACAGAAGCAGCAGTGACAACATGTAACAGAAAGCTTTGTCTTGCAAAACAACAAAGAATAAAACAGCAAAAATAACATTAGTATGACATCAACATACATTAAGGTAACATTCCCTTACATGACATGAGGATAAGAGGATTTAAATGGAGCACGATATGGAGGGAAGCAATATAACATTATATGAAGACACACTGTGATGTGATCTGCCGCAGTTTTTGTTGGTTGTCATCCACGGGGCCAGTTTTTTATTGTTCCATCTTGAAGAGCAGTGTCACTAACGCAGTTCCAGCCACCTTGCAGGGGCTTCAATAATGCAGGATGTCTAGTGCTAGCGCCCCCTCGCCCTGCTGCATTGTGGGTGTTCAGTAAAGTCCTGTGGGTGTAGCCGAACAGAGAAAGGAAGCATGTTTCCATCTGTCAAACCTTAAAGCTGTCTATCGGCTACAGCTGTTTCTGCTCATGCACTGCATCTGTTTAAAGAGAGCAAGAGCAGACCAAGGAAAATGTGGTTACACGAGTACATGTGTGTATTTGCATGCAGCAGGGAGGGAGAAAGCGGGGGTCTCCAGATCCCTGTCATTGCCAGGAAATGAGACTGTGAGAAAAGCTTTTTCCTTGGGGGGGAACAAGCAAACCCAGTTTTTAGTGTTTACATGTAACAAGTTTAAATGTCTGGAAAGTGAAAGGTCACGAAGTACAGAGAGAAACATTTACTGCTTTAAGTGTGTGTGTGTGTGTGTGTGTGTGTGTGTTTGCCCATCATGTACAGCTGCAATATTGGGTTGACTATTTAAAGCAGACCATCAACAGAACCTCTGAAATATGAGGTTTGGGTGTCTTTATTGCTTTGTTAGACATATTTGGAAACTGAATGCCTCGGAGACACGAGGACCTTCGCCTGTGATAAACAGACGTTTTTCATGTGTCATGCCATTTTAAAAACAATTACCATTATTTTTCATGTCACACAGCGAAGATCAGATAAAAAGAACGTTTACCCTGTGATTTTTAAAAAACTAAATAAGCTAAAGCAGCGTCTCTCTTACGCCACTCTGAAAGTATTTTCTGAATTTTTAAAAGACTCCTTTAACGATCTGGATTAACAACTTTTCTGTCTGTAAATATCTGGCTGGCTGGGACGTGGATGCAGAGAAGCATTGTTCAGATTAGGCAAATACAAAAGCCAGGAATAAAATCTAAAACGAGCCTGGAGACTTAATTCAGTCACGCTTTGGTTTATAGACCTTATAGTTAAATATCCAATGTGTGTGGCATGACTACATAAGAAGCCAGGTAATTAAAACTGATCTAGCTTTAGAGTCTAAAGCAGATGATCCTTCACAATGCAGTGTAGGTCTAAATCAAGTCTGACATCTCGAGACAGCTCATGGTTGTGTGTGGCCACAAGTTTTGCATACATTTAGAATTCAGTTGTGCTTCCAACCTATGAATGGGTCTGCCCCGGTGTGAGACTGGAGCAACAGAGAGGAGAAGGCCAGAAAGACGGATTCTGCTCTTTTAGCAGCCCGCTGTGACTCAACTGGAGAGACTGTGGAGTAAATGCCTCAATGGAGCTTCTGTGCAGGCTACGCCCCGAACCCTCCTCATGTCTCTTTCCAGAAAGAAGGTGGGGGGACATAGATAGAAGGCGGCATGAAAGATGGAGCAAAGAGAAAAAAGCAGATGGGAGAATAGAAAGGGAGAAAGGAAACACAGGAAGGGGGAGCAGGAGGGGAAGGCGTGTGCACTGCTATCCTTGTGGGTGTAAATATTTGCTGTTCTGCTTGTCAGGGTAGCATTTACCGGGACGGGTTGACTCCTAGTCCTTTAGTGGAATACTGATGAGGCCCTGGGCACAAGGGAGCAGCTTGTATGTGTGGGCTCTGTGTGTGTGTGCCCCCTGGCACATATATAAAAGCACGAATAAAGATGATTTTAAGGAAGCAGAAGATATATAGGAGGAGAAATATGGGCAGAGAGCAGCTGTGGAGTGTTCTCCCACATTGCCCACCATGGCCCCCTTTTCTTTCTTGTTTTTCCAGAAGTCACTTGGGTTGGCTGCCCTGAGGGCTTGCCCCCTGCCATGTAGTACGAAGCCACACACAAACAAACAACAGACTAATCAGAGGCGTTCAGTTGGCTTCAGATGACTGGATGACCCAGTTTCAACTTTGTTCAGCAGACAAATGTGTTTAGTGGATGTGTGTGTTGGGACTATAACTAGCCCGAATCCGCTGCCAGATACAGTCCATAAAGGTTCTGTAATTTTCTGTAGCTCACAGACCGCTGTGGTATCGACTGCCACGTGTGTTCCATAGCCATTCTTTCCACTTCAGAACCAGAGCACATGCTGAACCAACCAACTGACTGTCAAGTAATAGTTACTACAAGTTTCCTTACCATCGGAGAAAGGCAATTAAAAAGCGCTTTAATTGGGTGTTCACCAGACATTTAGGTGCTCTGGTGTACCAACATACAAAGTGTGGACAAAGTAACCAACAGGCAACATTTAAAGGGACATATCAGCATGGGTGAAGCATTTCTTTGACCAGTTGGCTTTCTGTTAAAGGTCATTGAATTAATGTTGAGTGTGTCACACAATAGCAGAGCACAGTGAGTTTCCACTAACCTTCACTACAAGCACGCATTAGCATCCAGCCACATTAGCATATCCAAGGCCGGCCCCTTCCAGACATTGTCCAGATAAATCTAGATATTCTTCTCCGCTTACGCTGTTGGCCCGGAAGAGCGGTACAGCGGGCAGGTCGGCAGGTATCAGGTTTACCGATAGACTTTCCACTCTCTCGCCGTTCTGCCAGGTACTTTCCAATGGGCCACCCGGTGTCAGTGCATCTCTACTTCCAGGCAGACCAGTTCCAAGGCTACCTGGTCAAGCACCACGCCACTAACCTGGCAACGAGCAAGCTGGAGACCATGGAGACATGGGTGGCGCCCAAGAAGAACTTCAAGCTAACCAGCCCTCCCGCCAACGCATTCAGCAGGTTGCAGTTTGCAGAGGTGAGTCAGGATACTCAGTTGCGTGGTGCAGCGATTGGTTTTGATTTGCATTTAAGTCGCTTGTTCGGCATGAGTAATAAAACCATCAGTCAGCCGTCGCCGGTCTCAGGGAATGAGTTCCATTAAACCCCTAAGCACCACACAGGAAAAACATAGCTCCTCACCATGTAATTAGAGGTGAGATATACAGCTCATTGCCATGGTGACCTCATACTCATTGCTATGGCGACCTTGCCAAGACTCATAGTGCTGCATCTCCACACAATTAAACGGGAGCCTGTAATGGCCTTGTAAAATGTAAATTGATTGAATTCATCCAAGTTTATAGGGATGAGCGCTTATTTGTTGTTTCCTAATAGAAAGTCTTCTCACCTTCACACTGCAATGCTTCCCTTGATTGTCTTGTTATGTTAATCTGTGATTCTGTTTACCACAACGCCTGTTTAGGATACAGCACCGCTCGCTGTGATGTGACAGCCACAGAGTGTCGTTTTAAAAAGGACAAAATTAACTGAGTGAATGTAAATTGACCTTTTTACTCTGGTTTATCATGCGCGGCTTTGCAGGAGGCGCAAATAAATAAATAAATTTGTCTGCTTTGTTTGTGCCCGTGGACCCCACATACTAGTCTAGTTCATGGACACAGCTTCACCCCGTGTGACTCCTTCCAGAAGCCTCAGAGTAAACTCATAAGGGAAATAGACACCCAGTTGCTGCGTGGCTCCTCCTCACTAAGCCCTGTTTGTGTGTCTAGCTTATGAAACCGTGAGTGACAGAGAAGGGATGTGAGCTGTGGCTTTTATCTGGATGCTCAGCCTAAGAAAGCATTCACTGTCTGGCACTGTGCAGTGGCTGTCAGTCAGTCAGTTTGTCCATCTGTCATTCAAAACGAGAGCAGAAAGAGCTTAAATAAGACAGCATGGCGTAGCAGCAGTAGCTCTCTGCGCCTTGTCAGCTGAGCAGATATGGCCCATTATAATGCAGCTATAGGCCGGAGTTTGCTAGATAAACCAGATGGTTGGCTTAACAATGAGTTCCCTGTCGTCCTGCAGATATAATGGAAGACAGATATGTCTTTCTTTTCACTCTGCTACTACCACCTCCCATTTACCTTTATAGGCCTTTTTATAGCATGATTTAGTATAAGACCACTTACAGCCTGAACAGTTACAATTAGTAGTTTCACCTTAAGTTAGATTTGACATTGAGGGACTTATGGTCCACGGCATCTTACTCGGATAAAACTGATATAGTAGAATGGCTGATGTTGACTGACGGTTTATCCTGTGTTATACTACACAGTACAGTAAATACGCATACACAATGTCGGGGAGGCTATAGAGGGGGTGCAGCTCTGGAATAATTTAGACTCCATATTTTAATCTATTTTTAAATCTCAACAATACAGGAGAAGACAGAATTAGTTTTCTGTACAGATGATTGTCTCCCTGCTTCATGCTCACAAGCTACAGTAGAAAAGTTTGTGTCAATTCATGGAATGGACATTTTTAAGAAAAGTGCTTATTTGTTTTAGATATAAGATGGACACTACCTCAAATCGGAAGGCTACAGTAAAGACGCTGATGCAGCCAGTTAGCTTAGCTAAACAACAAAAATGAAAACACATGCACAGGAGGCATGTGGGTCCACTGTAAATTGTAGTGCTCAGAGCCCAGTCCACAATCACTGTGGTTACACAGAAATACAAGAAGCTACACTTGAAGCCTAAACATATGGTTCGGGTTCGCGTTTACACATGTATAGCACACGGATACGCGAGCCAGCACACGGGCTGCACAGAGAGCACGATCGGAGCATGTCAGCGGGGCAACGTTTCAAAAACATGAGCTTCAGAGGTGCTGATAGCTGGATAGTTTCTTATCTTCCAGGATTCCTACCTGGTTAACTGCCCCTATTTTTAAGCTTTTATTTCATATAAATTGTACTATTTTACTATTGTTTTAACAATATTTGAACAGAAAGGTTCTGTTCTCCCTCCTCTACTCCCTGTACGCCACGTTTTCTTTACCCATTGCTCCACAGTGAGTCTTTTAGCAACGGTCCCTTCATTGTGTACACAGTTTCCCAGGGGAGTGCTCTGGTGCTACTGGTGAACACCTGTGTTTCATTATCCTCACAAAAAGTGCTATTAATAAGTCTCCAAATGGAGCCTCGAGAGACATTTGTGCCCTGTGTTTCTTTTTAGCAGGGCCAGATGTAGACTGGGTGCCTGTTAATGCCACTGCCTTATCAAATTGAGCTGTCCTATTAAATGGAGGTGTCGGATTGTTGGCGCCGATAAGTCGGTGACGCAGAAAAAAGGTTTGCAGGGTCAGCGGGTCACAAGGAAGCAATAGAATAAAGGATAGTTATGAGATGGCAGCATTTTATGTTTTCTATTAAGTCAGAGAGAGATTTAAGCACAGGGTGAAATGAGTAATATGAAAAACAGGAATATAAAAGTAATATGAATGTAATGTATAATTTACAAGTCATTAGTTGATGTTCTCAGTGGGTTAGACAGTAGTAGCCACTCCTTCCGTTTCTCAGACCACCAGCAGAGAATAAATGAGGGTTAAATGGGCTGAAATGAATGGTGATTAAAGGTCATGGCGAGGTTGTGAGATCAGCATTAGTTCCACAAGAGCCCGTTCCTCCAAGTAAAGCTATATGCTGGTCATAAGGCTTGATTGCATATTGGTCTTAAGCCAAAGTTAATTAGCTAAAAGCAATAAGAGACACAACGAGTGTAAAGGCCATCGTAAGCTATAGGCTGAGGCTCAAATGGGTCAGAAGTTAATCCCAGTTTGACCCACTTCGTACTGGAAGAAATCACTTCTTGCTACTGTTTATGTTGCCTGTTAGAAGGAGGTACACAGCACCTTTGGTTTGATTCGCTGAGAGAGTCATGCTAGTCACTAAAAAGAATGACTCAAATATTTGAATGTTTAAATGTTAGGATGGTTTAAAAGTTATAACATGAAGTTCTGTAAAGATTCTCAGTCATCCAGGTCATGGTCATTCTAAAAAAAACTGGACTTCCGTTCCTCGAAGACGTTTCGCCCCCCACTCCAGAGGGCTTCCTCAAGTCATTGTAACACATTGTTATAATGTACAGGTCATTATAACAATGTGTATTATACCCTTGTTTTGGAGGGAACTGTCTACTTTTTCTCACAAGTAGTTTTAACGAAACCTGCATATGGATTGAAAAATGATTGTAAGCCATTCAATATTTTAAAAAATAGTTCTGTATACTATACAATATGCATGTTAGTTCAGAGAGACTACAAGAAAAACCCCAACATAAGTCTTGGGGGAGCCCAAGATGATACTGTCAGAATGTTTTTTTCCCAACCCTCCCGACTGCAGGCTCTCTCCCGGCGGATTACAGCGAGGTTCCTCTATCAATATTCCCTTCATTTCTTTCTAGGGTTTAGAACAAGAGAGCTGCCAATCAGTTGTCGATGTAGTGTGTGTGCCGGCATGTCAGACTTGAATAAAGTAATGAGGTTTCAGCGGTGCCAGACAAGCAAGTTCATTAGTAATTTAAAGAGAAAAGAACCAAGGTCCAAGAGGCAGTGATGGCAGAGGTCAGTCCAATAATTAAGATGAAAGTAAGGTTTCTTTTACTGCTGGCCAAAGACGCACGCACACACACACACACACACACACACACATACACTCTTCCTCTATGTGTCTCATGTGTGCATGTTGTGTCTATTTATACTGTACATCACAATCTCAATCCTCAAAGGATGTAATACAGAGTCAGTTCCCGTCAGCCATTGATTGTCCAGCAGGGTGAGGCTGTGTTTAGCTACTACCATTGTGAGGATAAGCCCTTCCTAAAACCACCATCCCGCTCACATTTCTGCCAACACCATAGACAGCTTTCAAAACAGGTGCATGTGCGTGTGTGTGTGTGTGTGTGTGTGTGCATCCCTATCACCCTGTCTACCCCATTAATCTCAATCGCTCTGTCTCCATCATTTTGCATACTGCATGGTTTTGCAATATCTGCAGCCACAAAAAAGTCTCATCTTCAGTTACAGTTCTGACCCATATAAAGACATTAAAGGCAATTACCTGTTCTTACTTTGTGTGCGTATCATTGTCTTTCAATGATAGAATCTGTCAAATCACGAGTTTGTGCATAATGTACAGTTTAAATTTTAAACTAAGGAACCTGAAAATGTGCATAAACCAAATGTTAATTACGTAAGCTTACAAGACATAATGTTCCACTGGCAGTTCTCCAGTGTGTTACAGGCTGCCACTTCGTTCCATGTGCTGCAGCCAGAGGCGGTGGATGCCTCATAATTCACCAAAGACACATTCTATTTTACCATCATCCTTTACATTTCATGTCTGTTTATATTCGGTTAAGATGTTTAGACAGAGATTGCAGCTTCCTCAGTCTTTGTAGAATTTCATTTCATCGAAGTTCCCTTCCTTGACTCTTTGCTTTTTTCTTTTTTCTTTTTTTTTGCTGTCAGAAGTCTGTGGTCGTGTGTTTGCATATTATCACTGCCTTCCTCTGTTTGGGATTTTTTTTTCATTGATGTCAGGTTGTAATCTTCTCCACTGTAGTTTCTGTTTTGGACACACATTGGAGTCTGTTGTTCATTGTCTTCCATTGCTCTGTTTCTGAAAAGAGCAAACAGGGATGCATTTGATCCTCAGCCCTTGGAGATATGGCTGTGGTCTAGTCATGCTGCGTCCGCTGCCTGCCTCTCACATTCCTTGTTAAAGATAAACTCAGACTAAAACATGCAGGAGGTAACAATCAGGCCTGTCAGCTTCTGCATATTATTATATTATACAGAGTCTGTGTAGAGAGTGTGAAGCTGTTTGATGAAAAATGCATGCAGAAGATGTTTCCCATGATAACAGAGCAGAGATATGTTCAAAATATGGTCACATTTTATGGGAGCTGTGCATTCTCTGCAGTAGTAGGAGTGGATCTATATACGCTCATGTCATATACCCTTTGCCTTTGCTTCTCTTCTTGTCTCTATTGTTACCCCATTCTGTCACTCACTCTTCTCTCCTTCGTTGGTTCTCTCCACTGTCAGATCGGTACAGAGTGGGACGCCAAAGAACGTATGTTCAGAAACTTCGGCGGCCTCATGGGGCCCATGGACGATACAGTGGGTATGCAGAAGTGGAGCAAAGGGCCTAATGTTACCGTCACAGTTGTGTGGATTGACCCCACCAACGTCATCGCAGCCACCTACGACATTCTGATCGACACCAGCGCCGAGTTCACCCACTATCACCCGCCGCTCAACCAGCCCCTGCGTCCTGGAGTGTGGAGTGTCCGCATCCTGCACCACTGGAGTCCCGTGGCTGAAATGCGCTTCCTTATTGCCCCATTGGCCTTTAATAAGCACCAGCCCATACGACAAGGTGAGGAAGAGTCTCTGTGGTTGTCATGAAGCTAATTAATAACTAAAGTGCACTTTCCACTCATATGACTGTTTGAGCGTCTTATTTGTACAAATAATCTTGCTGGATGTGTCGTACATCTGTGATGTTAGTATAATTGTTCATCAGAAAGCAGGTGTTAACGCTAAATGCCAGATACTTCACCGCATCAAGGTGTAGTGGAAGACCTGCACTGCACACACAGACTTTAAAAGAATTCAACAAAACAGCACTGCAATAAATCCTATATTTGTGAAGCCTGTAACATTGGTTCTGTGTTGACACTGTGTCACAGAGGAGTTGAAGAGTTGAAAATAGGGGGCTTCTTGTATAATAATACTGTCCAGTGTATCCACTGGTGGAATAAACCTTGGTGTATTTACTTCAGTAGTCTGCTTTTGATCCCATTACATTCCTATAACTATTAGACTTATATGGATCTGTAGTTACTGAAGAGTAGCAATAATGAGTTCACAGTGGTCAGAGGAGCAACAAACAATGGACTGGTTACAGGGTTTTGGGGGATGTACTGGAACAATCCATACAAGTTCCGCCTCACAACTTGCAGGATTTAAAGGATCTGCTGATAAAGTCTTGGTGCCAGGTACCACAGGGCACCACGGTCCATGCCTCAGCAGATCGGAGCTGTTTAAGTGGTACACAAAGGACCAGGTCAGGCATATTCAGGCAATGTTTCTGCTTATTAGTGAATTTTCTTAAAACATCAGCCACTGTAGTGTGATAATAATAATACTGTTAAAATAAGTCTGTCTTAATAGAAGCTGCCATTATTTTCCACAAGGGTATTTGTTTTATATTATTGCAGGTCTGAGGGCACCACGTGGTCACGTGAACTTTCCATTACAGACAGCCTCGTCTTAGCATTGCATTTCACCAAACATGGCCATTTATCTGTTAGAGATCAGTACACAGGTATATCCACATAATAGTTATTTCCAACAGTATTTTTTGTCACTTTGTGTGTTGAAAAATGTGTGCAGACACACAAAGGCACACACGTAGAACCTTGCATTCGCAGCGATGTCCTTTCTAATAAAGCCTCTGGGCCTCTGCAGACCCTGGTTGTTTGTCATCAAGTCACCTCCAATAACCCAGCAAGATGCTCATACATACTAAACAGAGTGTTAAACAACAGTGTACTTAGCCCTCCAAAAACAATGACACAGTTAAATCAATCAGCCAGCATGAATAACTGCTAAGAATGCATTGTACCAGGGCACAAGCAGTCATTTTGCTCGGAAAGTCACATGAGACTTGAGACGGTAGTTTTGGAATAATCACGTCTTTCTCCATTTAATAATCTCACTGAGCCGTTTTAATGATGACGAGAAACAACCAATAGAGTTACAGCTCGAGTCTCTGTGGACAGGGGGGGGTCTGTCAGTATGAGCTAAATATTCATTACAGGTTTATGGTTGTTCAGGTTAATTTGCATTATGCAGTTATGTTTTAGCTTTATGTGCAGTTCGAGATATAGAAATGTTCCTGCTTCTAGTTTCACCCCAGTTTTGTGATCAGCTGTTTTCCCTGCAGTGTTATATGCAGGTACAAGATTAGTAGCGGATAAATATAAAATGTACTACTGGGGCTTTCTACCACTGTATAGTTTGCATTAATGGTCAGATTTTTGTATGTATGTAATATATTGGCACATATTTGGAGAATTTGAATTAGGGCCCGTCTCACACTGCCAAGTAACAGATCTGACTTTTGACATGAAACGTCGCGTTCATGAGCAATTAAATGCCCCTCCGGTACACTCAGGGATTTTCATGCTACATCCTCGCGTGGTTTGGAAAAACTCATCCCAACTAATAACAGCAAACTTTATGTTGGATTAGTGAGTCAGTTCATTGCCTCTTCTAATATGTGCTATTGTTACACTACATTTTAGTCATTTTATTTTGTCCCAGATAAACATATCAGTCATATCAGTATTTTTAATTTAATTATCATATGTGCTTGGCTAACTCTATGTGTGTGTGTGTGCATTATGTGTGTAATTAGTTGCCTCACAACTATGGTAGCATACCGTAATGTGTGTTTTGGTCTTAGTTTGCCTGTAATTTCCTGCCATATCTGGCAGCAGGTTTCCCCTCCCATGCAGTGCCAGTAAAACATTACGACGTGGCCTTCCACCCTCACTAAGAGCAGCAGACACACAAAACTCTACAGAGATACATGACTTCAGAACACACACTGCCACCACAAAGCTCGCTGGCATGAGCTGAACACTGCCTCGCCTGGTGGAGCTCCTCTTGTCTGACAGCATCTTTCTGTCACCAGTGCATGAAAAGTGCTGATGCCTGCTAACACCTGGGCGAGAGAGAGTTTTCCGCTACACAGCCACACTTAAAAGTCATAGCCAGCGCCTCAGTTAGAGGGCCAGTGAGGAATTTACAGCTTCACTGCCGCTCAGGGCGGAGAAGGAGTTTGAAGGAGAAGTTATGCCTGTGTTCCTGTCTTCCTGCAGGGTTTGCCCATCATGGGAACAAAAAAAGAAAAAAGGGCACATCTGAGTGTTTCCAAAAAGTCAGCATTGCACTGGTTTGACTTACCACATCAAAGAACGGGAGTTAGGGAGTGCAGACGTAGAGATCAATTCAGGCAAATTAGCAACCACTTTGAGCTTTCAGATGATAATGAACCGAATCACGTTCTCTAGTTTTTCTGCTTTAATATTTTATCATTCGCGTCTCTCTTTTTTCCTTTTTCCCTTCTACCATCTATTCTCTCTCTGTCTGACCACTCATTACCTCTTTGCACATCATCTGTCCTACACTTCTCCAGAAGATACACTGAAGCTTCACAACGGGCCGGCGAAAAACAGCTACATGGAGCAGAGTTTCCACGGCCTCAACCCAGTGCTCAACATCCCTGTCAGCCTGGGAAACGTGGAGCAGGCCAAGAGGAACGCTGCCCTGACCGGCCTGGAGCTTGAGCGATGGTTGGACAGCCTGGTGGACGAGCTGTGGGAGGCGGCCGATGTCTGCGCCGTGGGACCTACCGCGTGCCCTGTCATGCAAGCCTGCGCCAAGAACCCTTGGAGCTCCCTGAGCCCAGACCCCAAATCCCAGCTGGGAGCGCCGCGTGCAGACGGGCGTATCAGGTAGCAGCGAGGCCTCCGGCTGGACAGGAGGCCACGGCACAGAAGAGTCACTGTCAGTTTTTATTTATTTAAGAGGATTGTTGTAGGTGGGTGAAAGAAAAGTGTTCTTCTACTGTATTGGGAGAAGAAGGAGTGAATTGAAAAGTTTTTTTTTTTTTTGTGAGGCTGGTGAGTGTGTCTGGACAGAAATCGAGGAGAATGATTTTCAGATCCTCCCACGGGGTTTCTCCATTTAGGGGATTATGCTGGCTTAGCTATTCCAGTTTCTCAGTGTATTTATTTTTTCTTCTCATGGCTGAGTTTTACTGTGATCAAACGTTGCAATTTTCGAGCATTTATTTTGCTGCTGAATGAATTATGAAGTCAGCTTTTCAAGCCCTGCACGGGGCGCAGCGGTCATGTGAGTGTTGATTATCGACACTGGTAGCAGATGAAACTCTGCTGCAATAAGGCCTTAGCTGTGAGACATACATGAGGAAAAAGGCCGGTACTGAATTTATTTTGCCTCCTTATGTCAGTATTAACAAAACAAGATGCTCATATACAACCAACAACACGAGAAAAACGTTATCGTTTAAAGCAGATTTCAAACAAATATTAGAGAATTATTAAGCCAGTTAATGCAGATCTGTAAGTTTATGAACGTTCAGTGGCTCAGTTTGTTAGTGAGTAGAATAAAAAAGGAAGAGCAGCACCACTTTGTTCAGTTCAGTGCCTGATGAGAATGTGGCTGGGCTACCTATCTACTGCAGTCACATATCATACATATGGGAAAAAATGAAATGCAAATACAGAGGCCTTCTCAGATTAATTACAACTATTTGGAGCTTAATAGAAATTAAATGTAGACCTTTTAGCGTTCTAAATTCATAAATGCATCGTTTGTGGTTGTTGTACAATAGTATAGTGTTGTTTTCTTTAATAGAACCCAGGTGTTTCGACAGGCAGACCACAAAGAGAGAAACCTTTGTCTGTGGTTTGGTTTTCTTACCAAACTGCCTTAAACTTTACCTTTAAAATTCTCATCCGTGTTTTTCACTGTCAACTTTTTACTTTCTTCCAGTCAATAATGACACTTTATGTTGTATATAATTATACAAGAAGTCTCAAAAAATTGTATGATTGAGGGCAGGGTGAGTCCATGAGTTGCTATTTATTTATAAGTTTATATTAATACTGATAATTTTAGTCAGTGACTAAATACCTGCGACGCTGCCTTGGCAGCATGAATAATATTTTTTGTAAAGAGAGCCGCCTTTATTTACAAAGGCCAAAGAACACCCCAAACTTATACTGTACCTTTTTATGGCCCGCACCTGTGTGTCCGTGTTGTCCTGTCTGAATAGATCTTCTTGTCTTGTTTTTTTACATGGCTGTTTGCTAAGTGCATCACAAGAGAAAGCCGCCCTGACCTAAGGTCAGAGGTCAGCTACCTAACAACCTCATCGAACCAAGAAGGCCAACAATACAATACCACTCCTCATAACAAACACATTAGACAACATCAGTGTCGAAGGAGAAACTGTGCTTTTTTGGTGTTTTATGCTTCCTGTCAGTTTCAGAATGATAATGAGTGGTAGTGATCTTCATGCTGTGACAATAATGTACATTTTCAAGTGAATATTATATTGTGTCTTGATTGCGAAATGCATATTGTATTAGATTGGGTTTACTGCGCCTTTTTAACTCTGTCTACTTTCGAAGTACCTGTTCTGCCCCCAAGACCTGATCTGGACATTATTTGAGATGAATTAAGTCTTCTGAAGGGTAGCGCTGTATCACAACACATCCTGAACCAGAGGTATGGTCATGTATCTGTTTCACTTTGAAACTGAAGTTTCATATGAAGCCAATTAGGAGTTCAATTTGTGATTGTCAACATTGTTTAGCCATCACACGAGCCAAGTGAGTGTTTTTGCACAAGATAATTAGGAGACATTACTGTTTGTTAATGTCAATGTCACCTTGCCTCTCCGTCAGATGTGTCTATTATCACTGCTATCCCTCTGTCCTTCTCACGACAACACTGTTTCTGGGGTTGGATTGTAGAGGACGCGCGTGTTGTCCCCTGGCTGGCCTCTGCTGCGGTCTTTTATCTTATAGTGCCACCGTGTTCTGAACAATTACTTCACAATGCATATTGTTGTGTAAGCTCAATGACAGATTTGGAAAAAGGTAAAAATAAATGTATCTCAATGTGAAAGTCCTATTTTGTAACAAAATGATTAACAAATGAAGAAGATGTGTACATAGGTATTTTGTATTGAAATATTGTTTAAAAGGTATTGTACATGTAAATACAGATGTGGTGACATGATGTTGAAGTATTAAGAGTTTTTTGAGGTGTCAATAATTGGGCACAAAGAGCGATGGTGTTTATTGATCAAAGTACATAACCTGTTTCTGTGTTCTGGACAGCTGTGACGAAAAAACCTTGTCCTATTTGCCTCTCAGAGAAAATCACATGGCAGATTGTTGTTGTTCTTGCTGGAATGTATCGTTGAGCAACTGTTGCACAAATTTCTCTGACTGACGTTTCCCCCGTTATTTTCTTTCTGGGGAGGCTCTGTGTGCCTTAGCTGACTTTTAGACAATTCTCTGTCCGTTAAAAAAAAAAATCTGTTTTTTTGTTATTTGTTTTGACAGTATGTGAAGAATACCACGAGTCTGTCAAGTGATTCACTGGTACTGCAACACCAAAAAAGATGTCTGCTGTTGTATATATCATCAGGCCTTCTGTCTAGATATGCTTTTGTTTATTTTCTTTATTTTCTGCCCTTTTAGGGGGGATTTGTTTTGTTGTACTTCACTGGCTTGTTTTACATTTCTCTGACTCCTTTTTGGAAATAAAACTCTATGGAAAACATAAATTAGTGAGCATGTCGTGGCTAATATGTTTCCACTATTACTCTGTTGTGGCTTAGTCAATGCATTTGCTTTGAAGTAGAGCCAAAGTCCATTTCACTGGGTAATATAATATGTTTCAATATATATTTTATTAAGTCTCAGGGATGATTCCGTTTGAATCTTATCTGATCATTTTAATTTAGAGATAGTACTAATAAATGTTTTTAGGTGTGTTTCAGCTCCCTACACTGCATACTATATTAAAATTAGCAAACAAACTTATAAAATGGTGTTTTAAGTATGTTTGCATTAAAGCTGCATAAATCGAACACTTCATACTAACAGTGGATCAAATCACTACATGCACCATGAACTTGGTTACTGCTGTGATGAATCCACAGAGAATTGTGACCCCGCAAGTTTTTTTAGCGCTTTCGAGCACAATGTTTTGGTTTTGCGATGCGCATCTTTAGTAATGTGGCTCACTGATAGATGAACATAGTGTTTTCAGATTAGTGTAACAATTAAACCTTTTAAGTACGAACTCATTAAAAAAACCTTAATAAACAACAATAATAATGATGCAATAACTGTCATGGTCTTCACAGTTGGTAATGATTTGAGGCTTTAACCATCACTTCATGCCCCGAGTATTTTCCTCAGTCAGACTGAGAGGGTTGAATCATTAACTGCGGGTACAGCTAGTGGTTCCCATATGTTTTTCCACCAAATTAACTTCAACAATTGTCCTCTCACACAGATACTCGCCCAACACCCACGTCATAACAGAGCTCTTTAATGTGTGGCTAGAGGGAACAGTAAATCATTTCAAATAAATGATGACTTCCTATAAACAACAAGCCAAATCACAAATACTGCAACAATGTGCAGTTACACTCGTTCTGTTCATAGCTTCTGAAAACAAAAGCAGAGACCTGTCAATAGTGTGTGTGTGTGTGTGTGTGTGTCTTTATTCCGTTGTGTGGCCTTTAAACTGCTTTTTGATGATTAAAATTTGGTTGTTGTAGTGAAGACCACATAATCCGAGAACAAGTCAATACCAAGACCAAGGTAGGGTGAGACCGAGTCAAGACCACGCGATCAGACATAGGACCATTTAACCCCCGGGACCACATAAACTCATTGTGGTTTATGTATTACACAGCATTTGTCTGTCTTCTCGTTCCAGATCTCTAAGTCTGAATTACAACACTAGTTTTAAGTGTGTGAAGAGTCTCAGCCATCCAGGTCGGGGTCAGTTCTGAACTGATAAAGTCTTCTCCATAAGAGGTGAAACCTAAAAACAAGTCCAGTCGCCGCTGAACAACAGTTTATGGCTCTAGTTTTAGGGTTAGATCAGGGTATGGGTGACAGTTGTGGTTGTGATGGTTGAGCTTAGGAGTTGCTAAGTATCCTTACGAAGACAGCTGCACATGTGTGTGTGTGAGTGGGTGAGTGTTCCCTAGTGGCTTTCTGAGTCCAGGCAGCACTGTTGAGTGTGTGGAGTGTTTGACAGGGCTTTGATCAAAGAAACACTACAGTGCCAACAGACTCCATCTACTGTCCCACAAGACTTTGGACATACAACCTAATTAGTCCTCGCCTACTCTGCTATACGCTTACGTGTGTGCATTTGTTTCCAGAGAAACAAGTCACTAAGTGAGAACGCCAAAAAGACACGGTGGCATGCAGGCTTATATGTAAGTGTGAGTACGCCTGTCAGGGCGGATGTCAGGGGAAATGTGCAGCGTTGGGTTGTTGATTCCTCCAGCGGCCGGATGTGCTGTATTATGTTTGTTCAAGTACAATGTGAAACACTAAAAGCTATCCCGCTGATGTTGGTAAGAAATGACTCAGATTAATGAGAGATAAACACCGTGGTGATCATTTTCAGCTTTTAACTCTCGCTCACTGACACACATGCTGCTTGATTAATTAGCACTGCTGAAACGGAGGGAGATTGTAATAACAGTGGTTTCTCACTCTCACTGCTGTAACGTGGCCATCTCCAAACGTTCAAAACAGTGTCTAAAAGCCACCTCTGAATAAGTTAAAGGTGATAGTACAATCAAAAATGACTTTTTGACGACTGACCTTTAGACTCACGAGTGCCAAAATGAAACTCATGAGACTGTTCACAAAACAGAGAAGTCTGCAATGTTCAAATGTTATTCCCACTCCGGCGCAGAGATTTGGCTCTGCTCAATGGCCAGACCTCGAAAAGCCACTTTGCGTTTGGAAACAATGAAGACTTTCTCAGTAAAGCTTGCGACTATCTAACCACAAAGCTCGCAGCCAAGTCAAGTGTCAATCCAAGAAGGCATCCATGTCCAAGTGTCATGTGCGAGTGTCCGTGTGGCCACTGTTGCCAGTCGGCTCGCCAACAGGCAGATGGTAGGTTTTTGATGCATTCCCCTGTTTGAGAGTTAGAGTTAGAGTTAATCACTCGTTAGTCCAAACCCAGGATGGAAAGTTGGACAGAACACACGGGAAGGTGAAATACCTCAAGAACGCGTTATTTAGCTAACCTACTGTAAAACTCGGGCAGTTGTTAAATGTTAAAAAGTTAAACGTTTGTACAGGGCATGGGTCGTTATTTAAAGGCGGGATTTTGATATATTTAACATGTTTAATAAATCCCTAAAAAGATGAAACAATTGATGCTCTGAACATGTTTTGTCAGTGTGGCTAAGGCCTTAGCCTGGACATGGGGTGTGTACTTTATTTTAAATGTGTATTTTGTTAATTAATCTGCAGCTAAAAAAAAACATAAATATTAAAAACTAATCACTGTTTGTTCTTTTAAAAAATACATTTGCATTTTTAAGAATCGAACTTTTTTATCTAGAGTAGATAAATAAAAATTTATTTTCACAAAATATTGAAAGATTGGTTAAAATTTAGTTTTAGTTTTTTCCATTGCATTTTATGACAATAACAAAAATATAAAAACAGAAATTACCTTAACATTTTACCGACAGGCACTAATCAAAATAAATACAATACAGTGTTATATATGAAATACAGAGGCTGGTGTGCTCTCCCACGTAGCATATTCCTTCCATTTGTTTAATATTAATTTAACTACTCCGAACGATATCCAGCTTGGAAATTTTCTCGTATCCATTCTCTAACATGTGCCTTTCAATAATGTATTTTGTGGAGTTGCTTTGAGTGTTCCTCTATCTTCATGGTGTAGTTTATTGACCTGAATACTGATTCACCAATGTTGAGATCTTCCACATATACATTCCCAGCACTCAACATCAGTCCCTTCTTGTATGAATTCTTAAATAATTTCTGAAAATAGTTACTTTAAAAAGGATCAATTGAATTAAAAAGATTAATATTTTTTATTAAATTTTTATTATTAATTTAAATTGACCATGATTTACTGTTGTAAAATAAATGAATAAGAAAGTGAAAATTGAATTTAATAATTTCTATCATTCTCTTTTTACCCTTAAGCTTACTACAGTGACTCAGCATTTTCTCTGAAAGCCCCTAGACTCTTGTCCCTCCTTCCTACAACAATATTGATGCATCTGAAGGTCTGCAATTTATTCAGTCTGAAGAATCTGTGACAGCTCAAGGGCGTGCATGTGTTCTTTCATCAGATACATTGGAATATGTGATGAGCCTCACTGAGTTTCTCCTTGCATGGTTTTTATGGTACAGCTCCACTGTTTTGCCTTTATGAACAATTCCTCCCTGCAACATTCAGCAGCACCACTGTAAATGCTGCCTTGTGATTTTTAAAAATCTACACTGGAACAGTCAGGCGGAGATGAGAATCGATCTGAAACTGTGGGTTTGGGAAAACTACAATTTGAAGCCACTATCATCAGCCACTAAAAATTTAAACAAAATGGAAATAGTTCGACTTTGAGCACCAGCTGGCTGATAATGACACTTGTTTCTCCTATCTTCTTTCTGGTGGGCAGAATAATGACATCATCTTTCAGGACCAGCACGCTCCTGCTACTCTTACGAAAGCTGCACGTCTGTGAAATGAGAGAAAAAGGCCCTTCACAATCAAATCCAATTTGACGCATCTACACTCGGCATAGCTCAACATTTTTCTGCCAAAGCAATACATTTCCAGCCAGGCAGAAGAAAGACAGTACACGCTTGTGTGTTAGACTGGGTGCTAAATATTTCAATAATAGCTCACAGACAGTGAAAAAGAGAGCAAGAGATGCAGCAAAGCTGAGTGCTAGACACCGTGAAAGCAGCAGCGAGCAGTGACAGGTTGGTGTTACATGAGGAAGTGTCAGAAAACATTAGCATTTGGACGTGTAACAACACCAGAGCAACGAGAGGGCCAAGGCCACATGGTTCATTGATAAGAGGGACCCGGAGACAGGTAACTGCAGAGCTTCCACTTAGACACAAGCTGGTACAAGGTGTGTGTTTGTGTAGACAGGTAGAAAGAGAGGGGCCTTTACTCCTATAGACAACATGACCACAGGCAAGGATGCCCAGCTGAGAATAATGTTCATACATTTATGTATAGGGAAGAAAAATTGGCAGCAGCTGCAGAGATCTGCTGTACGTCAAGTAGACATGAAAAACAGCAGAGGTGGCTTATGAATGCTGGACAAAGATCCAATTTCTTTCAAGAAATACAAGCGATTGTTGTTTATTATCACGCCGGCTGGTTCGGTGCTGGTCGTACATTTTGAAGTCATGAAACCCAGTGAGGAGACCAGCGTTTGAGTTTAATCCCCCATGTCTCCCCATCATTCATCTAGAGCCGCCTCTGTGGGTCCAAAAAAGTCCAACCATTTGTGCATATCATCATCCAGCAATACGTTTGGCTTCGAGGACACTAAGCAGCGTTATACTGCACCGTACTTGTTCTGTGTTTGGGAAAAATGCATCACATTAAGTACTGGAAAGATTTCTATAAACCTGACACTCCATTAACACCTGGGCAATGACACCAGTTTTCCAAACAGTAAAAGGCTGCAGAGTCTGGTCGTAAACAAAGATGGTGGACTGACTGAACCTGGCAGGGAACAGTGGAAGGTGGACTGAGTTTACCCAGAGATGTTGTAGAAGCACTAACCTAAAAACGATGACAGGATTAAAAGTCGACCATCTTTGTGTACGTTGTCTGCAGCCAGGTACCACTCATCAAAACTGCAACCACAGCTGGTTTACTGTCTGGCTGCTTCCCAGCTAGCTCAGTGGCTTTTATTAAACCATAGTTTACAGACATAATTGTAGCTACTGTCATTAATATCACAAGCAGAAGACTGAGCAACAGATTACATGTGCATTATATGAATATACCTTTAGTATGTTGGTACATGTTAGCACAGCCCCCAAAGTTCAGTCTCATTCCAACTCAGCCACTGATTCACTAAGTGCAAAGAGCCTGTAAGGTCAGGTTAAGGTGTACAGCGAGATGAGTCCAAGCAGAGCGCAGGGAGGGGCTCAAAGGAGGCTCAGAGATAGAGACAGAGACAGGGAGGGACCGTGTGGAGAGTGAAGCAAGTGAGAAAGAGACAGCTCCCAGCAGAACTCTAAAACAACAGCGTGTCTTGCTGACGGATGATACACCGAGGCCGACCGGCCAGCCATGCAAAGCAACCCATTCCCTCCTGAGCAACCTGTCACAGAACGGGATTCACAGCGGCATCAGAGGAGGGAAGGAGAGTAGGAGGGAGACACACATTTAGATGCAGATGAGTGGAGTAAGTCTAAAAAAGAGGCAGAGGAAGCGATTCAGAGAGGAAGCGAGGGAGATTTAAAAACAAAATAAAAGCAACAGAGAGGGAGAGAACAAGGTGGATGACAGTTCAGCAAAGTGTCCGATCGCTTATGTAGCCGTGGACGGTTGTGATTTTGTACTTTCTGACAAGCTGACCCGGGCTTTATTTAAAGGAAGCTTTGTGAGAGAGGGTGTTGCGGCCTGTGAGGTTGAACTGTCCTCTGTGCTGTTTTAAGGTAGAGAGAGGTAGGCTGACATTTGAAAGACAAAACAGCATGAGACTTTCATTTGAGAAATGGGTGCTTAAACGGTCTGCTTGGATTACAGGGAAGGTTTGAAAAAATATTGTACTGCATGGATTGTACTCTTCCTCTTGTAAGAGTAGGGAGGCTGCTGCCTTCCTGAGAGAAATTACACTTAAGTGGGGGCAATAACCTTTTTGTTTGTGATCAGATCAACCCATTAAACCCCCTGATTCATCAGGTCCTCGCAGTGTCCTCTGCAAACTTTTTCTTTCGGTGATGCAGCTGCAGGGATCGGGGGATAGATCTCTTAAATGTCATGAAGACTGATGGCGGTTGTGTTAAAGTGTGGTGACATTACTGCCTCCACTCTCCCTCTTCCTAAGTCAGGCTTGTCTGCCTTCCGCACTGACATTTCGCCGACCATGTTTACGCGGGACTCGCCGGCCAAAATGTCACTCTGAGATTTATAGCTGTGAACACCGACTGGTGGAGCGGAGAGGAGGTGTGTGTAACCAGGTGGAGAGAGAGGGAGAACAAATGAATTTGAGCATTCACGGGCTCTCCATCTTCTCGCCTTCCGGTTTTAACTTTCATCTTCTCCTCTTTCCCTTGATATCCACTGTCATCTCTTGTGTACTGTGAAATTCCTTTTCCTTCCACTCCAGGTTATATTTGGTTTGTTTTTTGATTTTCTTTCGTTTCTTTTCCTGTTCTGTTCATTTCTCTCTGTTTCTTATTTTATACATGCTGCAAGATTTAGTTTTGTTGTTTTTTTTCTAGAAAATTCTAATTGTATTATTAGATTAATTATATAATTATATTGTATTTTATTAAACGAACATATTAATATTATATTTTTGCCTAAATTGCTCTGCCCATGAAATTTAGTCAACAATCAGTTTCTTCTTTCCTAACATGTAAACCTTTAAAAACAGGTCAGACACACCAGCAGAGCAGAGATCTTTTAAAGGCTTTTATGCGAGGCTCACTCTTCTCACCAATCAGAGGATTCCTGTTATTTCTGCTTCATTAGTTGGAGCATTTTCATTTATTGTACTACCTGAAACAGCGGTTAAACTACTGTAATTTCACATGTGTTACTCTACATATATACAGTGACAATAATGATTAATGAAACATTTCTATATGATATAAGCAGTGAACAGCCAGCGCCTGTGTCCTCCCTCTCAATGCAGCTCCTGAGCTGTGAGGTACAGCGCATCGACCAGAAGGCCATTGTTGTGTTCATTGGGGGGGGGACCACCACAAGTTTAACCCTTTCGTAACATTTGGTGACATAGTTAACCACTAGCACCAGCCACTGTCATAGTATGAGATTTATAGATTGTACATCATGACCCTAATATACATCAGATTGTAAGATGTTATCACAGTACATGATTCACCCCCTGTCCCGTATGACACAAAAATCACACCTTTATCCTACCTTCATCACGCATTTTCCTTCTCATTGGATGTAACAAACTGAGAATCAACAAAGAGAATAGTGGGACGGGATCATGGAACTGGAATAACTTCTCTCAATCTCACGGACATGTACCACATAACTCTGCATGGTGATTCCTGTAAAGCAAGAAGCCACTTCTCAAGGGCATGGTTTCTCCTTCCTTAATGGGTTGCATGAAAAACGTCCTTTCTCTCCCGCCGCGGCCCAGCACGCCACATGTGACCCACATAATAAAGCTAAAAGGACCACCTTCTGTGCTTACTGTTTTTACACGCATCATATGTCACGCTACACACAGTGTCATCAGTGCATAGTGGGGAAATCAACTTCCTCCATGGGAGCGATGCTGCTGCGTAATGTGTGGGATGCATCATCCCTCAGCTGCTGCACCAACTTCCAGCCGCCGCAATCTCTCACGATGAAGAAGTGATCTGTCACGCTGCTAAGGTGGCACACTGAGTCCCACTGGAACACGCGCTATGAATTGTGTCTTTATGTAATTAAATCGAGTAAATTCTATATTAAATCATGTCCTGAATATATTTATCATCTATCCGCACATCAGTGTGTATTCACATACCTATACCTACGATCCACCTCTCGGGAAAAATTAGCTTTGATGCTACTTGGATGAATTAGGACTTTAGAAAGCTTTTATGAGCCTAGTGGGTCATATAATCCTATAAGATCCGAAAACAAGGTTTTCTGCTGACAGCACCTTTCATACCTTTGTGGTATATTGTAAACTGAATTCCTTCCCTACAGCTGCAACCACGCAGAACTGGATTCTGACAGTAAAATCAGAAACGCTTATGGAGCGGAATTCCAGACTGAGAAGCATTGCAGCCCTCGACTTAATTATTAATGATTAAACTCCCTCAATATTTATAATGTAGTTTACGCTACCATAGTAAAAAGCTGTTTGCATTTGCCATTTCTTAATTGTCTGTGACAGTTTTTACTCTAAAATGTTCATTTTGCTGACACTACTTGCCAGAATATTCAATTCACTTCTCAGTATTTACATCTTCCTCTCATTTTTCTTAGAAACTAAATAACCAGTCCATCTCTTGTCCTCGTTCCGACACAATACAACTAATTGCAGAGGTCTCGTATCCTTTTCCAGCCATGTGAGGTTTCTTCTGCCTTTTGTCTGCCTTCCCTGTTTGCCAGGCTCTACCAGTCTCTCAGTCCTGCCTGGTCTCCAGGCTCCCAGGCCCAGTCAGTCATGATGAATGTGGAACAGGGCCCGGCCCAGGCTCCTGCCATTACCCCATGACAATTTATTACCCTTTATCTGTCGGCACAATTAACCCAGGCCCAGGAAATAGGGACTTATCAGTCCTTCATTACCAGGACCTGCCCATGTCCCCATCCCTCTCTGTCTCCTGACACACACACACATACACACACACACACACACCTCAGCCTGTGTGGGTTTTGAGTTTCTCTTTTTGTTCGTGGCTGTCTTTTTCTCAGACCATCTCCATCACATGACTCCATGTTTGACACACACACTACACACACTCAACTAATCGCTCTCCCTTTCACGTGTGCTTTTATTCTCTTTCACGCCTTTTCTGACTTTCCAATGAATTTTAAACTAAGGTGATGATCACAAAAAAATGACATTACAGAGCCAGCGTTCTGATCTGTATTTTTATGACCCATTACAGTTACACACAGACCTAATATGAACAGGACGGTGTCACCGTGGTCCGCTTTCACCGGGTCTACTCAAGACAGAGTTCCTGGGAAATTACGTGATTTGTTTTTTTTTAAAATGGATGTTGATGTGAAACAGAACTAACCCTAAAAAGGGATGAGCCGATAAAATGCCTTTTATTCACAGGTATGACAAATACATCAGCGATGATACAGTTGTGTACATATATATGTGGCGTTAGACATTCAGGTCATTTTCAAACACACACAATTTTTCTTTCATATATAACAGCTTTTTACTTGTGTAAAATGAAAAGTCTGTGGGCGTAACAGAGACATGTGGGCCAGTGTCAGTCACAGATACACTAACGCACAAGTGCAGGAAGTGGCATAACTCACCACAAAATGTATTTTATTATATGCACTGGTTGAGTCAGTCGCACTGAAATGAATGGGTGTCATCTTTTAGGCCATTAACCAGCTTTTATAATGTGCCCAAGCTGTCATCACATTTTGGTTCAAAGATTTCCGGCAGCCTGAGTCATCCAGTGAAATGTGTGACATCACCTCTTTCCATCCAATATCTGCCCACTTCAAATCAAGAAAAGCACAGACGAAACACAAACGCACAAGTCTGTAGCAAAACAGGCTTTGGGAATCAGATTTAGTATTCATGTTGGGCCCCTAGAATTAAGCTAGGTTTACTCATGAGCTTCAGGCTAATGTAGTTAATATACGCAGTGTCAAATCTTTCACAATGTTGCCTCTGCATATACAGTTCAGGTGAAAGGAAACCGTCAGTGTGTGTGTCGTGGCTACACCATCAGTGGTAGTATATACATCATGTAACATCCCATAATGAACACACAGGGTTTGTTTTCATACATTTTATTTGAGTTCCCCATCTAGGTGCACACATTTTGAGTTAACATGCTGGCTTAATTGTTTGTTTAACTTAGTTTGTTTTACCTTTCTTTTTTCTATGTCCTGGCGAGTCCCCCTCCTGGCCAGAAGATTGGACATCTGAACAGGAGGCCTGCAGGAAGTGGGAGAGGCCACCTGTGGGTCTATTGGGTTTATTAAAATGTGTTGGAGGATTTGTTCTGACTTCTTTATGTGGTATGATTGTTAGACTTACTTTGTTTACGTTTCACGTGTTTATGGATGGTTTGGTCTTACGTTTGAGGGCTTTGATTAAGTTAATTAGGTCTTCTTGTCCCCTGTTTGTCCTGTAAGGCTAGCCTCCGTCCACATATACCTTCATGTTGTGTTCATCGGTTAGGCCAGTTATGCTCACTTACGTGTTGAGTTACCGTTTATTTATTTGACCTCAGTTATGTTATTGGGTCTTGTTTTATAAATTTATTTCTTCCTATTTTTTGCACTTTTGAAATTTGTCAACTTATTTAATTTGTGAATAAATTATGATTTGGTATTTTTCACACCTGGTTGTCCTGCGCTTTGCTGCTTGGTCCCTGACAGTGTGCTTAAAGTGGAGTTTGGTCAAGAATATTCAATGAGGAATTATAACCATTTCCATACATACACTCCCATTTCAAACATATTTGCACAAACTAATTAGATTAAATAAATTAAATGAATAATAAATCATTTTTAAAAAGTTTTTTTAGGACGCATAAAAGCCCAAAGCATATTTTCAAAGCAACCTGAGATGTGTTTTTCAAGTTAATCAGCTGGCCTGAATTCAGTGGAGTACGTATTTCAATTTCGGCAAAAAAAAACTGAGCCCAAATGCAAGCAGGAAGTGACAACAGCTGCAGTAAAAGCCTAGCATCAGAGCATCCCCAGGAGAGAAACAACATCTGCTGATGTCTAGGAGTCACTGACTGCAATATATATGCAACAAAGTATTAAGATTCACAGTTTAATTTTTGGTTATGTTATTTTATCATAATCTTTTCCAAACCCTAAAAGTGGGGATCTTTGTTTCACCCCATGTTCACTGTGCAAATGTCTATGAACCTAACTGTACATCACAGTATTATAATACTATAATATAAGTCTACAGTATAGGTAGTTTCACACCACACCATCCACAGCCTACTGGTACATTTCCTTCGGCTCTTCATGGCATTGTCATAATCTGTAGGACACCCTTTGTAGGAATGATGGCAGTAATCTGTCCACATTATCCATGCATGTCAGCGGTATATCCTCCTAGTGTGCATCACACACTTCTCTACTATGTACCCCACAGACCAGACCAGGTTGCTATTCAGGCTTATTCAAAGCTAATCAGTGCCAGCCTATGAGTGATTGCTACTGGCTACTACCCACAACCTGGCGACTGCTGACATTTTAGGCTTCGCTGTTGCAACTCAAAATGGAGGAACAGCATAAAAGCCACAGTCAATCAGGTCTGAGGTGAGCCAGCTCTCCCGCAGTCAGCGCCCCCACCAGGCTTCACTGGAAGCGCCTGGTCTCTAGAGTCACATAAACTGCTCCTTGTGAATATTATATAAGAGTATGAAGTTAACTGATGAATGCAAACCTTGTCCAGTTTGCCAGAAGCAGGAGGATGATCACAGCCAGGCGTAACAATACAGACATTTAAAAGCGTTGTTATGTATTGGTGTGTGGGGGTGTGAGTTTGGGAGGTGTTCATCATTTGCAGCCTTACGGGCTTATAAAGTGAGCAAAAAGTAAATTAATGGGTTACATAAACAAAATATGGTAAATGATTTATAAAAACCCATCTGCCCTCTGACTCTTTTATTATACTGACATCAGCTATTTGTCCTTATCCAGTTCTAAATCTCAAACAACTCATCTTCCCATAGAAAACATTGACCATGACAGTGTGTGTGTGTGTCACCATACATTTGAGTCACATATGGTATCTAAATCCATTTTGACAAGCACAACTTTCCCTGTTAAGCTGGCGAGGGAGCTCGCTGAAAAGCTGGCTTCCTTGAGGGAGCTGACTGGAGATGAAGAATCAGCGGAGGCAAAGAAGAATCAGAAAAGCAAGACTCCTGCTGCTAACTGATTATGGCATAAACAAATGGTCCTCACTCTGCACCATATATTTGACTGTATATGCTTTACTAAATGCACAAAGGACAGCTGCCAAAAATTCACCTGTAGCCTCTGATTGACTGGCTTTCATGCAAATAAATGACTTTCTTCAATAAAAATAGTATTATATACATCACTTTATCTCCTTCTCTCTTCTGGCCACAGACAGAGACAGACAATAATCTAAGAGTGCGCGCATTCAGTCATTATGGAGTTCACAAAAAAGCACATTCGACTCCAAAAAGACCTCGAGCAGCAGCTTGGTGTTCTAACATAGATGTTTCCTCAAGGATGCGGTATGTGAGATGTAACGTCAGAAAACATATCTAAGTGTCACCGTAAAATGAAGATCAACACATGAAAGTCCTCAGTGGAAATAGCTTTCATAATAGAACTCTATTCCCATCTGCAGGGCTTTGAATCTGGTGTCTTGACAAAAACAAAAAAAAAAAAGCTCATAAGTCCCCCTCCCAGAGGCACACCACTAAAACAGCAGCAGCTTGTGTATTACTTGGTTGTCTTGCCAAGAGAGGAGAAGGTAGTAGGCATCAAGGAGCGCTGGAGGCAACATGCCCAAACAAACGTCCACTGACATGCTGCGTTCTCTGTACAACTTATAAAACTGCATCTTTAAACAAAGATTAGCTCAAGGATTACAGGGCTGGCTGCTTTTAGCTCCTTGAGAGTGCTTGATCTCTTTTTCTCACAGAGTTATCCTCCTTCCTTTTTCACTCCTCCTTTATACTCATTAAACCCAATGGAGATGTGTGATAGAGCAGGAAGAGAGAGAGAGAGAGAGAGTGAAAGACAGAGGGAAAGGGTGAAGGAGAGAGAATTAAATTCTCTGACACCCCGCTAATTGAGCGATCTCCTTTCTGCCCGGCCCAGCCTGCCAAGTTTTAATTAGCAGCTAATCAAATCAATATGGAGTCTGCAAAGCGAAGAGGAAGGCACCTAGATTGGTGGGGTGGCTGCCTGGATCACTGCACACTCTGACCTTTGCACCTAGAGCTGGTGCTTTTTTAAGGCTATGAATGATGGGGGGCCAGTGGTGACGATGGTGGGTAGAACCACGTTAGAAGATACAGAATGAAGTGAACAGAAAAAAACCTGCACACATGCCTATAATATTATAATATTATATTATTCCCAGAGGGAAATAATTTGCCATGTTACAGCAGCTCTCAGTTCAATCAGATAGAAAGAAAAGGCAAACACCAACGCTGAATACTTTACAGAACAACAACAGGTAATGAAAATAATAAAAAAAGACGCATTCATAAATATCAAGGGGATTCCTATATGAACCATCAAAGAAAACATCAAAGAAGAGATGTGATACACATCTGCTCTAGATATATGCACTTTTGCAAATACGTGCCTACACCCACCTACACACACACACACACACACACACACACACACCTTCTGCCCTCCATGAGACACATCTAACCATCAACAGACCCTTAAAAGGTGTAAATTACAGAGATACTTGATGTGGTGGTTTGTGCCATCTTTAGAGACATCCAAGCTGGAGATGAGAAGGCAGAGACACGTCTGCTTTCTCATCTGCCTCAGGAAGCTGTCAACACATCATGACCTTCCCTGGGGGCGTCCAGCTGGGTCTGACGTCTTCTAGAGCCCTGGGGGGGCCCTCAGCTCCTCAACTGCTACCGCTTTCTAACGCTGTCAAACACACGCACAAATACATAAACAGTCACGCACGCAGAAAAAAACACACATGCGCCCCAGTACACCAATCTCTTTCCAGTTCAAGCGAGTGCAGCCATCTTGTCACACAGGCCCTCAGACCACTGATGTTCTTCACACACAGCAAACACAAAGTATTCATCTGTGTTACCAGCCGGCTCATACGTGGTGACGTCATTGGGAAATGATGTCACTTTTGCAAGGCCTTTGGTGTTGAGAGGATATTGACAGCAGCGTGGAGGACAAATTAAAAAGCATTTTAATTACAAAACCTTCCACAGCAGAGCCACCGTGTATGACTAAGTATCCACCAATGCCTCACTTTAATCAAAGCATCCTTGAACACCGATTTCAAGCTCACTGTACGTTTTTCTTCATTAAAGCATCGGCAGATTTCTCAAGAACTGTCACTGCATGCAGCAAATGCCAAAACAGTAACAAGTGTAGCCGCAGCGTGTTGCTTTAAAACTGAGATCACGCAGCATAGTCAAGTAAAAGCTAAAAAAACAAGAGTTTATTTGCAGTAGGATTTTATGCTGAAACGGCCCTGGATCCCTGGATTGCTTGAAGAAATGTTGGAACTATTAACATATTTAGTGAAATAAAAAGAAAACTTGGCTTTCAGAAATTTTACTTCAATAATGTTTTCATGTGAAATGCTTATGTTTAGAAGACATAATAAAAAAATGCATCTTATTTTTTAAAATACAGCAAATACGCAACCTTAAAGAGGATGATTCACCACTTGCAAATAATAAACTCACTTGGATGTTGGCGGATCCCGGGAGCCCGAAGCAGTGACTGCACAGAAAACATCAGTCAAGAATGTGATGCAAGAAGAAGCTGAGGACTTGCAGGAGATGCAAAAGTTTCCAGACAACTTATCGGCAGTTTTTCTTTCGCAAAGAAAAATTCATACAATCATACAGTGGCTGTTTAGTTTTGTGTTTGCATACCTGAAACATTTCTCCTTAAATAAATTCTATTATGATCTTATGGTCAATGATATACTGCCAGCTGTAATGTGCAAACATTATAACATGAAAAATGCTAAACGTCAGCATGTTAAACGTCAGAAATCAACAGTCATTTCTCTTGTGGTGCTGGAAGTCACTTCCAAGCAGCATCGTTCTGAAATCATTTTAAAAGGCAAGTACAACCAACCCATTGTTTATTTTTGTTTTTCAGTTTGAAGTAAGCGAGGGTGCTGGTAAAATATTATGTAATCTGATCTGATGATTTTACCTTGAGTAATATTACTCACTCTTCATAAATAATTCATGTTGGGATTTACTGCAGGGTACATCATTCACATAAACTGCACCGTAATGCTCAAAGTGATCTATAGTGGACAAATAGGAGGCGTAATTAATACCAGCAGCCTCTCGCTTGCACCTCTTGGCCTTGCTGTTATTATATGTGCATTAGCAGCTTGTGTTCATTGCCTGCTAATTAACCATTACTTAACATGCAGCGAGGGGAGGAGGAGGGCTGCTGTTCTGTTTACCTGGATGACCCGAGTATCGTCTCCACAGCAGCAGCAGCAGCGGTGGGATCCCCCAGTGAGCCACCAAAGATGGGACCCGGAGAGGCACGATACCCTTGAGGACAGCTGGGGACTGCAGGGCAGAATGGGTAGCTGCGTTCAGAGTCATAAATTCACCGCTTCCTAACTATCTCATTCATCATATGCACACCAGACTCTTCTGCACGGTGAATACATCAATACACACCTCCCATCCACCACGCCTGCCTCCATGGAGCACCCTAGTAAATAAGGCATGCAGACAGAGATAGAGCAGGCGGTGAAAAACAAGAGATGCGTGTATCATTGAAATGACCACAACCCTCCGTTTCTCCTTGGAATGTATGAATTCATCCATATAACAGCGCTCCTCACCCTGTCCCTACAGAACATACATTTTCATATCTTCTTCTCAGCTGGTCACCATTTATTCAACAATATCCTCACGTCTTTATAGATGCAGCGTCTGTCGGAGCTGTGTTGCTGGAAGTGCTGTAGAATATGGCCTCATGTCCCACCAGCGAGGTAGCGCGAGCATGTGTCTGTGCAGCCGTGCGTGAGACTGTGTAACCTTAAAAACTGAAATCACGTTCATGTTGCTGTTTACGCTTGATGCGCAGGGCACTGTCTCCGCTTTTGATCGCTTCTAATTCATCCCACAATAACTGCAGATTTACTGCAGCATACGACGGCGTTTATACAGTACCCCTGATTTTATGACATTTTAGAAAAAAAAAACAACTGAACTATTTTTTAAATGAACTCTTGTAAACATTTTGCTAGCCGCTAGCAGTACCGTTTTTTTGCACTATGCGGACTATGCAGAGACATAGGGCCCAGCGGCCACTAGGGGGCCCCCAAGCTACGCTTATATTATTAGAATTACATGTATTTCAAATATCTCTCAGATTTTGTTTGCTCTTTAATGTTGACAGAAACTTTTGTAAACTATTGGAAAATGTTCCATGTATCGCAGAAACAGCTGCACCAAAGTTTTAACTTTGGTTTGTAGACATCTTCGTTGCTCAGTTGGTAAGTTATTGTGTTAGAATGTGGAAGACCTGAGTTTGTGACCAGGCCAGTAAAATTATGTTAAAACTTTTTTCATTTGATTATTGCTGGATGACTTCATTCACATTTGAAAACTCAAATTGTCGGAATTATATTAACTATGTTTTAAAACTGCATTAGTATGTATGTCCCCTTTGCTGCCACTCTTTCCTACAGGTATCTTCACATCATTAAATTGATCAGTTTTTTAAAAAGTTTGGGCATTTCTGCTCTTTACATAATTATGTTCATTATGTAATAAACAAAATTATGGACTTTCATAAAACAAAAAATAGAAACAGTGGTTCTTGTTTGAATCTTGAATCATGTTTTTAAATTCAGGTTTGAGAACCTACTATGATGCATTGCAACTGATGATTGAAGGATTTAAATTTGTCGATTCAAAACAGGGGCCCCCAAAATGATTTTGCATAGGGCCCCCACAGACCTCGGAACGGCCCTGCTACCAACCAACAGGCTCTGTTTCCCACCCCTGTTTTAAATCTTAATATACAAAAATATTAATTATTAAATCTATAAAGCCTAAAATTGCTTTGAATCACTTTTCCACGTCCACTCTCACTTTTCTAATCATCTTTGTGTTTCTCCCTCATTTCACTGTGACTCACTAAGTGATTTATGGTGGTAGAGGACAATGTAGATTTCTCTCTTTTGACTGAATCTACGTTTCATACTTTTGCTGCAATTCCAATATTAATTCTGTTATCTCTGAATCAATCATAATTAGTCTTGCTCTTTGCCAACCAGCCTGGCCTGAATACAATATGACTAGGGCCAAACATGAAATTCTGAAAATGAGATATATTTCTACTGCCCTCAAGTGTTCGGCAGAGGAACTAAAAGTGCAACACCTGCCACAGTGTTTCTGTATTGTCGCTAACACGTTTCCAGCCTCTGATCAGTCTCTCAGTTCTGCACATCGATCGGTGTGATGTTCACACATTAAATGGCCGCAGTCAAACTCCATCACTGACAGAACAGAATCGTCTCTCAGCCAAAGACACAAAGACTATTTTTACTCAGTAAAATCATCATGAATAGAGCAGCCACATATCTCTCATTTACGCCACACTTTGACACTTTGCCACAGACAGCCGACTTCATCACACAATAAAAGAGGATTCAACGAGATGCAACCAAGGTGCTGCCTCCTCTACCTCTGGCTCTCTCTATCAAAGCGGGCCCAGACCGCAGACATTTGGTTTTTGGTATTAATGTATTCTTTTTGTTTTGAGAGCTACACATCTTCCCTTCTCCTTCACAGCATGCTGGAAACCCTTCAGGGAGTTCTCAGGGATGCAGCTGACATATGGTGAAGACTGTGGGAAACATGTAGGACCCTGCCTGGCTGCAAAACTCAGGTCATACAGTTATGGTAGAATAAATTCCACAGTGTCTCAGACCCTGGCAGGTTTAGCTGAACGTATTTAGTGCTACATCTGCTCATTGCTACCACCGAACTTCTTCAAAACTATACTGGGTTCATAACCAGTCTGGGTTAGAAACTCGGTTTACTTATACCATACAGTGTCTAATTCTGATTCCATAATGGACCTCTTGACGTGCCCTAGAAAAAACAAATCATACAATGCCAAATAGAAACTATTTCAACAAGCCAGTGAAGTGATTCTCTAAATGCTTCTTCAGTTTTAGCAGTCTTGTGCCAAGGAGGTCTTAATGGAGCAAAGTCCTGGCATCATGCAAGTGGTGTTTCTCCTTCAGCTTTGTTCTCTAGGATAAGTGCTTACTCTGGGGTTTCTCTCACGAACTTGCCCTTTTGAATGCTGACACTAAGTTACCTCCACATTAGAGGCCATTTCTACCACTGAGGACATTGTGGTTGCACAAGCCAGTGAACTCTGAGTACTAGTCCCAAGCTGAGGGAAAACTGAGGACATCTGGCTTAGACTCCTGTGCCAAATTAATGTGTGGACCATAATCCACCGCGCCGACGGAAAGGAAAACAGAGTTCTACTTTACATTTCCTAATGGTATTTTACAATGTTTCGATGCTTTTGATTTGTCTTTTTAATATGTTGGGTTGTAAAGCACTGAGGTGTCTGTGTGCTTTGAAGGTGCTATACAAATAGACTTCACACACTTTACACAAATTCAGCTTGTACTGATCTGCACTCACATGGGGCCTGCACGTGTATCCTGGAACCAGCTTACCTGTGAAACAGAACTTAGTTTTACTTTGGCTCGATCAGTCTACAGGTCCACAGAACGTCCTGTGTTCTGACACCTGTGGATCACGGTCAGCGTTGATGCTTTTGCCGCGCTTACCTCTGTCCACCACACCGGCTGTGTTGTTGATGAGCCATACAATGTTATGTTGTATTATGTATAAAGTATGTTGCTTTTCCCGCTCGTGAAAAGGCCATGTAAATGCCACTATCCACAGCGCAGCAGAAATTACGTTTGTTAAAGCTGATTTTCAAAAGTAAGTCCCCAGGGGAGCATCTCTCTCCTGGATTTCACAGCATTTCTGGTGCAGTGCTTTCAGAGAAGATCATTTAAGGCTTTTCTGCTTTATTAGAAAGTTCAAAGCGAAGTACGCAATTGGAGAGAGGGGAACGTAAAAGGCTTTCAAGGTTCCTGACATATTTCAAAACGATTATATGGTCAATGTGTTCAACCAACTTTGAGTGGAGGTTGTTCCTTTGGAGAATTTACCCCTGACTTATTTAGCTTTCTTCTCTATTTTTTTTTACATATTTTGATAATTCACAGGATCCAAACACACAACAAACTGAATTCTTTTTAAACGCCCACAACAGCTTTATTTCTTGCTGCCAAAACAGCTGATCCCAGATGTCCTTCATGTCAAAAGACTCACTGCCAACAGCCTTTCTGAACTTTCAGAGCTCCGTATCTTGGCTTGTATCCCTGGTCTTTAAAACAGTGGCAACACAAGTTTGTTTTTTTTTTCCGTTTACAAGGCAGCGCTTAAGTGCTATGAAGCCACGAGGGAGGCAGTGAAGTCTGTGTGCTCTTAGCCCACGAGGAGCACTTGGACAGAGCTGTTGCATTAGCGGGTTGTTACCTCTCCTCTTCAGAGTCTAATGTGAAGTCGGCAGCCAGACTTCAAAGAGGCTCCGGGACAAGACCAAATCTACGGAGGACCCCTGAAATGGTCACAGTGATGAGAGGATTGCAGGGGGCAGAAGGCCAGGATTTTGTACAAGCTGGCGGCTGTGTAGCAGTGATGTAGTAGCTCTTAGCCAAAGCTATGTGAATGAACATGTGTCATCTTCTTCCTTATTCTGCTCCAAGCAAGTGAAAAGTAACGATCACGACAAAACTATATTTATTGATGCTCTAACAAACCACTCTGCTGTGAAATGTGAGCAACAGATTCTGCTGCAGCTCGTCTTCAAATTTACATAATGCTTCTATTTCTGGTCGCCAACTCCTACAGTTTAGGTACATATTTAGACTCTTGATCTCCTTTACTGTTTTTATCCAGCTGAATACCTGCAATCAACATCATTAATCCCGTTTATTTTCAGTCATCTGTATATGGTTATTTTGTGTTCACATGCTCTAAAAAGCACCAGCACCAGCCTCCTCTGAAGGTCATATTCACACACACACACACACACACACAGCATAAAGTGACGACATTTTACATTAGGTCAGAGCTTATACCAAAGGACATGACTGATGGCAGTCAGTTTTTATTACAGCCAAGTTTTAGTGCATGAAAATAATTAACTGGCAAAATTTAAAATTGCTAATTTCCTATTCAGCTATAAACGGTCTTGTTTATAATAAGTCATAAGTGGCAGCAAATCTTTGGTTTTCTGATTGTTACCATGTCTCCGTAACATACTTTTAGGTTTAAAACACTCCTTGGAATTTTATTGCAGATGAGATTAAAATAATTAAAATCAGCGAGGTGCTGCACTGCTTCAGTCTCGGCCTTTAAAAGCGTCAGAACATTTTACAAGACACAAGATGTCTTTGTTTGCAGGCCCAAAGCTTCAGACCTTTTCCTCAAGTCTTCACCTGCATATCACCTTTGCTTTTTTACTTCAAAATATTTTGTCCAGCCAATGTAAATCTGGACACTCAAATGCTTTACCAACTCCTCTAAGACTCGTCTTGTCCGAATGACTGCTACTGATCCTCTGATAAGAGCTGTAACCTTTTTTAAAAGTGTACTCTTCAAAGACACCTTCTTGTATGAAATAAAACAGCAGACCATTGGTTTTCCCTTGGTTGTTTTTTTTTATTTGCAGTTCTTTACATTTTAGAAAAAGAATCCAAGGATTTTGCCTCCTGTGTGTTTCCGTCTGGCCTCTTCATGGTCCATGATGCCAGCTGAGGTGGTCAGCACAATGTAACTGTGGAAACAAGTCAAATCACTTATTGAGGAACTCACCACACTGCATGTGCTCAAGATAGTGTCATACATTTGACATGGATCAGTCACTAAATACGTACTATAGGATAGATATTCTCTCACACTTCTGTGTAAAGAGGCTAAATATAGGAAGGTCCTCAAACATCTAGACTATGCTGAGGAATATCTAAACGGTATAAAGACAGTTGCGTCAACTGCTAAAAACGCCCTTCAAATCCTACCGAGATATTAACTTCACTAACAACTAAAATTCCAACAAAGCTACAACGTAACTGCACAAATGTGAGGCTAGATTTGGACCAACCATTGAATATGGTTTATATAATAATTGAAGACGACAATTTCCACTGAGGCCTCCATTCAATTAGACCAAACATGTTTCAACTGAAAAGGCAAGTCCACGTGCGAGCTGACGGGGCAGAGAACTCAGACAGGACAGCTCTGTCATAGACATAGGTTTACAAACATACACGGTGAGTTTTGTGTATTTGGATGTTAAGTAATGACTTTACATTAAATTTTCATTAATAAATGGCTTTATCCTTTAACACTGCACTGACCAAAACAAGGTTTATACTCTGCTTCATATAACAATGTCATATCAGCCTAATGGACATATTCCTTGTTAGAAACACAATGAATCACTTGAAAGACGCGTCTACGGAATTCATAGGCGGCATAAAGCCATGTATAATTACAAACAAAAAAATGATCTGAGGCAGTGTCAGAACGTGCACCGGACTGATATTGTACTAAAACGGACGAGTCAGGACCATCTGCAGCTCTACTTGACGTAACAAATGTTGCAGACCAGCCATGACATCGAAACCCTGAAGTAGCACTAACATGTACTGTCTGGCAGTTGTCCAACAATCCTTCAAAGGGGATCAATAAAGTATGGTTTTGTTGATATTATTAAACGGCAGAAAGACAGTACTACGAACCACAGGCACTACAATAAATGTTAGTTATAACGCCAGTTATACTCATCATTCAGCTTCTAATTATTAAAAATTATTTCTCCTCATACACATTTTCTTCCAGTGTGCTTTGATTCCAATGAACTGATTAAAAGCAGACTGAACAGTATTTTCATCAATATTACAATTTAGTAGAAAACACATTTTCAAACAGCAAAGCTGTAACTAAATAAATGTGTAAACTACAGCCTTCAGTGGGTCAATGAGTCTGTCTACTAGTTGCTAGGCATCACTAGCTAGAGTATTTAACAGTACAATTAAAAGAAATGTGAATCAAACCAATAAATTACTTTGTCGATAAAATAGAAAAAGACATAAGCCCCTTTAACACAGTGGCCAAGGCCAGATTCAAGGCCTTGGTGAACAAGCAGTGCAGAATCTCATCATCTTTATCCATACTGTAATACCAAAGCTGTATGAAGCACACAAACGTGGCAAATACAGTAAACAAGAATAATTTACAACATATTACACCTCAACTATCCACAGTTCTCTGAATTGGGCATCTAAATCTCACTCAAATTGACCCTAGTGAAGGTTCGAGCAAAACCAAGTTTCATGACTGTCAATTGAATCCTTCTTCAAACCACAAGTGTAACTCAGAAACTCACCAGAGACTATTTGTACTTTCTACATTAGGAAATTTCTAGTTGACTGAAACATAAAAAGCTGCACAGAGTAAGTGCAACAGATTCTCACCCGAACTGTCTTGAGGGCAGCAGGTTGTTTTGCCACTTCTCAAGGTCCTTGAGCTGGAGATCAAAACGTGGACTGATCACACCGCACTGAAAGAAAAAAAAAAGTTTCATCGTTCAGACTATGTTACAGGTACCATCAAAAATAAGGGACTGAAATGCAACAATATCGCAACCAAATACAGACAAGGTGACTGCACAAATACACATATTTTACCTTGTTCAGCCTGCCTGTGAGATTGACGACAATTTTTCCGGCTCTGTGGTCATCAATGATCTCAAACTCACCAATGTAACCTGGAGGCACAAATGAAAACAGATCAGAAAAAATGCAGGTATTCAGATGCTGCATTTACAATTTGATCCAACTGACACACTAAGTTCTTCTCAACTACATGCAACTCTTACATTTAACAGCTTCACAGTCGTGTGTAACGTGCTACAGCAGCAAATACAGTAAGTGAACTACATTATAGCCATGCTGCTCTTTGTGTTTCAGATTACCACTTACCGTGCTTCATCATGACGGTCAGGAAGCGCACAATAACCTTGGAGCACGGCCTGATGAGGACCTGGCGTTTCCCACGCTTCTCCGCATTGTTGATGCTTTTCAGAGCATCTGCGAGAACGTTCATGCGCACCATGATGCCTGTGGACACACGAAAACATTAAGTCTTTTTGTTTGAGCTTATTGCGAGTAGAAACTACCACTAAAGACTAACCAGTACCAAACTTCACGGAGGGTTTAATGGACCTATTTTCCAGTGATTTTAGATCTGTACATCACAGTAATCGTAGAGGCGACCAAGCCAATCTTGTCAGGCCGCGTATAACCGCCATACAGCTCAAAAACTAAAAACGGTTTCATCTCTTTACAATAGTAAAAGATTACTGGTACTATAGGATGGTGAGGAACACAATGTCCAGCTCGCTAAGTGTGTTGCTGCACATCCATATATCTCCAATACCACCTAGCTAACGTGGCTAACAGCAGCAAGTTACGTTATGTACATATTTTAGAGATAGCAGTTCTACAGTAGTTCTAGGAAACAACCCTGCTTTAGTCCGAGTAAGTGAAATAAAACGCAGAAACTCTGACAGCATGGTCCCCCATGAGCACACAGAATAGCTGCCTAGCCTAGCCGACTACATTAGCAAAGCATCTCATTACGGTCAGTTACATTGGTCAATGTATCGATAGCAACGGTGTACTAGACCAGGACTTTAACTGCATTAAAGCCTGCATACATTGATTGTCAAATATGAAAAACACACTAATGCGGTCGCCAGGCAAACACTTATCAAGGCGCCTTAAACGCATCGATTCCCAGGGCCGGGCTGAGCGACTGACAGATGAAATGTACAAACGAAATGTAATTAACTCCTTTAACTAAACAAAACGATAATCATCTCTAATCATTACTACGTACTCTGGCTTCAAGACGATCACATAAATGTCATATTTAACACTCAGATGCTTTGGATACTTTAAAGATTGGCACTGACAGAGTAGAAAGACATCTTACCGGTTCTGCAATATGGCGGAAAGAGGAAGTAGAAAAAAAAGTGCAATGCAATATGGGAAAAAAATCAAAGACTTTTTAAAGCCGAGATGACGAGAATATGGTGTGTTTGTTTGAGAAGTAACGTGCTGTGCACGACACAAAGAGTATTAATAATGTCCAAAAATATGAAGGCATATCAAACAAAATCATAAAAATGATGATGATAGAATTTGCTACCAGGTGACGCTATTAAATACGCTCAGATTCTATGTGTAGTATTTTAAGCAGCACCACTCAGCGTTGGGGGTGTATTATTGCAGGCTCGTTTATTTATTAATCCATCTTTATCATAGACTGCTGAGGCATTGGACTGGGGCATTACTTTTGTTGGTATGTAACTAAGTACATTTACTCAAGCACAATTTGTATGATACTTGTTTTTGTATTTCATTGTCTTATAATAAAGATGTTAGGAAGTGAATATACTGTATTGAATGACCTATACGATGGAAAGTACACATTGTCAGGGCCTAATGCATATTACCATCAGCAACCATTCTAGTCAAAACCTTATCAATGAACACATTTGATACAGTACCTAAATAAAAATAAAACACATAGCTACAGTAAATCAAGTCTTTCACAACTGACCTGAAAGCAAGTAAACCAAGATAGATATACAGTAGATTATCTCAAGTGAGCAGCACTTATCCACAGCAATTTTTTGTTTGTTTTTTTATTGCAGACATAACATGTCAAACAGGTCAAAAGTATTTTTTTTATAGATTACACACTATACATAAGAATAACAATTTTAGTTAGCTGACAATGATCATGGACACAAAAACATCAATAACTAATCACACTATTGTGTTACATGCATATAAAATATGTTTATATATCATGTGATATAGGTAAATTAGCATAGCATCAGGAGCCAGAGACTAAAACAAAGTAACAAAAAACTCACAATCAATGTCTGTGGCAATGTGTGTGCAAAAAAAACTTTGAGCACAGTTATTGTGGGTTTGGATTTTTAGGTTAAATAAGAAACATGATACTTCTAATTATCAATACCTGCTGTAGGCAGAAAGAGCTTAAATAAACCTTTATTTAAAGCAAATTCAAATGACTGCACCTGTTTCTTTTTTTAATGACTCCTGTCTGAGCAACATGCTGTTGCAGAAGCCTCTATTTATTGGCATTCAACTCTACTACCAGGCTCTGAAGTTGAGTTTTCATGTAGAGTGATCAGGGTGAAATCTTGGAGGAAGCATAACTGGTCATCTCAAAATTCAAAGCTCTTTAACCAGTAGGATTGAAAGATCTTTGGTTTATACTCAGAGCTCTTTCCTCTGATGTCCAGTAGAGGGGGAGCCCTACCACTCAGACCCACATACAGTGACACACCCACCAGCCAAGTCACCAATTTAACAAACACATGGGGCGTAATGGAATGCTGAGCAGCACAAGACGTAGTAACCAGATTTCTGTACTATTTCTATGGTTACATTAAAATTTCAACACACTTTTTCAAGCCTTTGCCTGGCTATCTCTGGTATCCACTTTTACACTTAGCCACCATTGCTGATCATGCTGGCAAGAGAATCTGCATCTCCATGAGGATTCAGGCCTAGTTTCTTGAGGTCAAGACCCATGGCTACCAGCATCTGTAGCAGGGTGAGCTCCTGCTGGGTGGCCTGATCTACCAAGGGCGGGCAGGTGGGGTTGCACTGGGGCCTCTGGCAGCCGTCGACCAGGTGAAAAGGGCAACCTTTAGCAGGGGTCCTGTTGTTGCGGGTTGCCTCCAGATTCCTGTCCCAGCAGTGCAGCGCTCGCGGCAGAGAAGTGCCTTTTACTTGGAAGCTCATCCAGTTACTAAAAGAACAACAAATGGAAGATATGAATTATACAGAGAGAAAGAGGGAGTCATAGAATGAAAAAGATGAAAAGAAAAGACAACGCAAGGTTGATAACTGAGGACGAGAAAAACTAATCACTAGATTGTGATTGCTGCTTTGGCCACTTCTAGCTCATTATTATGTCCCGTAGTAACAATTAAACTGCATCACAGATTCATTTTGCATTTACTGTCACATTGACTCTGGCTCATCCCATAACACAACAATCTCCCAGTTAATACACAAACACTGTCCACACCCATCAATGTTAATATGTCAAGCATAAGACTGAGTGTGTTCTAGGGGTACCAAGGGGTTAGGGAAAGTGTGAAATGGCATCCATTGACACGAAGAATGTGGCGTGATGAACGAGTGAGCAGAAACAGCAACATGAGCTCACTAGGTGCAGATGGCTACTGATAAAGGTGACATCACAGGACTCAGCTAGTCTTACCTCTTGGTAATCAGTGTGTGGGAAAGACAGGACGGAGCAAATGTGGCCCTGAAAAACATGAAAACAGCTGAAGGTCTGTTTATGTTCAATACATTAACAACAGGTTTGATGCTGATACTTAAATGATGATACCAATGATTTGAATGGTGTTATGTTACTGAACGTACGTGACATCTCTCAGGGAGCTCTTGAGCTCACTGCCCAGGTTCTGTATGTACTGCCACTGATCTACAGATAGAGTCTGACCTCCCATGTAGATGTTCTCCACCTTCAGCTGCTCCTCATCAAACAGCCACTGCACAACAAACACGGGAGCTGCAAAGAAAACGTAAAAACATTTTTTTTAATTGTACTACTGAAACCGGAGACGCTGCATTCCCCATCAGCTGTTTTGGTTCATTGGCACACAGCGTTTTTCTTAGTCTTAACATGTTTTGCTGGCTCCAAAATTGTCTTATTTGACACATCGAGTCCCAACAATCAGTTACTTCCCACTGGAAGAAGCTGAAATACAGCAAAGCATTTCCCACCAAGAGAGACAGTCAGATACAATATGTAGCTTATTAATCCAATATCACAATGTTAACAGGTATTAAGCGAAACTCACAGGTCAGTGTAGAGTATAGTTTGTGTCCAAAGAAGCACTGCCACTCCTCCCCTCTCTTATAGAGCTGACGACATCTGTCCGGCACAACCCCGTTCCATAGCCTGAGAAAACAACAGGCATCAATCACAAACACATATTTACACATCAGACAAAGCACAGGACTGCAAGGCCTTACCTTAGTCCTATTTTGATCGCATCTTCAGGTGAGCAGGAAACAGTCTCAGGGCAGTTTGGCGATCTCTGCTGCTTACTCTCCAGAAACCAGCCAGAATCCACCAGACCTCGGACCTGAGCCTCCGCTCCGAGCTGTTCCAGCTGACTGGCCACCCTCCCAATGTTCAGCAATACACCTGTCCCTCCAGCACTGCAGGGGAGCCAAAGAAGTCAATCCATAGTTTGGCTTTGAGAGCAGTATTTTCATTAAGACCTTAAAAATGGCAACGCATGCCAGCTAACAGGAGGCAAGTGAAAATTTAGCAGCTTTGCAGTGGAATCTGTTTTAGGGGTTGGGGTTGTCCCACAAACCATGTTGCTAACATGGGAGGAATGTTCACCATTACGAGGAAAGGACCGTAAATAGACATTATGTCATTGTTTAGCTGACTGTAAACGTATTTACTGTTGACAAGAGGATGCACCCAAAATAGAGCTTCTCTCATTTAATGTCATGCGTGGAGATGGTCCAGGTGGTCCAGAGGATGCAGCCTCCTGTCCAAGAGCTGTGGGCATCATCAGAGTGTGAGAGATGAAACAAACCCACCTTGTGCCAGACAGCATGACCACCTTGGCTTGCCTGATTCCCTTGGGGATGAGGTCTTTGATAACCTCGCGGATTATCAGCGATCCCATGAAGGTATAAGCAGCTGAGAACAAATGCAGACATTAAACAACAGAAACATGAAATGAGTTTTGACTGTTGGGAGGGTCTGCAGGAACTTACTCCCGTTTGCATTTCTGTCTCTCTCCTTCTCTCTGCCATGGCGAGGTCTCGGGGGAGGGGTTGGAGCGAGCCCAGTACCACTCCACACATCACTCGAACAATATGGAATAAATCTGAAGAAAGAAACGTATATGTTGAAGTTCAGAGCCATAAAAACTAGTCCTTCTCTTTTCCATACAAATCATTACAGACTGCAGCTGAGTCCTTATGCTAAGTATCAGATATTGGGACACAGACCCTACCAGACCAAGTAAGAGTCGAGAACTGAGGCAGTTTCTTATTTTTAGGATAAGAAAACTCTTTATCTCTTTAAAGCTGCTCTAAGCAACATTTTTTTACTGACACTGGATTTAATTCATTCATTCATTCATAACTCACAAAGAACTATTGTCTCACCTTGCAGTTCTACAGAGCTGTGCAAGTAGTTTAGTCCTTTTTAGCTCTTTGTTTTGATTTCACAAACCTTTACGAATGACAGCCAGGTGCATATGTATTCATAGCACACACAGACACACCCTGAAAACTTACACAATGTTTGCATTATGCCAATGTGGGTTTTCCTCTGCTTGAGAAGACAAGATTCCAGTTCCTGTAAATCCAACAAACAGAAATTAGGCACATGTCCTCTCACCACTTTACGTAATGCTAAGGGTATGACGTGTATTTTAAAACATGACCGGCGGACCAACCTCTTTTTGTTTGGGGCCACCCCGATGAGCTCATTAGTCGGGGGATATTTTGGAACCTGGAATCACAGGTCTCTTTGCTGTAACAGCACCAACCACCTAAAAATAAAAGCGACTAATATTAGAAATTCACATCCGGCACAGAAAGTAAAACCCTTTTTAGCCCGTCACAGAGGCCTGTGAGGTATGTAGAGGAAAAGGACGAAGGATGCACCTGTAAGTCTGACATTCACTCAGAGCAAAAAAAGACAAAGTATTCCTTTATTTTCACTGTCAGCGCCCACCTTTCTAACAACAATATGATTCACAGTGCATAATACATTTGAATCTGATTTAACAAATTTAGTGAAGAAAATTAGGCTTTGCTGATCAGAGCAGCAGTGAGTGTTTGGAGTCTTAAATTCTGTCACTTCAGTCACAAAACATGTCTGGGAAATCACACACAAATCTATACAAGTGAGAGTAAGCCAAAAAAGGAGAAAAACAGAAGATGACATGCCCATCAAAATTCCAACGAGGGCTTCGCGCCAAAACAAGCTGACCTACAAGGACCAAAGTAACCAGCTGGGTTTTTAAATACTCACCCTCCAGAAATAACAGCCACCGGCGGCTTCCTCTGAACTCTTTGAGGTAAAACCTATAGAACCACAAATAAACAGGGATGAGACTCGCCGTCGTACTGACGTTCTGCAGTGAAGGCACACACTCAAAAAAAAACTTGGCAAAAAGTTCAGTTTGTGAGTGAGAGAAAATTTGACATGGAGAACATCTCACCCAGCTGCTGTTCCATCATTGCATGTAACCTGTGTGTTCTTGAGGAGATGCAGCCTCATATCATCTGTCTGCTGACCAGCTGCTCGAGCTCCTGCAGCTCCCTCCCGCCCCGTTTCTGCTGTACCACCAGGGCCTCCAGTCCCTCTACTGCTTCCAGCGCCTCCACTGTTTCCAGTGCTTGTTTGAGTCCCATCAGCTACGGGGGGAGACTGGACAGCATCGCCTCCTTGGCTCCCACCAGACTTTTTGGTTGACTTGCCACCAGCTTTAGCATTGCGGTTGTTCTGACACCAGATTCCCCCGAGCAAAAGCAAGAAAACAGCACGGCCCAGTATCTTCATATCTGAGGCAACATGAGAAAAAAATATACTTGCAACCCATTATTGCATCCTAAATCTAACTTTATCGATGCTTAAGCAGCACACGAGAAATCCCTAATCTTCTAATATAACGGTCCATAACTTGTCTGTATAAATCACTTCTCCACATGGAAATTAACTTACCTCCCAAAGAAGAATCAATTTTGAAGGTTGCTGCTGTGGTCAGGCACAGAACCGGTGCTGCTGAGGAGAAAGGGAAAAAAGTGCAGTGACCTGGTGTGAGTGGAGGATGCCAGTCATGAGAGGTGATGAATCCTTGACCGGGTTTTGATGAAGCTTGCAAATCAGCAGTGAGCTTTATAGTGCCACCATATGGATCAGATTTCTTCCCATTTTCTCTTGCAGCTCATGCCAGGACCTGACATAAACTGCTGACGACACACCGTGAGGGGAGGTGCTGGAAGGCCAGCGGCGAGGAGAAATGATAACACACACGGATTCAACATATTCCACAGCCAGCGTTTTCCCGTTTGAGCATGGCTCAACAGCAAGCTTAACATACTCTTTTTTGAACGTCTGCCTATATTCTGTTCTTCTCCCTTCCACCACCACGTCTGATTTCAAAAGCTTCGGTTTAAATTTCTACATGGCCTGGTATGTGACCCAGAGGTCACTGGAGCACACACCTCAAACGCTTTCCGACAAAGTAGTGAATAGTGCTGTAAGGTTCCCACACAGTCTCGTGGCACAGGTGGTGGACGTTTGAGTCATTTTGAGTGAAGCACATCGCGTGTTCCCTCTTTACACAAGACGTACATGTTGTACAATTATTTACAGTGATATTCGTACAGTCCTAAAAAAATTACAAACCTGTTAATATTCTTGATTTGATTTAGTTATATTTTATTTCCACTGAAGTGGAAAGGTTGTATGTGTATAACACATCAAGGAGCTGCCAAATAAATTGTCATTAAAAATCACATTTCTCATCTGAATAATAAAAACCAGCAATAATAACTGCATCACAAATCTCTGTTGGGCATCATGAGAAAAGAATCACAGCAATTTACAAACCTACAGATTCAAATGTAACAAGATTTGAAATTTTGGCTTAGTGTGCATTATGTTAAGCACATCTATTTTTTTATGTGTCAACATAAGTAACAAACAACAAAACGCTCAGAAGTATGGGATCCAGTGATTTCTGACTGTGAGGATGTAATAGAAATGCTCTACATGCACTCTTAGATCCTGTTCCTATTTACATTCTAGTCTGAGGTTCATAACAAACTAAACTACTCCAAGTGGGGAGTTACTATTGAATATTATTTCAGTAGTTCAGACAGATTCGACTTTCTATGCTGTTGATTGAAAGGTTTCCTTACCTTTGGTTTCACGTCCCTCTAGTCTGGCCTCTGCAGTCTCCTGGATGATAGTTTAGGTTAGTTTGCCTTTGGTGAAGAAGATGACAGAGTATTTGAAATGGATCTGCGACTGTCCCCCCTGGGATTTCTGTGGGGTGACGTACCACCTATCACCAAAAGATCACAAGCTCCAGGGCTTTAAACTTCTCATTAATAAAATGCACACCACCCTGACGTGTCAATCACAGCGAGTAATGATTGCTTGGGAGGCCAGAGGCTGTAAGTAGCTGTATGGGGGCTCCTGAGGCTGAGCGGGCTGCAGAGTGGTGGTGGCTCTGAAAATGTTTGAAGCACAGAATAAAAGAAAAAATACATTATAACGAAGGCAATCAACCTTCCAATTCCCCTTCAAGAAACTGGATACACTAACTTGAAATATTAAACAGACAAAGGGACGTATAGCAGTTTTAATTTTAAAGGCACTTCATTCACAAACTTGATGACGAGGTCTAAAAAGTTGCTTTATTCTGAGTGTGTTCTCTCTCCTGGCAAAATAATACACTGTTGTTTGCAATAATCATCAGCTATTTAAAGGCTTATAAACAAGGCAGACAGATATTTTAGGGTTTGTCTTTTTGCTTTGGCAGAGAAAATGGTATTTTGTCTCATTTTCAAGCATTTCATACCATTTCATGTACTTTCAACTATGGCCAGAAAGAAAACAAAGCTACTCAAAAATATGTCTCCGGGTTCGTATGCACCTACGCACAATAAAAATGTACCCTAAGGACACAACTATACTGAATTTGATCTACTGAGCTGAACAATTCCTCATACCTTCAGTTGTCTTGAAGCATGCACACCACCATCTGTCTTCCCAGAAATCAATGCTACAATCTGTTTAACAGATACCTCAAATAGCTAAAAAACAAAAGAAGCTGCTGTAAATCTATCACAGTTTCACTAGAACGTCACGAACTGAGAGATGGCATTGCTGCTATTTAGCTTTTCTTTGATATGAAATTGGACAGAATGATGTGATTTTCACAGCAGGCTTCACATCAATGGACTGAAGTGAATTTGTGCTCTACGCCTTCAGCGATTCAACTCCCACAACCTGCGTCGGGTCAAACATCGTCCCTTTTAACGGACACGCATGCGGAAAAAGTGAGACCCTACACACTTTTGGGTTGTATTTAATGTGTCTCTTTACCTACAAAAGACAAACATTTTGCATGGGGAGCACGAACCCATGCTCATGAGACTTGCTGAACTTCACCCTGACAAGGGCAACAGCTTGACCCGGTGTGCAGCTTAGGAGGCATTCTTTCTCCCCTTGTGTTATTTTGCACAGCCAACCTCCAAGGTCAGGACACCTAAACCCCGGGTGGTCCGCGCACTTTGTCTGCTGAGCATGTGTGTCATCGCTAGTCTCAAGAGCTGAAGGCCCCAGCCCACAAGCTAGGATATTTGTCAGCTGATAGCTTCAAAGAACAGCGAGCCAGAGACAGCAGTCGTGTACTGGATTCTTGTATCTCCAGCAGCGCACAGAAAGGTTGTGACCCTAGATCATGTGCTTTGATCAAGGATCACGAAGAACAAATTCAAACCATCAACTGGTCCAATCAACAAACCTTTATTTTAACAACAAATCAACCTTCAAATAAAGTTTTGATACACGCCACAGTTATGGTAAATAGGTCTCCATGACATTTTGCATGTAATTTGACAATCTGAATGATTGTCACTTTGAATCAGTGTTGTCACCAACAGGCCACATGAAAATGAGCCCAAGGCAAGAGATATGGGATCTGGCGCGAGGAACACGGCGAGAGCTCTCCACTTAGTCAGTGAGAATGACAGCCAGAGTTTTAGCGGGATTTGTGTAAAGTGTCGGGCCACTGCAGAAGGCTAGCAGGTGGGGTGAGCAAAACTATGCCCGCCAGGTGTTCGGAGGCCCTGCGTAGTAACCTTCTGCAAAATGCCAATGCATCAGTGTGATAGCGTGAGGAGGGGCTGATGGCAGAGTTACAAAGTGTTTCAGAGGGTTGATGGAACAGGGATTGAAGAGGATAGCTGACAAGTAAAAAAGCGTTTTGTGCACAACCAAGCATGTTTCTGTGCCCCTCACCTCACCACCTTTTTACTTTATTAATCACCACAAATAGCTGTTAAAGAGAGCTGCTGTTCAGGGTCTTCTCACGACTTTACTTTAGGTAAAGTTACCCGTTCACTCTACATTAACAATTGCAAATTCACTCCACAGTTGTTCAGGCCTCATCTCACGGCCTGATGAAGTTCTCTTACCTACAACAGCCTCTGGTTTCACAGGGGGAACGGCTCGACGTGTCGTTGGGGTTCATGACAGAGTGGAGCAGCGACGTGGCCTTGGAGTCCTGCTGGATGACTCCACCAGGCCTGTCAGTGTATTGATGGATACCAGCAGAGGGGTCACACCATGCTCAATTCCAGCACTCAACAATGGCCCTTAACATAAGTCCTCTCCCTTGATCAACAATCACACAACACTGAGTGCAAACAGCTGCACAAGCTCCTGATAAGAGCTGATACACACAATGTCACCTTGATGTCTACTTACGCATTATTATGGGTCATTTAATGGAATATAGCTGAGATTGAAATACATTCCGCCACCACGTTTGCTACAGCCTAAAATCTCACCTGTCTGTTGTAGATCTGTTTGGTTATTATTACTTATTATGATGAAGATGGTGGATCGGTGTCTCTCGTGAAGAAATGTAATTTTTGAAATTTTACACACATGGCCCCTCCTCGAAGACTGACCTTGGTGTGTTTTTCATTCCTCACAGTGGCTGGGAGATGGTAGTGTGACAGACTGTAAATCTAAGATTCCTGCTGAAGTGATGTCAGCCCTTTGCATCATGTGTTGTTGCTCTGAAGAAATGCGGTCACGTGGGCCCAGCTCTCTCGGGCCACACACACCCCCAGCCGCTCAAAAGATTTATTGTGGATTGAAGGTGCTTGTGGACATGATCATAGGAATTGCAAAACATAACATTTATCCAGTTCTAATATTGTTTTTAAATAGGGTTATCTTTGCCGTGTGTGTAGCACAGTAATGGAAAGCATACAGTGACATCCCACCACAGGCATTTATATGTACAGACATACCGCAGAACAGTTAAAATGTTTACTGTTGACTATTTATAGCGCCGCAGAGCGTGGCCGTTTCTCAGACGATGCTGCTGTATGTGGATAGTTGACCTGGGTAACCTGAAATATATAAAAAAGTTCATCGGACACACTTCTGAGAACACTTTGTTAAAGGGTGAAGGCAAGGCATACTCTAATGATTTATACATAGGCGTTACGGTGACATGACAGCATCTGCGTTCGCTGTGTGACCAGTGGCAGTAAACTGGCATGAGCTCATCAGACAAAACGTATCACTGTGCACAGGTTACACCCATGATCGGACATTTGTGAAGTAACAAACTCTTCGTCAGTAAATTTGAACCTGAACGGTTGAAGCGTGCATTTGCAGACGAGTATCTCAAACTCTGACATATACATGGAAAATACGTTTATTGGCGACCCCGCAGTGAATATGAAGTACCGGTAACCATACAGTTGTTGTAATGACTCCCTAAGACTGTTTAAATAGAAACTGAACGTTAACATAACTATTCCGTTAAGCAGCATAGGTTTGACCCTGGCGTAGCAAACACACTGTCAACAAGAGCTGTTTGCTTAAGAGATGATTCCACTAGTGCGAGAATAAATCATTTTATAATCCATTTACAAATACTCAAATAAAAATATTAAAAGTTGTCTGACTTGTCTGCTGATTCTAAAACAAAACAATATGTACACAGTCCCCTGTGGCTCCTCAATGATACAGATCAACCTCATGCTACCTATTAGCATATGAACCCCACAAATCCCTGCAGCCAGACACTGCGTATATCCAGGCCAACAAGCAATAGGATCTGTATCCGAAACCTTTTATGACTTATAGGGATTTGTATTATTCATGCTGCAGAAAAATTTACAACCGCAATTATTCACGGATAGTAAGACAGTCCCAGTTTAGTTAAGTTTTATTGCCCTCTTCAAATTCTTGTAGCCAGTTTCTCAGTCCTTGTTTCAGCAGATTCCTTTGGATGTAATTCTGGGAAAAGAATCTAAACAATTGCACTTTTCATAGCAATAGATGGCTTCAAAAAGTAGTTGTCTGTGAAAGTGTGTTATATATGCTGTAGGTATTATGAGCTGTAGATAGATATTAATGTATCTGTACATGAATACTTTACTTCCAATAATTTGTCCAATAATACACACGAAGTGTTGCATTCTATTATTTAAGTGTAATATCGATGGTAGTTAGTTTATGCGTATGGATGATGTCTGTGGTTATTAACACTGCTACTGTGACTGAGTCATCACTGCTTTTTTTTTATTATCTGGTAATTTCATCACCCAAGATGGTGCTACAGATGGAGCTGTGCATATGTTGCTTTATTTAAACACTTACACCTTGCTATAAAACTGTCAGTGCTATTCAATCTGGGCCAGAGATAATTAATAATGATCTACCTTTGATTTGTAAAGCTGCCCACTGTCTCATGCTGCTTATGTAAAGTTGGTGCATAGATGGGAAGTTTAGGGACTTTTCATTCTCACCATATCACAAAAAAAATATTCTTCTTTAATTTGTGCAGATAAGATAGCAATGGCTTCTATAATTAAAACACCACAAAGGATTACTGCAGCATATTGTGGAAATAATATGAATTTACTGTGATCAGGAAAACTAGCAAATTATAATACTTTCTATTGAATAATAATGTCAATGTTAGTACAAATACTCATAAAGGTTGAAAACACCTACTACTGTCAACTCTGTGGAAATGCTAACATGTCAGGGTTTGTATTGTTTAATGGCAGCTGTTCTACTGTAAAGAACTTATTTTGAGCAATAGAAGCCATACAGCTCATTAACCCTCTAGGTCAGGTCTAATAAACCCAACCCAGCCAAAATAAATCCTGTAATTACATGCAAAGTACGGTAGATCAGAGTCTGTGAACCGTGATAACAGCTCATGCTAATTAATACAAACAAGAACCATATTAAACGATAGGCCTAAGTAAAACAGAGAAATGTGGGGCTGCATACATTATTATTTCCATAATTAATCAATGAATGTAGTTTATAAAATAAAAATGTTTAATTAAAATAAAAAGCACCAACAGTCCCTTCATAACCCAAAGTACCTGACGAGATTTAACTTGGAATTGATGGAGTCAGAACATCACCAACGGCAGTGCGATACACTTCCACTCCATATGAACATGATTGTTTGCTATGTTTCTTCTCTCACCGGAATGTCCAGTACAGTCAAAATACAAACTAACGATACACGGATCTCCAATTAAGTTCTAAGTAAGCATTCCTCAGTCGCAGCCGTGGCCATGAACCACAGCATCGTTATCTCCCCTTCGACTAAAAAGGTTAAAGCATAAGTAAAACAGCTGCAGATCGGTACTCGCTGTACAGCGAGGACAAACTAATATCGACTAGAAAGTGGAATGAAAACGTAGCTCAACATGCTGAAAGGCCTAATAGATTAGGGGGGCCCGATGAGCCTCGTTTCAATCCATCTATCTCAGTAAACCGATGTACCCAGAACAGCTGTGTGGGGACGCTGAGCTGTTAGGCCAGGATGACAAGCCATTGCTCAGCTTGATGTATGAACTATTACATGTGAAACAGGAGAGTTTGATGAAAGGTATGATGGCATGCATATGCTACTATCAATATATACTTATCATTTGTATTTTAGGGACTTGGGTACAAGATCTTTAAATGGTGTCTGATACAGGCTCTGTCCACTGCAGCACAAGAATACTAAAGTATCTTAAGGCACAATCACGACATAGAATATGAGGTTATGTAAGGTGACTGAAGTATATGTTGCGTCACCTTAATTGCGTTCTTCGTGTTCTTGGCACATTTCTTTTGTAATACTTGTCTGAATAGGCCTCCACATTGCATAGTCACAGTATTGCAACCATAAAATTAAGCACAAAACAGCGAAAAGGTCCGACATTTAATTCAAAAAGGGTCATCTCCACTTACACAAGCTCGATATATATAAATTAGAACTGTCCATTATGTACATGTTGGAAATAGTGAATGTATGTATACAACTCTTTTAGTCTGGCAAACAACTTAAGACAATGTGCTGCCTTGCAAGGTGCCTTTTTTAACATTGGGGCAGAATTTGAACAGAAAAAATGTCGTTTACAAAAACCGAGTCAATAAATCTAAACAAACCAATAGTTTTACATGACAAGTCAGACACGTTCAGAAACACATATTGCAGCTTTGCAGCCTAGCTGTATTGCATTTTTTAGAAGCCAGTAGCCAGGTAGCTGAAATAAAAAAAATCACATATTTAGATTGCAGTGATATTCAGTATATACTAAAACTACAGAAAAGTAGTTTTTATTGCACAAGTACACTGTAACAAGCATTCTTCATGTACTTTATTAATACATGATAACTGTTAGTGAGTACAAACATAACTGACCCGATTCAGACCAATATTATAAAATACACCTACTGTTTCGGCATCATGTTCCAGTCCCGTGTCATGGTGTTCCATCTCATCGTCCCTGAATTCCTTTATTATCTATTGAAATAGTAAAAGTATTCAGATTCCTCTGCATCAGGCTCAGGCAAACATTTCAAGCTATGCACCACAGCAATATCTGAGACCACAAATCTTTTTTGTGGCAACAATAATGATTACAACGTCACTGACAAAGCTACTAAAAGCGGTTGACTCACGTTTAAAAGTTCAGTATATCGCTCTGGGTCCTTCTCCATCAGAGCTCTTATCTGGCTGTTGTAGTGCTCTGAGATACTCTCCTCCACTGCCACGGTGCAGGCCATGGCTCCCTCCTTTCCCAGCAGTGCAGTGGAGGCCCCTAGCAGAGGTTTAAAACATAGATATTAATAATTGTTAAAGCTACACGTGGTTACCCAAAAACTGCAGCAGACATGTAACTCAGTAAAAAACAATACAATGTTCAGACTGTTCAATTAAAAGGAATTATAAAGCAGGACTCTGTAAAACATCAGTAATTTACATGTTGGTTTTGTTTCTCAAAGTAAGTTATCTTTTGTCCATATTAGCTCTGTCATTTGTTTATAGACTGTACCAACCTAATACAAACCCAGCAATGTTCCAGAAAGGTAACAGTGCTGTGGGCCGGACTCGGTTCTCTGACAGAATTTCATTGAACTTCTCTAGGTGTTTCTTTTCTTGATCCCACATTTCCTAAGGAGAAACACATTTTACTCATTTACACAAATTTGTATCACATCTGTCTAAATGCTTATTAGGATCCTTTCAGTTGAAATTAGTCAGAACCACCAGCAGGTAACTGTTGTGTGTGCACTTGACTATTCTAACAATTTACAAATATTCTGACATGTGTAGCAGCAGTTCACGATCCCATTTAAAATATAAAGTAGCCATTGTGAGCAGCGATCATACAAAACCACGTGCTGGACATGCATGTCCTCACCTGAATGAGGGGTCCGCTCCTGGATCTACCCAACACTGCCATCTGGCCGGCATAGATGCGGTTGGCACCATATTCACCCGCATGGTCCACGCGCAGAATTCGGTGCAGCATGTCTTTCTCCTCGGTGTCGCGCGGGGGCGGTATCACACTGTAAGCACGCGAGGACCGCTGCCGGGGCACTGATACAGAACATGAACACAAATATAGAGAGTATAAAAAACCTCTGGTTCCTTCGAGAAACACCGCAGCTCCAACAATGTCCTCACCTGTACCTAAAATGAAACAGAACTAAAAAAGTTTGCTATAAGTTTGTACGTGTTTCTTTAGCAAGAGAGAAGGAAACTGTAGAAGAAGAAATGTATGTCTGTTCCTAAACCAGTTCCTGTAAAGTAGAAGCAAGTAAGCAAGGCTGCTAGGAAACATTAGTAACGTCGTGCTGCTGTTAGGATGAGAGTCTTAACTTACGGCATGCGCACAATAAAAAAAAAAGGATAGTGAACAGCGTTTGTGCATATATAGTAACTTAATTTTTCAGCGACCCATAAATAACGAGCAGATGTTTTTAGCATTTTAACCCGAAGGGAACTACAAACCCACTTGTTACCTCTGCAACACTGGCGAACCATCGCTGGACCGACGACCTGAGACCAGTTACATAACGCTGTACGCGTAGCTCTTTGCATGATAACTGCTAAGTTTATGTTGTAGCTGCCTGTTATCAAAACAACGTAGGCTGAATGTCAGGGCGCACACGTATGACGTAGCCGCGTGACGACACACTTGCAATCGCGCGGCGGCGGCGGCGCTGCCCACCCACGCGCACCTCACTACCAAGATAACGCTTCGCGCTTTTATTTCCACATAGGCCGAACTATTTACGACATACCGATCTATGCATAACAATTTCTTATTCATATAAGGATAGTTTTTTAATCTAATTATAATAAAATTAGACACAGTGACTACAGTCTGACTCTGGCTTATGGGGTTGTTGTTTGATGTTGTAACATCTACTACTGAAGGTAACATCACATCCAGTTTGTTGAATATCACAAAGTAAACCACTTTGGAAATGTAACAGGCCAATGGGGCTTATGAGCCAGTGGACCTATGCCTCTACAATACTGTTAAAGAAAAAACAACACACTGACTAAGATGTATTTTAAACGTTTGCAAGTCAATAAGTAAAGTGTTTTCTTTTAATATGGATTGCACTCCAGTCCCTCCTCTCAGAAGGACCTAGCATTGCCTACAGTATAATCATCCATTCAGTCTCTAACTGTTTATTGTTTTGGAGGGCCACAGGGTTATCTGGAGTCTATCTCCACGTCCTGGACAGGTCACAGGTCTGTCACTGGACTCAAACAAAACAACATGTAGAGTTCACAGAGTTCACCTGAGCCTACATATTTTTGGCCTGTGGGAGGAAACCAATCATTTAAGGGACTGAAGTAAATATAGAAAATTACCTTTTGGCCAGACACTCTCTGCTTTTTTCTGTCAAGCAAATCAAGAGTGCATCTTTTGTTTAGGCTTATTATGTAAGGCCAAACCTAACAATAAAAAAACAATCGAGCAAGTCTGTGGCGCAAGAGTTGTGTGGCTGACGGTCTACAGATGGCAGTATTGCACAAATAAAGCCTGTCTAAGTTTTACCAACCATAAACTCCACTTGTTTCATTTTCAGTCAAATACTGAATATCACTGCACTTGTCTCTCAAACGAGACAGACGAGTGCAGAATAATTAGATTTCATCTTTTCAAATGCAATAAAACAAAATGTGAGAAGGTCAGCCTCAAAGCAGTTAATGTGTCTGTCCCCAACTTCTTAATTGATCTCTGCAGTATCTGATAAAGCCCATGTGATATCTGTGTTTGATGAGCAAAAGGACTTAGAAGTGTTTCCACAGAGCACATAAAACAGTGCTGCAACACAGGAATCTGTGGAATGATGGGGCTGACTGCTGCAGAGCGGTGATGGTCGTGAGTAAACAAGGCCGGGATAGTGAATGGCAGGGTGTGTCGGTTTTGTCTGTGTATGTGTTTGTGGCGGGACACCGGTTATGTGTTTCCCTATCTGACTGTCTGACTGTGGGTGGCTGTGCATGTGTGGCTGCACACTGGTACGTGTGGGTTCCCTTTTGTCCTCTTTGCATGCGTAGATCACAGGTAATGTATATACTGTATGAGCAAGGCAGGATTGAAAAATAGGCCTGTAAAGATTTTACATGTGATGTGTGAAATGTATATGTTGCCTCTGCTGTTTTTCAAGATTCAAGATTCAAAACACTTTATTAATCCCAGAGGGAAATTGTTTGATGTTGAACACGTTTATATTGTTGTATCTTGTTAAAGCTGAATTTGTGGAACGTGACTATGGTAGATCCTAATACATTTTAGTTTAGAATTCTCTGAAACTCAGCATCAGGTAATATTATGTGAGTCTGTGAACATTTTTACAAACACAAAGGACACAAAGACACTATTGAAACTACTACTTGTGTTTGCTGACATGATATGATGAATGAATGTTCCAAGTTGGTACACTTCAGGAATGTAAGTTATCAGCAGTTCAAGTGAAAAGAGAAATTTGTCCAACAAGCCTATCTCATACTTCAGCAAATGTTAATAAGTCCTTAGTTATTGAATCTCTAGCAGAGAGGTTATTTCTGCTGCCATTTTCACGTACCTCCCCGTGGGTTTCCCTCCATAGGCCAAGGTCATGCAGGAAGGCTAAATTAAATAAATTGAATAAGCGTAGAATAAGTATTTTAGATAATAAATGAGGTAGATAACATAATCAATGAAGTCATCATTCAAAAGGTGCATTTTCTTATTTACCGAGGATATCTATGTGTAATATTAACATTTGTTTGATGATCTGAATTATTTAAGTGCGACAAATATACAGAAATACATCAGGAAGGGAAGTTAAAATACTTTTTCACAGCACAGCACTTTCCAGGATTTGTGTCATCATGGTTAAAATCACACAGAAATGCTTCTCGTGTGAAAAAGATTGCATGATGAGAGTCTAAATGTTTTTCCATGGGTACTCTTTGCGATCAGAAAAAAAAAAGAAATCTGTCTGCACTATTCTAACTTAAGTCTTTAAGTAAGAAGTTTTAAGTTGTGATAGTGAAAAACAAAACCCTGGTAACAGCTGGCAGTACAGCAAACCTCAGGGTGGTTAATAAGGTGGTTAATAATAAAATGACCCGTGATTACTTTTTAAAAAGATCACAGGCAGTGAAGTGGAAGTGGATGTAATGCACAGATTTGATTGACTTTGACTTACAGAAGGTTAGCAGACATAAATAAAAAAACTGAGTTGTAATTATGTAAGATATCGTGTTCATCTAACACGACATAAGGTAACATTAGTAAAAAAGCTGGATAAATATGAAACTAAACTTATGAAATAAAGTTTAAAAGTTTTTTTGATGTCTGCCAGCATTTACCTTTTTATGGTGCATCAGGCCTTGTAGCAAGTTAATCCAGGCGTCTGTGTTAAAAGACATGGAGGCAGTGGGAACGTTCCTTTATTTACTATAGGTCTTTAAGACTGGGGCCTGATGTCTGTGGACAGGCTGGACTGTGTCTGCACACATCGTTTGAGGATCTACAGAGGGAAAACCGAACCTTTCAACCCAAGCGGTTTTAAGAAACCGTCTGACAGGTGTAATGTCTATGTCTAAAGTAAACAGTCTCTGTCAGATTCTAACGTCTATATGAAGTAACAGGTCTAACGCTCAGTAGCGCAATGGAAGAGAAGAAAAGACCAAAGAAAGTGCCTGTCTTCTTGTTCTTGAGGGTGTTGTGACTGATGGAGTGGATTAAACAGAAAACCACAGAGCTGGAGAAAGAGGGAGGCTGTACCTGTATGCATGTGTGTGTTTGTGTAATGTTTTCATGCATCCGTGGATGTGTGCAAGTCTGCACACCCTTGCTCCGAGGCTCTGGTCAGACAGTGCATAGCTGTGGTGGGACGCAGGCTAAGCGCCTCTAGACTTCAGTGAGTCAACAATGTCTGCTCTCACTGTGAGGAGACATGATAGGCCTTGTCTCATTTGGTCCCCGACTCGTGTGCAGGTCTCCCAGAGCTCCTGTTTGTGTGTGTGTGGCGTACTGGACGTGATGTTAAGTAAAATGTGTTATTTACACAGATGTAGAATATATGACAACAATTTGCATCAGTGCCCGCACTCACACACAATAATGTTCTCACATGAAAACACCCAGCAAAAAACAATGGATTTTGTTATGATCCTAGTCTTTTTTTAGACCTGGAAGACATTTTACTTTGGGGTCAACATCTGCATCATCTCTAAATGGAAACTTCTGGAAATGACTCTGTGTGGTTGTGTGCATCGGGGCGAGCTGCTACTCATAAAATCCCTACGAAAAGTTAAGATTTAGATTGTCATAAAAGCTTAAACTGTTTATACCAGGCAGAACGGACGGTGATTTAACATTGCTTTTTTATGAATTGAATATATTGTAGGAGTGATTAATGTAAAAATGTCAAGGAGCAGCGGCTTTACAGTCTGCAAAGCAGACAAGGAACCCACCCAGCTGCAGGCCAGCACTGTTCATTACTGGGGGATGTGTCATATCCCACAGAGCAGATTTACTTCCACACCATTGAAAGTTAAAGTCTCCAGTTCATAGAACTTCATAAAACACAGAAACACAGGAATGATTACTGCACACGACGATCATGGTGCATAAGGAGCAGAGTGTGCCGACTTCTCAGGCCTTGGTCCTTTCTCCACGAATGTTGCACGCCTTGATGTCTTCTTTTCCTCTCAGAAGTCTCACAGAACAGGATAGAATGGCTGGTTATTGCCTGCTGATTATGGTGCGTTAGGAAACACTTTTGTTCTCCAATAAGAAAAAAAATGTACAAATACAAACAATCGGCATGGTAGCAGAGTGGTTAAGGCAGAGGGCTTCGATTCCCAGCTGAGTCGCCAACCCCCATACCAGGTGTGTCCCTGAGCGAGACACCCAGCGCTACCTCCCCGAGCGCCGTCTGTGGCTGCTCACTGCGCCCCCCAAGGGGGGATGGGTCAAATGCAGAAGAACACATTTCACTGCAGGTTGTACACTGTATAAGATTGTATGTGACAAATAAAATTTGTATTTGTATTTGTAATCAAAAACCAAAACAATACCTTTTTGGGATTCTGATGGTCTGCAGAATGTCCTTGTAAAACTGACCCATCTTCAACAAAAGGGCAAAGCGCATGCTGAGCTACGGTACCTGACCTCAAATGACCTGTCGCTGTGGTTTCATTTATGACGTTGGTGGAGCAGTATTGATATTCACAAATATTGGTGGGGCTGCTCTTGACAATTTCCATTTTTTTCACTCCACAGTATTCCCCTTAAAAACAACAGTCATTCATCCCAAATTGTTACAAAAGTAGAGAGAAATTAAAGTTATGCAACATTGTTTTAAAAAGCCAAACAATTTAATGGTTTGGTGGTATCCCTCTAGAAAAGACAAGATGTCTCATAAAATAGTACCAAAAGAGTTCATTTTCTGATTTAAATTCCCAAAGTCTCCTAAAAAGCCACCTAACCCTTTTTATAGATGGCTGGACAAGTTTAAAACCAGAGGAAAGCGATTTCTCTTGCACTACTGAATTGTTTACACTTAAAAACCTATGTTGTGCCCCGTACAGACCTAGTTAAATCACAGTCTAAACCGCCTGTTTTCATGGACACTGGAGAGTGTATTTAGCTTCGTCTGGTACAAGTTAAATGGCCCTTGTCTGTCTGGCTCTGTTCCTTCAGTGATTTTTTTTTTTTAACACCAAAGGAGATAATGTTTAAATCTGTGGCGGAATTGACAATCTGCGCGTGTTGTCAAGCGGCTCGGAGAGATTTCTGAATGAACCAGTCATATAATAACTCTTATTTGCAGGAAGCCAATAGAGGAACAACATTCATGAGAACCTGACGTAATGTGATGGTGTCGGGATGTATGTAAACACGTTTGGGAACATTAGTCAAAAGTTTTGCCTGCAGCAGTCAGCACACAGTTTGACTTATGGCGAGCTCACACACACACCTGCTCGTTTATGTGAAGAAGGTGTGTTCAGAATGAGAAATAAAGTGTTTCCAGTCCCTTAAAGGCTGTGGACCCATAAGAAGATAATGAAGTACCTGTTAATAGTACTAACTTTGAAGGCCGTGTTCTCATTTCAGTAAATAATACAATCATTAAGTTAACTTTTTCACATTTACAGTAATTTCCAAAGAGAGAGACAGAAAAACTTTGGGAACCGTTCATTCAAAGGGTGTGATGGAAAAGCCCAGCAGCCTTTTAGTTATGAGACCTGTCATTTAACCAGCATTTCCTGTTAGCCACAGGATGCGGCTCCTTTTACTTTGCCATCCGGGCCTTTGCTGTCCTATATGGTTTACCGGAAGTTGTGTTTGTACTGTCTGATTTACAGAGCGCTAACTGTGGGTTACCAGAGTACATACTGTAAAACAAATGGCTTTGCAGCAGGAAGCTGAGTGACGAGTGTTGCTGTTGAATTTAGGATACACTGTGAGGGCAGATACACAGTTTAATGTACAAGTGTTTGTTATTTATTTTTCTGGCATTTATAACCCAATTAAAATGTTGAATAATGAAGGACAATATAAAAAGCATGGAAATAAAGGCTCCTGAAAAATGTGGGATGTTTTAATTAGTTTAGTTGGGGGTTTCAAGATGAGACGTTAAAATGATTTGTCCAAAAACAACCAAACATTTATTATCCTTTTGGGCCATTTTGCTGCTTCTTGTAATAACGTGCTGCTGATGTGACAATGACTAGCAAGCACATGTTAACTATCTTTGTCGCTGTTATTGTGAAACAGCCTCATGATGAGTGCTAAACAGCTGGCTGCACTCCATAAGACATAAAATAAGAAGTGCAACAGACTCAAATTAAGGCTGCGGCTGAGCTCTGTGGTAGTCAGAACATAAAAATATGATATTATAACAACGGGAGCCAGTGGAAGCAAATGTTATTGGTCAACACTTTTGCCTCATTGTAGTCAAGCCATTTGTTTTCCAGCCTGAAAAAAGATGTTTTTACAGTGTGCAGGGAGTGGATCATTCCCTAATAAATGGCACCACCACCATTCCAGCCGCCCCCTCAGCTTTCCTTGGTGATATTTTTAGAGGGGCTCAGTCCACAATTCTTGTGTGAAAAAGCGAGGAATTGTTTTTTGTTGATTCTTGTCTTACCACTTCAGTGTGATGACTCGCAATGAGCTGGTGCCTTCATACGTCACAAGAGGCCAGAGTGAGTGGGAGTCAGGCTCCGGGGTTTATTAAGGAAGGAGGCAGTCACTCACGTTATTGGGCAACTAGTGAAGGGGGCCTGTCCCGTGGATTTCCACCCGCTGCTATTTTTGGCGTAGCAGCAGGTCTGTTTTCAGTTTTGAGAGAAGCCACAATATCCTATTAAGCTGTTTTAAAGCAATTCAGCACTGTTTACTCAGGCGAACAGGAAGCTGGTTAAACTGAGGTTAATGAGTCTCTGCAGATTGTTAAAACACGGATGGTCAATGGATACGAAGGTTACCTTTAATAATCCCGTTTTATTAGAGGGCGCCACTTTTTAAAAGTTTGTTTGTAATTGTAATTAATTTTACACAACTTCACGTGAACCTCCGAGGCACTAAGCTGACCACTGGAGCTGAAGCAATACAAGTGTTAATGTTTGATTTCTCACTTGCAAATCATCTCACAGCCACTGTCTGTTGTCTCACAGATGCTTTGTTGAGACACTGTTTGATTTCTCTCACAGGTTTGTGCGTCTTTTATGTGCAATGGTGAAGTAATCAGAGGTATACAGGAATTACAAAATTACAATTTATGTAAAAAATAATGAATTAAAGTATTTCCAAATTAAAGTAATTGTAATAATAGTTAAAAACGCAGCATGAAGCACACGCCTGTCATCCAATCAAGACTGACCACTGGCTGAAACATAAAGATCAACTGACACTTGCTATGCTATAATTGCTTTTGCTATTGCTATAATTGACTCGCTGACAGAGCACATTGTTAGTTTTTTAACCTTTGAAATATATAATAAAAGCAATTTGTCACATTCCTGTTGACTAATGTTATGTTACTTATGATGATGCACTTTATTAGTCTGGTAGTTGGTTTATCACTGGAGACATACAGTAATTTAAAGCTTGACTGCAGACCAAGAAGAGATGACTGGTCACATAAAGACTGAAATAAACAGTTCATTTAACTTCAATTTCAACTACACCCATACTGACACAGTATACATGATCATCATCGGTCAGTAGAATAACACATCGGATATGCTGATAAATTATTATACAAAATTAGTTTTGATTCCATTAGTATTTCCATTCTAATTTCCATATTAGTATTTATATTGAAAGATTCAGTTTATGATCAATGGAGCTTTATTATATTCTTATATAAGAAAATACGAGCAAGCACAATAAATAAAAAAAAATAGAAGAAGAATAAAAAAAAAAAGAAAAACAGAGCTTGAAGTGTTTTTGTTACATTGTTTGAGTACAAGTGCACCTCACCAGTCCAGCACCACCTCTGCCATTCCTTTGGTTGACCCTCGGCCCACGTGGTTTTAGTGGTTCACATAGTCTCGTTCACGTTCAGGTTCCGTTGGGAGAATGATGACAAGCCTCCTGCTGTCTGGGCAGAAAAAGAGCATC
>JAUMHF010000001.1:17018793-17029140 GCA_032359275.1 Microctenopoma steveboyesi
CATAGTCTCGTTCACGTTCAGGTTCCGTTGGGAGAATGATGACAAGCCTCCTGCTGTCTGGGCAGAAAAAGAGCATCTTTATTGTGTCTGAGGTTTGCTGAAGGTGGGTTCAGTTTAGCGTCACCAAAAACAAAACATCTGAGAAATGTGTTATGCAATGAACTGTTTTATTAATACTGTGACGTGTCAACTATAACTCAAAGTGAACATCAAGCCTTTCACAAGCATTAGAGAAAACATATGATGAGGATAATGCTTATTAATATTATTATTCATATTTTTAGTGAAATCAGCTCAGACTTTGGGCTGTTTATTTATCTCTCACACTTATTTCTGAACTACTAGAAATGTTTATAAAAAAATGCTTATATAACATTTTCTCTGCTGTTAAACCGCAGGGAACATGAACATTGAATGCAAACAGCTTGTGTGTCAGCTGTACAGAGGTTAGCTGCTGGTTAGCTAGAAAAAGAAGTACCAACCACATGCGTGGTAATGTGGCAGTTTAGCTCCGATAATCTTGGAAAATTACAGTTCTTTCCCCTTTTCCACCTCCTCTCTGTAGCCATATGAAGCAGATTGATATCGTCCCAGAATCTGAAACCGATTTAAATCACACACCCATCCCAGTGTTCGTTTTCTATTGAAAAATATAAACACGTTCACGGTCTGATCAATGGGCTGATGCTGTGGACATCGAACCATTTACATCTTGTCACAATAGTAAATGTGTCTCTTTCCCAACAAATCAGTTTGTGTCTCACTGCGTCTTTAACTGTGTGTAATTCATGAAGCTGACAGTGTCTGGGCTCCCAATGAATGAGCAGCTCCTCAGCAGGTGCCAAGGCAGCAGGGTGATGAATACTTTCAGGATCATATCACTCACACAGGCATGTGAGAAAGGTCTGAAGCCCGTAGATCGGGGAAACACACACACACACACACACACACACCCACACACTGCACACACACACACACAGTATCTACGTCATCTTATCATTTTGCACAGCACAGCAGTCCTGCCAACAGTCCGGAAGCAGATCAGAGTCAAAGCTCAGTCTCAACTAAAGAGCAAAACAGGACAGATTAGGACAACACTGTGGGTTAAAGGAGGGGGAGCGAAGCGGAAGACAGAACCCAATTGTAATTGCCTGCGTAGGCTGACACATCAGAATTTACAGGTTTACCCTGAAACTGTGCCACTAATTTAACACTGCTTATTTGAGAGAGTAGAAGCACAGAGCATATAGTTTGTGAACGTGTTTCTTTATCGGTTTTAGGCCCCTCCCTTCTTTGCCGTTGCTAAATTTGTCTCCCCTGGCTAAAAACGTAAGAAGCCAAAATGACACCATTATTTTGACTAGACTGTTTTTCCTCCTGGGGAGAGAGAGGCCAGAGGAAGTGTAGGTGACCTAAACTGGTTAAACACTGCTAGACCGTGGATCGGCTGGGCCACTGCCACCCCCGCAAGCGCCCTCTGTACATTTCTACTACTACACGCCATGACCACAAGTGGCCGCGCTCCAGTGTCATCGGCTGGCACGTCATTTGAGTCATATTTACAGGCCAGCTGTGTATGTTTGTTTACATGAACCTGTTTTGGACCTGTACCAGGAATTTGCACAGTTCTTGCCCTTTATTGCACGGGCACGACTGTGAACATGTTGTTTTTTTGCTCCTTGAGCTCCTGTCTCCACTCAATCACTGAAGGATGCATCTCTCTTCCAATCAAGAAAAACACACAGAATATGCAAAGCATGTACATTTACTTCAGTTTTATGGACAGCATTTACAATGGAGCAATTTCAAGAGGGTGGATTGCAGAGATGGACTCACAAACACAGTCCGATTCACATTGAGAGATCACATGCCGAGTCGCTCTCTCTCCATGTTTGCACCCTGACTATTATTTAGGAGAAAAGGTTTCACTGTAAACACTGCCGCCTGTGCTACAGTCTCTTCGTCACACACACACACACACACACACACACCGCCCACCCCTCTGGCTGTGTCACACTGCCTGAGGTGTTTCGGACCATTTCTTGGTGGTAGAAATGGTCAACACTCGAGACATAACACACGAGTTGGACCGTGGTAGTACCGTTTGCTTTCTACCTGTCTGACAGCTGCTTCAAACTCTAGTTTATTTTTTTTTTATCCTATGTGAATCTATTAGTAATCACTGCTGTATTTTTGTTTAATGCTTTAAGTAAAATGAACAAAATTCTGGGTCTGACTCTCGTCGTGTTAACCAGGATTCTTTTTCTTAGCTCCTAGAATTAACTCTTCCGTTGAATGAAGATGCTTTATTGGTGCTTAAAGAGTATTTTTTAAATTATTTATTCACTGTGCTACTTTTACCAAAGTAAATAATGTGAGTACTGTACTTAACCAGAACTATACTTCTTACCAAAAACAAGCAATTTATTTTTTCACCTTAGTTGTAGTTGTTTGGACTTTACCTCTAATGGCACCAACAGCTTCAAATCACACTTCAAAATCCATTCAGCAGGCTCTATAGTGCCGAATAAAAATTGCTTGCTTGGAGGTGAAATATGAATTGATGAGTCATTTTTGAAAGAATAATAATCTCATATTTGCACATGGCGAGACACAGGGCCTGGTGGTCTGTCTCTCTTCCATGTTTCTGCTGTGCGGTGATGATGGCGGTGGTGTTGTTAGTCCTAGTCGAGACAGTGTCAGACTTTCCTGCGCAGCTGCTCTGCTAAGGTTTTCCCCTGTGCGTTGACCAGTGATCATCGCTCCTTCTGATGATGCTTTTCAGCAGACAACAAAGAGCTTTGAGGACGCACTGTTTTTGTACTTATTAATATACTTTTTGTCTGCTAATATTGAGACAGGAAGATTTCTCGTGGTAATTTGTATACATTAGAGTTGCTCATCACACATAGAAACACAGTTAATGTCACTATGCCCCATAACCCTCTTATTTTACCCAGTGTTCCTTCACCAACAGAATTTGTTAAAAACTCAACCACCCTTTAAATCAATGTGGCAATTTGCGGCAGACTTCATATTTTCCACTTACAGTGCAGGTTTCAAACCAGCAGGATGACTAATTAACAAAATTCATCTTCTTCTTTCCCATATCGTCAAGTAGTTTTGCAGTACTTGGAAATGCATGTGACACCTTTCTCCACTGTGACATTTTCCGTTCTATAAACAAATAGTCAGTCTATATCTATGTGATCCATGTGTCTGGACTGAAATCATAATTTTCTGACAGTATGTTATCAGTGCAAATTATGCTACATATGAACAGGAGGAACAGGAGCGTGAATAGTATTAAAAATATTTTTAAGTTGTAAGTTTGAAAGGTATGTCAGAGCACAAACAGACACTGAGTGGTCAGACGACTGGCTGTTTGGGATGTGGGGAAAGTAAGGAGTGAGAAAGGAGGTAAGGGGTAGTGAGCAAAAGTGGGAGGAGTGTGTCTGGGTGTGGGACTATCGTCCCATAGAGGGGAGTAGCTGTGGTGTTTTGAATGTAATCCAGCAGATGTGGGAGAGAGAAGAGAGGGGTTTGAGAGAGTGAGAGAGTGAGAGAGCGAGAGAGAAATATTTCCACCCACCCAACAAGGAGGCACACTCATAAACAGCAGGCAGACAGAGAGAGAGTCAGAAAGACACAGGATCTCAGGGCAGCAGCAGTTCAAACAGCGAGACAGACACAGAGCTTCACTGAGAGAAGATGTCTCATTAAAAGGGAGGAAAAGTCACACAGACACACTCCAGAAACAGAAACACTCACTAATAAATATAGAGTGTGCTGTCCAGGCAGACAAGAGGGAACCGGCTTAATCCAAGAGATACCATAGCTAGACAGGAAAAGTCTATTAAGACACACATTCTGTACTCTGTGTAATCTCCCCCCACACACACACACACACACAACGTGGTGCTGGTGCTGAGTGTGTGTGCTACCCAACGTGAGGAGAAGGGCTGTTCAACCCCAGCAAGTGGAGCGTCAGGGAGGTCGAAGCAAGCGAGTGGATGGATGCCTTCTGCAGACTCAGTGGTCTGGACCCTCTGTGGGTGAGTTTGTGACGTGCTCACTGAGCCGAGGCTCACCTGTCTTCAGTGAGCACGTTTCTTTTGCTGTAATTAAAACATAAACCATTCACTTATAGAGTTTGAAATTGGATGTTTCACTTTGACCAATGTCATGCTAACTTCACAACAGGTATTAGTCATATATCAAAATATGTTTTGTCTTGTAGTCATTTTTTTAATCTTTAGAATTGGCATGACTCACTCATTAAAAGCATTAGCATTAGCCACTAGCATTAGTGTCAGCTGTCATTTAAATTTGTACTAAAAGAGGAAGAGGGTGATGTCAGCATGTTAGTTATCAGCTGTCAGCAGTAGAAGAAATCCCCTCTGCATCCATTGACCTCCTCTCTTTGCAGCCTGGATATATGTGAGTGCATTAGCAATATAACCTAAGCAAGTTTGACTGAGAGAATTTAGGAATCAGAGCCACATTTCCCGTCAGCCCGATCTATGATTCAGCTCGATACGATGCTGAGAAGTGTGGTTGCATCACACTGACTAAGCTGCGTGCTTTCAGGTTTTGTACATTAACAAACAGCATTCTAAAAAACAGAGGAATGCTCGCACTCAAGCCCAAATGTCGCCCTCTTTCTCTCTTCTACTTCTTTACAACAGCTCACTCTCTGTTTTATATCCCACAAAACCTCAAAACAATGGAAATCCTACTGCTGAGAAAGTGAAAGTACTGTACATCACCTCCACCAGGAGAGTTCAAAGTACAGAGTGTAATGTTCTCTGCAACAAGACCCTAGAGCGTTTTTGACAGATGTTTTTGTCTCATGTTGGCTCTAAAGTATCTTGAATTATTACTCAAGTTACTGTAATAGTCACTCTCTCACGTACCTTGGGCTGACTCAGTGGCCACAACTTTGGGGTTAAGCTACAGTACAGTATATAACTCTTAGTGTTGAGAGGTGCTGAGACTCACAGAACAGCGCTGCTGGCAGCACAGAGACAATCTCGTCTAAAGGTTTTTAAGAGAGGCTCGCCCTTCTAACCAATCACAGAGTTTCAACAGTTCCTGCTTGATTTTTATGTTTATGAGAGTTTTAATGTATTGTAATTTCATGGTGACTGTGCAGAGTGTGGCAGAATGAACAAGCAGGGGATTGGTGTAGAGGGTAAAAGAGCGGGGCTCAGGGTTGGGCTGAATCATTTCAAATCTTATGCTGAGTTGCATATCGTCGCTTTGAGCACAATCCAGCTCAGCAGAAGTGACATAATGCAAGAAACACGTGGCCTGCGAGCTTTTGATGAGGGATTTGTAAATTCTGAAAGGAACCAATTTAGAAACTCGTGGCGTGCTTTGTTTTTTTTTCCTCTTTAAATTAAGTCATCCTATAATTTGAATGACAGGTCAAAGTCTGGGTAAAACTGTCAACTGAGTGATCGATGCGCTCTAAAATGACTGTGTCCATAGTTCATAACAGCCACATACGCACAATAGGTGCACAGTGGTGCTGTCACAACTGTTTTGTTCACAACTATTAGAACAGTTTAACATACATAGTATTGTTTTTTACATATGTAAAAATGGTAATTGGTCTATTACAATGAGATTTACAGGACAGTAAAAGTGTCTCTTTTCCCCACTTTCACAACACCGTGTGTGTCAGGTAAAAATAGACAGCTCAGAGCACCCAAGTCTTTGGTATCTGTTAGTTTACTGCCACCACTTGAGGCAAGGGTGAGAAACAGGATAAGTACAGAGCAGAATGGACAAGAAAGAGCTCGGAGAGGGTTTGACAAGTGCCGTGTTCATCCGCGTGCCATCGACCGCAGAAGTCAGAAGGGTCTGTGAAAGTAGCTTCCCACTCACTGCCTTTCAGCAGATTTATCACTCAAACTGATTTTGGTACATCGGTGCCCGGAGACCACCAGTACACAGCATGTGCCAAATAGCGCACTCAATCGCAACCGGCTCTGTTGTGAAGATTTATGTGAGAATACTACTTCAGCGGTCCTGCGGTGAAGTAGCTACCGTCTTTGAGTTGAACTGAAACAGGTAGCCTACAGTCAGACCGTGATTCCGACCCTCTTTAGGCCCCAGTGGCACCAGCGACTGTTGCCAAACTTCTGTTCGTCAGTGTTTGTGCCAACACATGGCGCACAAAGCGAGTATCTTTGCGAAGTGCAATCTCACCTGCTGTGGTTCGCTGGCAAGACTGTGGGTGGACCGTCGTTACATAATAATCCGGCAGCTGGCACTAATTGTGGCCACTCTCTCTTATCCCAACTGGGAGTCTACCAGGAAGACCAGACTACTGCGCCATGCTCGAAGTGTGAAACCACTTCCTGTGGTGACTCCGCACCAGTCTCGTTGGCACAGCCAGACACCCTGCCCCTCATTAGAACAGAGAGGTGATAAACAAGGGAAGCAAGACAACAACAAGTCACTTAGCTGCTTCAGTTTTTTATAATCATAGACAACACATTCTCTGTTCTACTCCCGTTGTTATGTAATCTCAAAGGTTTGGCAGCATTTGCCCAACACACCTCGTCTCATTGTTTATTGGCTTTATTATTAGTATAATCCTGACCTCAGAGTTTTATGTGTTGACAGCTTGCACTGTCCTACTCAAATTAGAAAAGTAGCCGGAAGCGTTTTCAGAAAAGTCCCAGGACTGACTCAGCCTTTTGGCAATAAAGGGCCTCTTCAGACTCACATTCTCAGGACTGAGTGCCGTCACATTTTCTGTGGACTTGCTGTGGTTTCACTCTTCACTGCCTCGTGTATAAAATGTTTGGATTCCCTGAACTTGGCCTTTACTGTGAGATTATGAATATATTGTTACAGTTTGACCTCAGTTTTTGACTCTATATTTTCCTGATCTAAACTTTTGACCTTCTTATTTTCTCTCTGTTGCAGGACTGGAACCGCACGTGGTACACAGCGAACCCTGACCTGACCCAGTGTTTCCAGAACACAGTGCTAGTGTGGGTTCCCTGTGTCTATCTGTGGTTGCTGGCCCCTTTCTATTGCCTCCACCTCTACTGCCATGACAGTGGACGCATTCACATGTCCTGCCTCTGCACCGCCAAAATGGTGAGACTCACCATTTGGCCAGTTTCAGATTTTTTTTTTCCCATGACTTAAAGATACAACAAATTCTGGTGTTTTTTTTCTAAACAAGTAGTAGTAGTAGCAGAAATACAGTCGCAAATGTGATGTGTTTACACATCCATAACGTTTTCAATTATCTTCCTATCCTGCTCAGATGTTGGGTTTCCTGCTCGCCTCCTTCGGCTTTGTGGAGTTCTTCTACATCTTGCTGGAGAGAAGTCAGGAGATCCAACAGCACATGGTCTTTCTGCTCAGTCCCATCATACGCAGCATGACAGTGGTAAGTCCTCCGTCACAATGAGCTCAGGGTTTGCATGATACTAGCTCTAAAAGTCTTAAATGCTGCTACTAAATCTGGTTAGAAATGATATAAAAGAATGAGCACACGGGGTGGTAACCCTCAGTAATGGTTATTAAAGCAACACACAGTTAAGGTAGTCAGTTAAATAAGGAATCTGTCGTGGCTTCCTTTGTTCACAGTTGAGCTTTTTGGTTGTCTCTGTAGTTAGTCCATATTTTTGGACGCGTTTCCACTATTTACACATCCACTGTGCATCAATTTCAAAGGGAAGGGTCCACTCGGTCAGATGATTAAATAAGATTTACTTAACATTCACACAGAACATGAACAATCCTCCTTTCACGCAGTGAAATTATTATCTTTTCATCAGTCATATGATTCTGATGCAATAGGTCACTAAAAGTACAATGTGCGGTGGTTTATAATGTAAAAGCATTAACTACTGAGCTTTTTGGTGATGTTCAGACTTACCTGTGTTACTCTGGATACAGAGGAGTTTTTTTTTGGAAATGTCAGATTTCAGCCTGTGTCTTGTTGGCTCGCGAGTTACTGTGCAAACACATGAAAGAATATGTATGTAGTGTTTGGAGAGTGTGTTGGCCAGACACTGAGGTGCAAAGATGCATAACCAGAGATAGATTTATATTAGTGAAGGCAATGCAAATATTTCAGTACCCTGTAAATCCAATGTTTGACCAGAGTGCAGGGTGCTGACTGTGTGTCATAACATCAGTTAATATTTGATGCACAACTATAAGAGTTGTTTTACAGTGTTTTACAAACAGTAGCATAGCAATTCAAATATTTCAACTAACTAAATGCAGCACCTATTCTCTTTCTTTTTAAACAGGTTGCAAAGACAGTCAAGTTCAAATGATTCTCTTCCAATTTTTTTTGGTTCATTTGTTAAAAGGTGATTACGCACAATTGCAGCCCATTGTAGATGTAATCACACAGAAAGATTCAGTCTTTATGTGGGCTACAGGTGTGCTGCTGGTGGAAAAGTTAGAAGCCAATTTCTTTTTTAAGCGCCACTGTTCTGACCAAAACTGTATTTAAGTTGGGACATACAATGAAATTGCACAAAGGAAAAAAAAAGAAAAAGGCTGAAAAATTCATCAAATAAGAAACTAAAACTGTGCCCAAAATATATTACATGCTCATAGACTCATTCTTTCTCTGAGGAAATGATCAAAGATCTGTGCAGATCTATGCAGCCTGCAAGAGATCTTTAATCTTTAAAAATATTTGGATAGCATCCTGAATCTAACTGTATATAACGCCCCATACTATCTGGAGCAGGGTGACAAGTAGGGTGGGCAACAGAAGGGCAGGGGCGCAATCAGAGAAATTCTTTCAGCGCTGTGCGTTGACATTATCCTGAATGTTTCTCAGAGCATCGATAAGAGACCCATTACAATGCAGTGTAAGCGTGCTAAGCATAGATAGATAGGTTTTCTGTGGTCCTTAAAGTCTCTAAAGCCAACCCACAGACCCGTGTGCTGTAACATAACTCACAAAGCCTCCTGTCTCTGCAGCTGTATACAGGTCCTGCATAGTCTCCCTCTCTCCAAGTCAGACAGCCTTGCCCACCTGTGGTCTTCTCAGACTCCTGAGTAAACACCAGCACGTGGGTAAAAATACACTGAGACGTCTCTTGTGTCAGGGACTACCTTTCAAAACAGAGTATTTATCTTAGCCAATAAACATGTACTAAATCATATTAAGAACATGTGAGCGGTCTTTAAATCTGTTGCCAGGCCTATCTTTATCAAAGGACATAATGTTCAAGATGTTGATTGTACCCACCCACCAACGCCTGCCCCCTGGGTAACGGCTGGGAACACTATGCTCTTGTGACCCTGACTAACTTGTTGGTAAAATTTAAATTAATGTATGGGAACACTTTTTCCCAAGTCTGTCAGCCTACGAGCAAAACATGGTCAGTATTGATGAAAAGCACACGCATGACACTGGCTATAATCAGCAATACCATGACGCAACGCTCCTTTTCCTTCCCTAGAACTGCACACTTCCCATATAATTACAAGGCAGGGTTTCAAGGCTTAGTGATGGACTTAGTTCCACCCACTGACTTGCACAAACAGACGAGCTAAGTGCTTCAGCATTATTACAAGTCAGAGTGGTAGGATGTGAGTAGGAGGGACCTGGCAGTCAAATGCTGAACCAATGTCATCTACATTTTCCTTCACTGGATTGTAGCTGATGCTGCCTCAACCTTAACTGTTGTGAAAGTAAAAGTACCAGCAGTCAGGAGCAGAAGGTTGCCGCTACAGGCTTGATGCTGCTGAATACAGCAGAGCCGATAGATGGAGCAGATATGCGGCAAGAACCAGCGTAAGCAACACACAAAATGACGATTCCCGAAAGATGATCCAGATGTGGAATAGGAATTTAACCAAAATCTCATTTTGATGAAAGAAATGCTGAAATACCCTCCCAAAGTGCCTAGCTGATGTGATTTATTTAAATAATCAATATTTGTATATCAACAATGCATTGAATGACTCTTTAGTGTGAAAGGATTCCCCATAATAATATTATCACCTGACCGATTCTTAGTATTTTTACACTCAATGTTTTTTTTTATCCAGCTTGTAAGTAGTTCTTATATTATCCCCCTCAGTAATTTTACTTGTAGTACTTGTAATCAGGTGATTTTCATTCTTTAAGCACATAAGGTTCTTGGACTCGTGTTTGAACTTCACGTCCCCACTATTGATTCTCTTCTGGTTCCTGCACAAAGACATCCGAGTCAGGTGGACGGGAGGCTCTAAATTTCTCATTGGTAAGGGGCATGTCTATCCGTGTTCTTCGATGGACTGGAACGAATCAAATTTGTTCGAAAACGGAGCAACCAAAAGATAAACTACACCAAACAAACAAGA
>JAUMHF010000001.1:17034280-17049456 GCA_032359275.1 Microctenopoma steveboyesi
ATTTGAGGACATTTGGTCCATATTTTAGGACAAGAGCGCTGTGTTAACACAATCCTGTACTTTGAAGGTCTGTTATTAGGTCAAATAATTCCACAAATAATGCTTTTCAGTGCTGCTTTTAGGGATGTCATTAGTTATTTTTTATTTTAAAATGCTTGAAAGCAGCCAGGACTACGTTGGGGCAGCTCTGACACAGATGTCTTGCGTTTAACTGTGTGTGTTTTGTCCTTCTGGCAGGCAGGAGAAGGCCTTGGCATCGGGTGTGGCACTGGGCAGCAGACTGCCAGACCAAGCTCAGCTCCTCAGGAAGCTGCAGAAGGAGCAAAGCTCTGGCTTCTTTCTGTTCAGGACACTGGCGCGCAAGTTCGGCCCATACTTCCTGACTGGTACCTTGTGTATCATATTCCACGATGCGTTCATGTTCGCCATCCCCCAGGTGCTTAGGTAAGACTTGAGCGAAGCGTGCACATGAGCGTTTGTCTGCTTGTTGCGTGAGTGCAATCTGGCAGTAAGTAGCTGTGGCGTGACTTGACAGGGTTTGGAAATATTAGCTGTATCCCAACCCAGTTTCATAAGGCTCAGGGGTATTTGGTTTGTGGTGCTGACAGCCCCCCCCAAAAAATAGCACTTCTGTTTTAATGACAGTGCACACATGTTTTGTGCTGAATGTCGAGCACAAAGATAGAAATCAGGCGGTTGATAGCAAGAAGTCAGTCAAATTTCTCTTAAGAATGCTGCTATTTCAAGAAACTGTGTCATTATATTTGGAGCAAAATGTTGTTGTTGAGTTTTTCAGATGTAACTTCTTTCAGTGCTTCAGAGAACCACAAACCAAATGGCAGTGAGTGCGCTCTATTAGGGAAGGCTTTAGCTGCTATTTCCAAACCTCAGCGCAGAGAGAAAGTACCTGCAGGGACAGCAACCCAGGCTGGAGAGGAAAGAACGTCTATTGTGTTTTTTGTGGTCAATGCTGTCCACTTCTGTTTGGAGATTTAGGAGAATTGATAACATTTTCCTAGAGTGTTAATCTAAAGAAACATGAGTTTTATTGATTTTGGCACAAGACAAAAACATAGGTCAGATACACAGATGCAGATGCCTTTGTTTGCACCTCATCTTATCATTGGTCTATTTCCAATTGCATATCTGTGACACCTTTAGCCAAACAAAAACAGAGGCTGGCAGCAGTGCCATGCCATCGCTCTAGGCAGACTGGAATGTTGTTGATGCACAGATCCGATCAGTGGAAGTGTTAATTACGGTCACGGAGCTGTGAGCAACAAAAGTAGATGAAACCGCAGCCGTCTGTGCGCAAGTATGGAGCACTAGCATGGAAGGAGAGAGAGGCTCTAAATGGCAGAAATGCATGTTGGACCACAATAAGGGAGCCGCTGGCCAAGTGTGATGGCAGCCCAGCCGCAGGCTGAGCACTGTTGTGCAACCGGAGTTACTTTGTGTGGACCAGTCAGCCAGCAGCCACAGCAGCGCTCAAGGCCATTGGTTTAAGGCGCACAATGAAAGTCAAATAATATCAGGTTGAGCGAAAAAAACACATTAACAACGCGTTGACAGGATGAAATCTTGCCCGTGTCTACTGTGTTTTGTTTCATTCACTACTTCCCACAGAAAACCACACACAGAAATAGGTTTCAAAAGGTTCAAGTGAAAAAAAAATGAGTGTGTGTAAACTGCTGGTAGTCCTGTATTCATTTTCTACTTCACACCTTCCGCAGTCTTCTTTTGGGTTTCATGAGAGACGAAGACGCCCCGCTGTGGAAAGGCTACTTCTACGCCACTCTCATGTTCCTGCTGTCCTGCCTGCAGTCTCTGTTCAACCATCAGTACATGTACACTTGCTTCACGGTGGGAATGAGGGTGAAGACGGCTGTTATGGGCTTGGTTTACAGAAAGGTGGGTAAATCTATCCAAGGAGATGTTGTTGCCACCCTATAGACACAACATAAATTACGCTTTAAGTGGCAAAAAAACGAAAGCTTTCGCTGTAAATAACGTGTGATTAACAGCTTTTATCTAAGATGAATGATTTTCTGAAATCTTCATAAGAGTATAAAATTGCACACAGTGCGCTGTGGGCTAAATGTGTCTGTGTCTTTTGTCGTCAATCCAGTCGTTGGTGATAAACAGTGCTGCCAGGAGGACTTGCACTGTTGGCGAGATTGTGAATCTGGTTTCAGCCGACACTCAGAAGCTCATGGACTTTGTGGTGTACTTCAATGCCGTCTGGCTGGCTCCTATCGAGATTGTTCTTTGTCTCTTCTTTCTCTGGCAGGTATGTCCAAACGTATTTCCACAGCACACAAATACAAACCCGTATAATTTATGCGAGAGGCCCTTAACACAGTTTTATCCTTTTTATTTCTCTAGCATCTTGGCCCATCAGCTTTGGCAGGAATTGCCACCGTCATCCTCATTTTTCCACTCAACGGGATAATTGCAAAGAAAAGAAGCAAGCTTCAGGTAAAAGCTGTTACAGGAATCCTTCACACTTTCACTCGGCTGCAGCCCTGGCATCTGGCGTGTTAGGTCAGGGATGCCACAGCTGGTTTAGATAGTGGCTGAGAAGCTGTGTGGGTGTTTGGCCTGGATGGTACATTCCCTCTTGTCCTTTTGATGTCTGACCCATATAACTTATTTGAAGAACAATGACAGGAAAGGGTGGGCAGCAGGAAGACATAATATTTCATTTCTTTGGAAGAACAACAGACGGTTCTGTACATTTGGATGCCAGTTTAATCAAATTTAAGTTTGAATGCAGTGACCACATTCCTGGTTCTTTGTTGTTTCCTTCTCATAAAAATCACTAAAATGTAACAAGCAATAAATTCCTACTGAATTAAGCAAGTTCTGTGATGTTCAGGAAAACTACTACAGATATAACGAGAGCAGACAATGTTAACAAATAAATGTATTGCTTTTGTCTTGTAATTGTCTTTCCACCGTGCCCCTGCTTCAGCTCAGGGTCAGTTATATTTTAACAGCAAGCGTCTTCCTCTGCCTTCTGTCTGGTCAACAGGAGATCCAAATGAAGTTTATGGATGGCCGCATCAGACTGATGAATGAGATTCTGAACGGAATAAAGATCTTAAAGTTTTATGCCTGGGAGAAGGCCTTCCTGGAACAGGTTTTGGGATACAGAGAAAAGGAGCTGAAGGCCTTGAAGAAGTCTCAAGTTCTTTATTCCATCTCCATTGCATCCTTTAACTCCTCTTCTTTCCTGGTAAGAGCACTAAACTGAAAGAGAGACTAAGATATTACAACAATTAAAGACATTTAGAATAACACCAGTCTCATCCTTTAAATTTGGCTCTAAAAATCGCCTATCACATAAAAACTCCACCTGTTAACCTGTAGTGTCTCTCCTTCTCCCTTAGATCGCCTTTTCCATGTTTGGAGTCTACGTGATGCTGGATGACAGGAATGTTCTGGATGCACAAAAGGTTTTCGTCTCAATGGCACTGATCAACATACTTAAGACCCCGCTCAGTCAGCTTCCTTTTGCAATGAGCACAACCATGCAGGTACGTATTAGTCAATGCAGTATTTTCTACATTCTGCCTGTCTAGGAATAATAATTCATGGTTTAGTATGATTGACATGGGTCACTTAACTATTCACTGACTCTGTTTCAGGCTGTGGTTTCACTGAAACGCCTGGGGAAGTACCTGTGCTCAGAAGAACTCAAAATGGAAAACGTCTCAAAGACTCCTCTAGGCTCGGGTGAGAGCCCCACCCATGTTTGAACCGAATGAATAAATTACTATATTGCACTGTTAAATAAGAAACTCCACAATTTGGTTCCTATACTGCCTGAAATCATAGGCTGTCATGATCTGTATAAGCAGCCCACAAAATTTTGTTGTTTATATCTGTGGAGTACCACAGCCTTGTATGGATCATGTGCACTGTCACTTCCTGGGTCCCAGGGTGGCTGGTAGACAGGGTAATTATAGGATGTTCCCATTTAGTGGTTGAACGTAAATCACAGCATGAATTCAAACATATAATGATTCATAGAGAAATATATAAAAAACTCTACTCCTCTGTCTGTAATCTGTCAACACTTCCTATGTCAGCTTTTGAAAAAGCAACAGCTCTGTAATTTGTATGATTAAGTAAATTCACTTGTAATTATGCCCAGACTACGCTTTGTTTTGAAAGTCAGGTTGAAAGAACACGTCTTGTCTTCAGTGTTTATGCTGTTTTTCACAAAGATCTTTCTGTTTGTTTAGATGGGGAGGACGTGGCGATAGAAAACGGCACTTTCAGCTGGTCTGCAGAGGGCCCTCCATGTCTCAGAAGGTATGAATTATGAAAGAAAAACTACTAGAAAAGTACTAACTCTGCAACAAAATGAAGAGTGACACGGGATAATTCACTTCTTGGTTGACAGGATCAACGTGCGTGTGCCACGAGGTTCCCTCGTTGCTGTGGTCGGACATGTGGGCAGTGGAAAGTCATCTTTGCTGTCCGCCATGCTCGGTGAAACAGAGAAAAGAACTGGTTGTGTCACCGTCAAGGTAATGAATTTGTGTTTCATATGCAAGACCTATTCTGAGTTTGTGTGTTTAACTTATGAAATATTTATAGTCTCTCGTCTGACATGTGTCTTCACAGGGCTCTGTGGCATATGTACCCCAGCAGGCCTGGATCCAGAACGCTACAGTTCAAGATAACATCCTATTTGGGCGTGACAAGATGAAAACATGGTACCAACGCGTGCTGGAGGGCTGTGCCCTGCTGCCCGACCTGGACATACTTCCTGCTGGAGATGCTACAGAAATTGGAGAGAAGGTATGGAACAAAATAAACTGCTTTAAATAATTCTTTTCTTGTCAAGAGTCATGTCTCAAATTTTCTGATAATCATGCCCATGCAGGGACTGAACCTCTCGGGTGGACAGAAGCAGAGAGTGAGCCTGGCCAGAGCTGTCTACAGGAAGGCTGATGTATACATGCTGGATGATCCCCTGTCCGCTGTTGACGCACATGTGGGCCAGCACATCTTCGACAAAGTCATTGGACCCAAAGGAGTCCTTAGAGACAAGGTAGTATGTGTAACAAAACCTGCAAAGTGTTATTTACCTTCTCTTCAGCTGCAAAGAGCCAAAATCTAATTTTACTACAGAACCGCGTACATTCACATGAACCGAGCTATTGTTATCATAATATAGAAACCACCACTTTGCTGACACTTTTATTTTAAGAAAGCTCCCATTTAGTGTTGGATTGAGCTTACAATTCTATTTTTTCGGACTTGTCTGGCTTGCTACACAGACCCGCATCCTGGTGACCCATGGGATGAGCTTCCTGCCACAGGCTGACCTCATTCTTGTCCTAGTAGATGGAGAAATCACAGAGAGCGGCTCCTACCAGGAGCTACTCAGTCGTCACGGCGCCTTTGCTGATTTCATTCACACTTTCGCCAATACGGAGCGAAAAGAGAGCGCCATACAGAGAGGTGAAGAGACATTGCAGCAATAAATATAGTAAAAGACAGTTTGTGCAGCTCAAATAATACATTTCATTTTGTCATATATTTCCTGCAAAACAAAGACTCCTTGCATGTACGTGATTTAATTACCACGTTCTTTTCTTGTAGCTGGTTCCAGGAGATCCAATGCTCGTCTTAGTATGGTCGACTTCATGCCATTTTCCAGGGACTTGTCACAGGAGCAGCTGATTGGGTGTGTAAAATAAACACGTGAATGGTCCCAAAGCTGCCTGCCCAAGCAATATTTTTATGAAACTGACTTTTGGCTTCTTCATATTCTAAAGGGGTGACACCACTAATACCAACCTGCAGAACATGGAGCCTGTGACTGAAACAGACCAAGAACAGGTAGCAGAGGACTTGGGCAAGCTGACTGAGGTTGACAAAGCCCGCACTGGAAGGGTAAGTCTGAAAATGGCTGTTGATTTCATTTCTAATTGGTTTGAATTAGGCTTCAGTGGCACTGATGGTTTTGCTCTGAAACTTAAAAAAAAACTTCTTAATGCCTTATTATTAATATTTTTGTGTTAGCAATGAGTGAAATGAATAATTGCTTGTCGAATGGGTCATTCACATTGGTGGAGGCCACAGAGACTTATCACCCAATTCTAGCTCTACAGAACTTTATGGCTCCCTTTAGGCCATTGTTTTGGTTTTCCGAGTGGCTGCTTTAATGTTATGGTTTACTCTCACAACTCTCATTGAGTTGTTTTTGGCTGCGTCAGGTTGCTATTTTCGGAGAGAATGCGCTAAAAACTCATCTACACTACTAGCTCAGCACCCAACAAAGCAAACAAAGTTAAGAACTAGCTGATTTAGCAGAAACAGGCAGATGTTTCCCTCGGGCATTGGTGAGGGTGAAAACAGAGAGAAAATATTACACCTGATTCATCAGGTGACCAGAAACACTCTGTCAAAAGAATGACATCATCATCAGATAATAAAAAATATTAAATTGCTCATACAAAGATAGACTATCTAGATCTCTAAGTTCTATGACTTTTTGTGTTTTTCTTAAACAGGTGAGATTGGATATGTACAAGAAGTACTTCAAGACGATTAGCCTGGCCATCATCATTTCCATCGTCTTCCTGTATGCCTTTCAGCAGGGCGCCTCATTAACTTACAACTACTGGCTCAGCATGTGGGCTGATGATCCCGTTGTTAATGGCACTCAGATTGATACAGACCTGAAGCTCACTGTGTTTGGGGCTCTGGGTTTTGTGCAAGGTCAGGTTGATACAAATCCTCGTGGACAAACATTGTAAATGTACAGTTCACATAGGTTTACTAATGCTGGACGCTCAAATGTCTCTCCCGTTCAGGTATCGCCATCTTTGGCACAACTGTTGCCATCTCCATCTGTGGCATCATCGCCTCTCGCCATTTGCACATGGACCTGTTGATCAACGTGCTTCGCTCTCCGATGTCTTTCTTCGAGTGCACGCCCAGTGGCAACCTACTCAACCGCTTTGCCAAAGAAATTGACGCCATCGACTGCATGGTGCCGGATGGTTTGAAAATGATGCTGAGCTACGTCTTTAAACTCATGGAGGTCTGCATCATTGTGCTGATGGCAACACCTTTTGCAGCCGTGATCATCCTCCCCCTGGCTTTTCTTTACGCCTTTGTCCAGGTACATCTCTCCTGCCCAACATTTAAACGCACCACTGATGACTTTGGTCTTTTGACATTATGTGAACGTTGGGTTCTATTACTGTATGTTATTGGAAAGCTCTGGACTCCAAAACCAAACCTGCTGATTCACTTGTATTTTGTTCCCCTGCTGGCATACATTTTACACACATTCACTATGAATTATGGGAAAGCCCTGAGCGATCCCTGTTGGTTTCTCACATTAAAGCTGGCATTTTACTTTTCCACTGCGGACTGCAGAGCTTCTATGTTGCCACATCCTGTCAGCTGCGTAGGCTGGAAGCCGTGAGCCGCTCACCCATCTACACCCACTTCAATGAAACAGTGCAGGGCGCCAGCGTCATTAGGGCCTTTGGAGAGCAGTCCAGGTTCATTCTGCAGGCCAATGACAGGGTCGACTTCAATCAAACCTCCTACTTCCCCCGATTTGTTGCTACCCGGTAAGATATGTAATGACTATACTATACATACTGTACATTGCATTTGTTTTTAGACTAATTTGCCCAGTTTGTAAGGCGTAATGATTCACACGACCAAGATTTACATGGTTAAACTAAATTACATGTGACATATTTTAGATCTTTCCTGGCCACAGCTAAATCAAATATTGCTTTCACAGTTGGCTGGCAGTCAACCTGGAGTTTGTGGGTAATGGTGTGGTCTTAGCTGCTGCCATTCTCTCTGTGATGGGAAGAAGCACACTGAGCCCAGGCATCGTTGGTTTGGCTGTGTCACACTCACTTCAGGTAAGAGGACCTACGGCTCTCCAGTACACACACACCCACACACATTCTCATGCAGTGGCATGATGCATGCACTGTTCCACTACCCAGCGGTCCCTTTTATACCCCTCACACCATTGTGGGAATTTACTTCAGCAATGCCTTTGCATTTTACAGCAAAAGTAAAATGCAAAGGCATTGCTTGTTAATTAGAAGTTAAATTTTCAGTATGGGAAATACTAATTGACTTAAACCTTATTGCCTTGGACAGGTGACTGGAATCTTGAGCTGGATTGTGAGATCCTGGACTGACGTAGAAAACAACATTGTTTCTGTGGAAAGAGTCAACGAGTATGCTGATACTCCCAAAGAGGTCAGTGTTCCCACCATATACACGCAACCCCTGCTTATAACACTAAATTCAACACTTTACAGAACAAAAACCTTTACGTTCTCTACTCACCCTTTCTTATTGTCTCATTTAGGCCAGTTGGAGTGTAGAAGGCAGTTCACTGCCCTCGGCCTGGCCCCAAAAGGGCACCATAGAGTTCATGGACTATGGGCTACAGTACCGTAAGGGCCTTGAGTTGGCTCTGAAAGGCATTACCTTGCAAATTCATGAAAGAGAGAAGGTGATTTATCTTATGTGATATAACATGTTTAGTCTACTTTATCTTGGATCACTTAAATATTAAAAATTTCAAAGTTATGTCGTTCATACATTCTAAGTAAAGTTTTTATTTTCAGGTTGGAATAGTGGGTAGAACAGGAGCAGGAAAGTCCTCGCTGGCTCTGGGAATCTTCAGGATCTTAGAGGCAGCAAAGGGAAAGATATTTATAGACGGAGTCGACATTGCAGACATTGGACTCCATGACCTCAGATCGCGCATTACTATCATTCCTCAGGTATGACACTAGTAATAACAGAAATTGAGCCCTGGCTTCCATCACTTAAAGTGTAAGCAACTGTATCTAGTATAAAAGAAGCCATTTTAATAGTCTTGCTAACAACATGGACACTCAATAACAGTGGTGTTTTCTCTCGCAGGATCCTGTGCTGTTTTCAGGCTCCCTCCGGATGAACCTTGACCCCTTTGACACCTACACGGATCAGGAGGTGTGGAACTCACTGGAGCTAGCTCACCTCAAAACGTTTGTCTCCAATCTGCCCGACAAACTCAACCATGAATGCTCAGAGGGAGGAGAAAACCTCAGGTACGCAAGTAAATCGATTGTGACATGTTGCAATGCAGATACACCACAAGCCATTGTTCTGCCTAGTCAGTCCCAAATAAATTGTTATAAAGGTATCCAAATAAAGCCGTGGGATCCAAACTGTTTTTGTCTAATATGTGATTCTGCCCTTCCCTCTCCCACTTTCTTTTGTCTGTGTAGTCTGGGTCAGCGCCAGCTTGTGTGCCTGGCCAGGGCTTTGCTGAGGAAAACCAAGATCCTGGTTTTGGACGAGGCGACGGCTGCTGTGGACCTGGAGACAGACACTCTCATCCAGTCAACAATTCGTACACAGTTTGAAGACTGCACCGTCCTGACCATCGCTCACCGCCTTAACACCATCATGGACTACACTAGGTACATTACAAGTAATTAATGACATCAATAATTTATCATGTAAAGTTACATTTATCTAGTGCAAACTATTTCATGTTTTGCTGCTGGTGACATGTGCAATAAATATAATAATGTGAAAAATGTTATTCTATATAAATGTAATTATCTCTAAAAGTATTTAGTTTAGCAGTTAGTTGAACAGGTTTAGTCACATTAACCACAGACTAATCACATGCCCACTCTACTTACATGCCAACATTATCAAACACATGCATCTAAAGCTGTGTTCCTCCATTTTTACCTGCTTTACAGAGTGATTGTCATGGACAGAGGCCACATTTCTGAGATGGACTCTCCAGCCAACCTCATCACACAACGTGGACAGTTCTATGGAATGTGTCGGGAAGCTGGGCTGGTGTAGATCTTCGTTGGCATGGAGCTGGTGATCTGGCATACAGACATGGCACCTGATTTGTGTGGCTCTGCAACACACATTAAATCGGGCCATTCAAAGGTTCCTGGCAGCTCACAACGCCTCTTCACAAGGGCATTGCTGATGAATCTCAAGAGCAGCTGTTGACCCAACCCCTACAGTATTGGTTGCTTTTTAACACGCAGAGAAATGTTGTCTCAAGTCAGGCAAAGACTTTGTTAACCTCAGATGATGGACATTCAGAATAAAGCTACAGTGAATTGTTGAGTCTCCAACCTATAAAAATTGTACATAGAGTAGTGGGATCAGTTTAGTCTAGGAATGGATTATGAAAGGCTGGGATGAAAGTTGAAAGTACAATTTTTATTCTCTTTTTAAATGAGAGGTATATTATTTTTGTAGTTTTTGTGTTTAGGAACAAGATATATTTTTTATGTTGTCTCAGGCTTAAAGATTGATGTTTACTCTTTTTTGTTTTTTGCTTTGTACACCAAAAAAGAGTCAATTTTGTAGTTCTCTACATTGATAGAATAGTATTTTCTCTTCTTGTCCCAGAATCTGGGACAGGAAATATTCTGACACACTAACCTTCATGCGCCTGGCAAACGCAAGGGAAGTCTGAGCTTGAAGCAGCCAATTTGGAGTTTTTATGTCAGGGAAAAAAGAAGAAAACATTGAAGTGATCCAAGACATTAGCAATTGTCCAACTATGCTGTGGCTGTTGTTTATTTCTGTCAAAGTAAACACATAAAAATAACCCAACAGAGACCTTGCTGGTCAGATTTAACCTGACGCCGGTAGTGAAAACCACCATGAATGAAGAGAATGTCTCTACAAAACAATTGTGATGGATGTCTGTGATTGTCTGCCTCCTGCACTCAAACTCAGGCCATATACACATGTGCATAGTTGGTGGTGACATGACAGACTGTATATAGTCCTCATTCACCCGAACTCACCATTCAAAGAAAGAACCGGATGAACTTTTCGAAGAGAAGAGGCATTTACTGTTTTTGTCTTACTGGTTTAGACAATAGATTCTGAAAGAGAAATCCTATAGTTTATTTATGTCATATGACAAAATGTATTAAGTGTCCTTAAAGTTCTGAGGATTGTATTGTATTTATACTTTTTTATAACAAGCTTGTTCATTTTTCACTGACCATTTACTGTTGATGTACTGTCTTGTACTATACGTCATGCTGGATAATAAAATTAGTTTGAATCTACTAAGGTTATGCTCGTATTTATACCTGAAATGTAGTTTTTTAAATCATGTTAAATGCTCCTGATCAGACACTTAAATACATTTAATTAAACAATGGTCAAATGGACAAGATATAAATGTTTATTTATATGATAATGACAGTCCTTGTATAATCTTAAGCATATCTTGCATGCTGATTAAAATGATGTATAATTGTTATAAGTCAAGAAAAGAGCCTAGGCCTGATGTTGTCTTACAAATATCTCAGTGTGATGGATGGTTGTTTTTTGTTCTTTCAAGCCACACTGAGGTGCTTGTGAAAGAAAACAGAAACCTAATTTGTGGTTTTATTCAAAAATAAGAATTGTTCTTTACTGCTACAAACACGACCAGTGTTTGTGCCACATATTTTTCAGTTGATTTCATTTTGTATATACAGCTCAGTGTATACATTCTGTTGTCTCGCAAAGAGGACTGAGATAAATTAACTTAAAGGACTGTTAAGCTGTAAGGCCTTACGATTGCTATTATTTTGTTTAGTAAGCTATTCTCTGCAGGTTACCAATATATTGGATGTATACATCAAAAAGAATAGCAAATATAAGCAAGTATGAAGAGCATTTGCATACAGCTCCCTAAAGAGTTTTTTGTATTAGTTTACTGCAGGATTTCTATGCTCTGTCTGGGCGAGGACCTGCTTGCAAAAATATGTTTAATCACCGAGGCTCCTCTAGAAAATTAAGTTAAAATAAATGAAACATTAATAAACATTAAGGCTCGCAGCTGATAATTGTTGTAACAGTTTAGTATTATTCAATAGCTGTTTCTGTCAATGCCCTCTAAACAATATATATATATATATATATATATATATTGCTGTCACAAAATATATAAATTTAAATACCAAAAGTATTTTAAGGAATTTAAGGGGCACAAAAAAATTATGGGTATCGCTTTGGATAAAAGCGTCTGCCAAGTAAAGTAAAGTAAAGTAAAGTAAAGTAAAGGGTATATATGAGCCACACAGAGGTCATGTTTAATAAGTTTGTTGCACGTGATATATTAGGTCTACTATATGGCCCTGCGAGTTCAACAGACTATAACTAAAAAAGCCTTTAAAACACCAAACACAAACAAAATAATAACTTCATCATTGATCACTTATGTACTTGCTCTTTGTTTACAATTGTTTCCTTAGCTGCAGCGGATTGATCCCTCGGGGCCACCGTAGAATTCACTCAGCGGCAGTTGTTTGTTTACGCTTGTTGCAATGGCGACCATCACTGAGCTCAAGTGTGGTAGGTACCCGCTATCATAAGTACTTATTACAATCAGAAAATAAAATAGAGTCGATCTACAACAGGCAGTGCCGTGCTAGTATTGGCTAGCAAATGTGAACGTTATCTTACCGATGATTAGGCTAGCTTATAGTTTGTTAACCGGCAAACGTTAGCTAGCTAGGAAGCTCTGTTACATTTGTACAGGGGAGTGTGTTAAAGATTGTAATAACACTTTAAATGATTTAGGAATTTACATAATTACAAACTGACTAGTGGTTTTTGGCGAGTATGATAAGGGCTTTTGTTTTATTCCAAAAAATATGTAGGTTTTTTAGTAAATTTGGAAATTATTGAATCTGAACCTTAGTAAAAACAGACCTGAGCATTTACTGATCTAAATAAAAGTGAAAGACAAAACATAAAGTGACCAGTGAAGCAACGAACCTATTCGTATATAGCATTAATTCTGGAAAATGTGAATATTTTAGCTGTGAGGGAAACGCTGGAGTCTCGTGGTGTGTTGGGCCAGCTGAAGGCTCGTATCAGGGCAGAGGTCTTCAGCGCCCTGGATGACCAGCAGGAACCTCGCCCAACGCTCTCCCACGAAAACCTGCTTATCAACGAGCTCATCCGGGAGTACCTGGAGTTCAACAAGTACAGTTACACCGCGTCAGTACTGACAGCAGGTGGGTGGAAGCAGAAAGAAGCTCAGAACAACCATGACTTTACAAAAGAGTTAACACTAATGAGTTGTCAGATACTGTATGCTCTCAGCGGTAGCCAACTCCGCTCCTACTGATTATTTCCCAGCTATCCCTGCCCTACCCTCTACTGAATACTTAGTTCAGGTGTGTTCATCCAATCAGAAGCTATAAATGCTGGGATGGTTGGAAAACACTCAGGATAGTAACCGTCAAAGACCGGAGTCGGCTACCCCTGCCATCATCTGAGTAATGTAGTACCCTTTACGTGGGCATTACTTTGTACATTATGTGCTAGTTCTACTTGTCTTGGGATTATGCCCTCAAAACTTATTTGGATTGTCACTTATCACTGTGTGGTTGAGGTTATGAGAAAAGAGCAGTATTATACTAGACAAATGTTTAACTGCTGAGCCCTGGTGTAGTGTACTACTTCTAAACCCAGCATTGTTTGTTTTCTCAGAGTCAGGCCAACCCGAAGTTCCCTTGGACAGACAGTTCCTGGCAAGTGAGCTAAAGGTCGCAGAAGATACAAGCTCCAAGTCTGTGTATGTGTGTCAAACAGTATTTGGGGAATTGCAGCATGCTGTGTAATCTAACACAGTGTTCAGAAGTTTACAGAACTCTCCGGGGGTTTGATAAGTTATCGCATAATGATTTCATAACCTGCATGGATTAACTGGCTATTTTAGTTAGCACACAAAGTTTTGTAGCACACATCTCTGTGTATCACCCATAGATTGTATCATGAGTAAGGAACAGCATATACCTCATTAACATGATTGGCTAGAGCAGTGGTTCTCGTTTTACACTAGGTACAACCTCAAAAAAAAATTTACATCCTGATCATCCAATAGAATTCAGCTAGATCTGTGAATAAGACGGTTTCTGTCCATGTGACCGAGCCTGAGAAATCAAACAAGTGAATGTTTTTAGCAACCTGTCTGCTCATGTGTCTGAATTAAAGTCCCCAATAAAACTGGACATGGTTCTAATTTATGACAGAAATCCAGTTAGCAGATTTCGCTGTAAAAACCGGTGAAGCGTCCACACCCAGCCGTCTTCCATGTATCTGAATTAAACTTCCCCAACAAAACTAGACGTGACATTCATTGTACCTCATCACGTGAATGAACACTGTATAGTTAACCTAAGATAACACTTCAGGATGCCTGTTAAAACTCTAATGCCGTTAATAATGTTTATGGCGATGTAAAGTGGATCAAATCCAGATGGTCAGATGTTGTCCAGTGGGAGGAAATCAGAGATGAGGGTGCAGTGTTGTGACTAATACTGTTAATAAGGTTTATGGAGATGTGTCCAGAGAGCAGAGAGAGTAAACTGTAACAGTAGGATGTCTCATACTTTAATATCTGTCAGAAATTCTCAGATGTTCCTGCGTACCACTAGAGGGAGCCCACGTACCATAGTTTGATAACCACGGGTCTAGAGCAAATGCAAATATTCAGTTTTTCCTCTAATTGTAATTTTACTTTCCAGACCTCTTCTTTATGGCCTGGTGTCCCACTTCATGAGCAGCAGTGAAAATCAAGGGAGGGTGTTTCTGCGGGGTGTCTCTCTGCCAGCTGGGCCCACTTCTAGCAATACAGTATCTGGACCTGATGCCTAAATGTTGGTTGGATTGATGCTTGAATACATAGCATTAAATGTTGTTGGACTTGGAGCATACCTGTTACCCATTGCTAAATATGAAGGCCTTTGTGTTGCTGCCAAATGAGCCTTAATTTTACGTTCTGATATATATGACTTCACCACCGGATTTAGCAGTAATGCTTATTGCCCATTCTCTCAATAAATCAGGCCAAAAGTGCATTCCTTGTTGCCCTCTCTGCTGTAGTTAAATTTGTTATATTTTTATATGGTCTGGTGTTTGTTCAAAAATAAATGTTATATGTGTGAACTATTTTGAATCTGAATTATTTGTGGAGTTGCTTTTTAATTGGGTACCACATGGTGGCAGTGTCAGCAAAGCTATGGCTGCCACTACCACGGCACTTGACACTGATACTAGCCGGTGATGCATCACAACAGTCTGTCAGACTTCTGTCAGTTTTGTAAACCTTCTATTGTCCATAT